>BPLS01000518.1:133464-164103 GCA_019656275.1 Rhododendron kiyosumense
ATCATAAACCAAGAAGAAACCAAAGAAAACAAACCTTCATCTTTTGGCTTAGCTCTGAACACGAAAGAAGAAAACCTCAAAGACTACTACTACTACAAACCCAAGTACCACATGAAGAAATACCAAAGCTGTTTTTATTTTAGCAGCACTGAAACATGAAGCGGTAAAAAGTAGTCCCTAGGAACCGAACTAGTAGTACTTTTTTTCACTTGTTATTACGACTCCACTCGAGCGGCCACGCGTACTTGCAAAGAACATGGCTAAGGACTAGTCTGTCTTCCTCAAATCACAACATGTGTTTCCGAGGTTTCGACGTCATGCCACGTGTCCAACTGGGTTTTATTCTTCTGCCTAGGAAGTTGCCAAGTGGCATTTTCCTATGTGCAATATACATTTAAGCCTACCCCGCTGCTCCCACCACTCTCAATCTCACCGTCCAAAAGTGTTTTGGACACTTTTTTCTAAAAGAATTTTTTTAAAATCCGGACTATTAATTGCCGAAACAGATAGTGAAATGTTGAACAGTTGAATAGTCTTGCTCAAGACACTTGTTTGTGAATGTGTGTGTTACGAGGTTATATAGCGTAGAACTTCTTAAATTTCCCAATGTTGATAAGATTAACAAATCAAAAAAATATACGATGACAAACCAGATCGTTTATTTTGTTCTACAAAAATATGTTTGCCTAGTACACTTTTTGACAGTCATCAATTAAATTGGACTCGCGCTAGTGAGTTAAAAACTAAGGGATTTAACGTCTTTACATAGACTCAAACTCCAAACTCGCCCTTAAAAGTCAAGGTACACTTGATGGATCTTACATCATGAATACTGCTATGTGCTATGTGTACATATGCCATGTACATACCATGTACATATAGGGTTTTGTGGAATCCACCTCGGATCCCATGAAATTGATTCGAACCGTCCATTATTTTTAAAATATTTTTTATGGCGACCTGTAAAAAATCAGTTGAACTTGATATCGATAAGAGTTTTTTTTGAATTTGTAAAAAAAATAATGTACCCACAGCATTTTTGTTGGGGATATAGGGGTACGCTGCACGCGTAGTTGCCTTGTGTGTCAGCATAGTTCCTTTTCTTTTAGTGAAATATTTTTTGCAATATATTATACTCCAGATAGATTCCAAAATTTATCTTTTTGAAAACATGGAAAAGTAGTGGAAAATTCAATAACGCCCCATTTTTCCTTACTTCATTTTGGTATTTTTTTTTTCGTTAATGGTTTTTTTGGACTCTTCTTGTCTTCAAGTTAAAGACAACTTTTTTTCTAAATGTTTATTTTTTTATAATTTAATCTTTAGCTATTCGTCATAATTTTTGAAATTACTCATTCGTCTCGATGAGAAGAACCATAAATGTATAAAAATGTGGACCAAAGTTTTAAAAAAATTCAGATAAGATGACACTAAAGACAAAATATCAACTATTTTAATTTTTTTAATCTTTAGTGAGTTTTTTTTATTTAAGTCATAATTTATTCTACTTTTTAGACTCCAATCGTCAAAATGAATGGTTAATCCAACAAAATTACGGGAACTTAAAAAATTGAAAAAATATCAACCAGAAGGGTAGACTTGTTTTAGCTGGCAGCAAAGAAACTTGATTTAACTGATAGAGTAAAATTAGGATAATGAATCAGTAATTTACCTGGATTGATATTTATACAAGAAAAAAAAACGGAAAATGGACCCAAGTTTAATTTAAAACACAGATGGATACAAAGAGGATTAAAATTATCTGCCACGGCGGAAACCCTGGAGCCTCAGCCACCACTCGTGGGTCCCATCGTGCATTCATTGTAATAATTTGAACCATTCATCTTATAGAGTTTGCAAGGTATTATATCGACGCGAAAAAATCAACTAGATCAGACAATGATAGGTTAATTAGTGAATTTTGGTTTACGAAGTCATGGAAAGTTTAACTTTAAAATTACTGGGTGAAGGGTGACGTGCACAGCATGTATATGATGCCCGTTTTGTAATTGCAGAAAACATTGCACTATTGCAGAAGTAGCGGCAATTACCCTTTGACCTTGAATGGGAATGAGGTAGTAGAACCCTCCATGTGGGCTATTATGATAATGATGCTTTGCAAAAATAGGCGGTAGAACCCTCCATGTGGGCTATTATGATAATTATGCTTTGCAAAAATCCAGCGAAGAAACGGGACCTGAATTACCATACCACTGTAACACAAAATGTAAGCTATGCTGAGAACCAAGCAATCTGGGAACCATATGAACAAGAAAACTCATAATGTTCACCAACATAGTTTGATAAGCCTATGGTGTAAATTATGTACAGACCAAATACAACACAATTTATTTACAAAAAACAAGAACATTGATCGTCGATATAGAAATACATTATCTAGTCCAAGCATTATCTAAAATTGAAGCTCATCGAAAATAACGTGGAGACCATCTGCAGAAACCATCAACAAAGCACAAAAATCAACAGAAACCATCAGCAAAGCACAAGAACCAAAATTTCAAGCTCCATTGTGAATGAGTAATTTAAACCTATTCTCAAAGGGATTGAAATGTGAACATTTTATAAAAATGCTCCACCAAAGAAGATGTGTAAAATGAGAGAGGCAATCAACAACAGAAGTGACAAAGTGTTTCTTACCAATGTGAGAGCCCATTTCGCTGAGAACAAAAAAGAAATTGTCAATCATTAACAATCTTACCAATGTGACAAAGTGTTTCTTCATCTCTTGAACTAAGAGCGTCGAAAACTATCAAAAAAATGCACATGAGGGTAACTATGTTCCTCAACTTGTAAAATTTTTACCATTCAATTGAACAATATAAGCAGTCATGAATAAATGCATATGTTTCTTTGCATCAAGAGATGAATTTGTTTCCTAAACAAGAAAAAAAAAGAAGACAATGATTGTATGTATTGTAAATAGCACAAAAGAAAAAGCCTAATCAAGTCGATTAGTTTTGTATTGTGACATCCTTAAGAGATCCATATATCATAAATAAAGGCCAACACAATAGCTGCATTGGTTTATCAAAATAGCAACCTACTTCACCTCATTAGAGAATATAGACAAAAGGTTACCAAAAAGTTTTAAACAACTCTCATCACAATTGAGACTCGTACCAGGCTTATATCATGAGTGTATCTGAAAGAAAGCATCCTTGCCTCACCAATTCTATTAATGATGTTTCCGTAGATGCAAAACAGCATTCAGCTAACATTAAAGACTTGTAGAATTTACTGAAGTATGGAACAACCACCAAATATTGCAACTGGAAAAACCAAATTGTCAATTGACTCAATTTAAAAAAAATCTTGCTGAACTTAAATTATGTTTCTGTTGCAAGATTTACAAAGGAAGGAAGAGATGAAGAAAACGAAAAGATAAGAAAACCCAAGTGACAAAAAAGAATTCAAGTCCATGACTCAAACATAGCCTAAACACGGGAGTGAAAGACTACTTGATCCGAGAAAAGAATGCAAATAGGTTGCATTATGATTTTGTGTGTCAAGGGCTAAAATTAGAAGAAATTGGCAAATTGGTTGTAATTGCCAAACACAATTTTGAGGCCACCCGCTCTATTATGCCTTTCGGGGTTTGGATAGGAGGATTAACCGTCCATTTTAAAAAATAAAATTGATTTTTTGTATTATTATACTTCTTTTGTTTCTTTTAAATGTCTATTACGGTTTTTACGTGCCATTTTCAATGCCTTATATCTATTAATGTATATTATGTTTTTTAAAATTATTGTCTTATAGAAATAACTAAGATCTATCAAATAATATCTATATTACATATTTTTAACAATATACACTAAGAGATGTTAACAAATTGAAATGGCACATAAAATCATAATGAACACTTAAAAATGGACAACGTAAGTACTAATTTGCAGGTTCTATAGGATGAACGATTTAGATAATTTAACGATAAAGCCCAGAAATGATGGTGAAAATTAAACTCGCAAAGATGAACAAAGCTATGGTGATCATATCTGTAATGAGTTACCTTCTACGGTTCTACCATTATAGTATTGAGTCTATTGACCTATCATATAATACCCAAAATGTAATACTTTAATCAACAATATGCTATACATAACACAAACCAAAACCACTTGTACACGACGCAACATGTAATATGTATAGAGTCCACGTGTATGTGAGACCCCAGGAGAGACTCTGTTTAGTAGACAAACCGGGCATAACCATGGGATTCGGTTTTGCGTCGAATGGGTTTTCGGGTTTTCCAGTACGATGACCCCTCTCTTGTCTGTGTCTGTCTGCACTCTACACAAATGGCACATACCTTTCACGTTTTCCTTCTTTGACGAGTATATGAGGTACCGTCCCTTTCTCTCTCAACCAATGTGTGGTGGTTCTCCCTCGTTCACGTTTCGTGGGCCTCATCCCAATTACTAGTATCTTCCACTGTATCCAGTGATGGATTTGATGTGGATCTCGTCGTTGTATTATACTGAGAAGTGTAATCTGGCATAAGGGTTGGCGTCCCAGTTTAAATTTTCTTTATCAGTGTCGCTTATGCTTTCTCAATTGTGATGTATTGTAAGGGGGGGCTCAGAGCAAGAAGACAATCAGCAAAAGGGATCATCAGCACGCCAGAAACTCCAGGCGATTCAACTCCTCCAACTCTTTTAGTGGGTTTCTTCAACTCTTTTGTTTTTTGTTCCTTTTTTCCCATTCTGGGCAATTCATGTCTTAATTATTATTTTTTAATTCTAAGTTGGATTCATGTAAGTGACCGAAGTTTAGAAGTAAAATCTTCTTTGCTTAACAAGAAGAATAAAAATAAATAAATTTAAGTTCTGTGATTTCTTGAATTGTCTGTTTCTCTTTCTTTGATCTTGTATCGAATTGATACGGAGTATTATTATAGAGTCCTTTTGAGAACCTTATGATTACAATCCGATGGTTCAAAATTCACTCCCTTCTTAGATATACTCTAGTGTAAGCTTAATTGGGTAAAAATAGTTACTCTATTATCTTCCTAGCAAATTCAATCATTTTTAGGTGCTCACAATT
Organism: Rhododendron kiyosumense; assembly: GCA_019656275.1. Lineage (NCBI taxonomy): Eukaryota > Viridiplantae > Streptophyta > Magnoliopsida > Ericales > Ericaceae > Rhododendron > Rhododendron kiyosumense. The sequence goes on from BPLS01000518.1 coordinate 138,529, forward strand.
CCTTGGGGCCAGTTTGCTTTGGCTTTAATTGGGACCCGTAAGTGGTGGTGGGATTGGTACCCCAAGATTAGCCGAGGTGAGCGAAAACTGGCTTGGACACCTGAGTTATAAAAAAAATTCAGTCGGTTAAGAACTTGAGGCTTGTTCGCAATAGAAGTAAAAGGTAGCCATATTCGGTTGGAGTAGCATTTGGGATAACTGTTAAGGATAATGAATGATGTGAATCGATCCTTGATCCAACTTGGAAAACATGGAATAATTGCTGATGTTTGAAGTTGGTCAAAGGGTGTTAAACGAGGTTGAAGCAAGGTATTATTCACCTGTCGTTAATTCTACCCTGATGTTGCTAGCTCATCTTTAGTGCCTTATCATAGAAAAATTTAGTTAAGTTTGCACATATTCATATGAAGGTCCTGAAATTCCAGACCTGAGATGAAGCTTGTGATGCCTTCTGACGGTCCAAGTATATGAATGGTTATTATAGCATTCCTAGCTTTTGTCCTCTTTTTTTTAACCGAATAGCTATTGTCTGTCTCTCTGTCTTTTTTGTCTATGTTTTTAATCTGAATCGATAACCATCGTGCAGAGTTTTCTGTGTTTTAGCTTTTGCAATTTGTGAATTCTGTTCTTTTTTTACCCCCTCGGCCTAATCTATTGTTCTCGATTCCAGTAATGATTATTCAGGTAGCTGTTGCACTAACAGCGGGCCTTCTGGGTTGGGCATATCTGGCGATAAAGCCGCCCCCTCCTAAAATCTGTGGATCGCCAGGTGGTCCTCCTGTTACATCACCAAGAATACAGCTTAGTGATGGGAGGCATTTGGCCTACAAAGAGAAAGGTGTTCCCAAGGAAGAGGCTCAGTACAAGATTATTGCTGTACATGGCTATGATAGCTCCAAGGACTTGGATTTACCTGTTTCTCAGGTATGAGATTTTGCTCTTGATTTTCTACTTGCACTTTTATTTTTTCTACAACGATAATAATGGAGCTGCTGTGTTTACAACTGTGCACTTCTCATTGTGGAGCCAAAGATTAGATTGTTGAATTTGTAATACTCAAGTCAGCATAAATTTTTTCCTGCTGAGTTATTTACTTTTGGTTTGTTGTAGCTTCAGTTTCAGGTACCATACTTTGAAAAAAAAAGTACCATACTTTTGAACAAGCAGCCTAGCATAGAGACCTCCTGCTGAAATAGAATGGAAACACTATTGGTTTTTTTCACTATTATTTTATTTTATGAATGCATGATGTTAAAAGTTTGACCATGTTGGGTAGGTCCTCCTGAAACAATAGTATTTTCTATGATGATGCCAAGATGACAGTGAGGGAATCTTGTAAAGTTCATCAAATAGGTAGCATTTAAGATTTATGTCTGATATGTATGTCTCCATATATGTTATATGAACTCTTCTGGATTCTTGTACAAGGATCTGTCATCTGTATCCAATATATTTAGTTGGAACATTCACCCACTGAATTGTTTTTTCAATTCTAATCCACCGGGAGCTATTCATGGAACCCCTGTATAGTGTGAAATGAAATTAGACACCTTGTAACATAGATGATAGAGCTCCATCATTATTCATGGCAAGAATGCTTTGCATGACACTGACCGAGCATAACACAAATGCAAACACCTGAGTTGTTGAAGTATGCCACGCGGCAACAAGATGCTTATGCGATGTAAACGTGATTCAATGGGATTCTAAGTATGATTGAAAGAAAATGGAATATTGAGTTTAAATTAATATGATGCGAGTTTAATAAAATTAATTTCAAGATTGGAATTGTCTGCTCCTCTCCTCATCCTTGGGAGAAGATGTACCAGATAGTGTGTTCTCATTATCAAGTCCTCAATAGTTGCAAAGGCCATTGCTTAGTTCTACAACATATGCTCTGTTATCATGTGATGATGCGTATTAGAATAAAAGGTGACTGTTTGTCCAAAAGATGACACTGTTTGTGCATTTAATGCCAAATGTTACCTAATCTATCATATTAATGGCACTGACTGGGCATGCGTTTGTTTTTGTTTATGTAGGACCAGACTTGGAAATGGCTTTTGAATACAACTGCTTATGTTTTTTCAGGAACTTATAGAGGAGCTACGAATATATTTCCTTTTTTTCGACCGAGCAGGCTATGGGGAGAGTGATCCATATCCAGAACGGTCTGTCAAGAGTGAAGCACTTGATATTCAAGAACTAGCTGACAAGTTACATATTGGATCTAAATTCTATGTGATTGGATTCTCCTTGGGAGCACTGTCTGTTTGGAGTTGCCTGAAATACATTCCGCACAGGCAATAAGAATTCAAGATCTTTTTCCTGCCTCTAATGTGTTGAATGCTTTGTGTGCATTTTATCCCATTTGTATTATTTTTCAGGTTGGCAGGAGCTTCCTTAGTAGTTCCATTTGTCCACTACTGGTGGCGTGATATTCCTGCCAATATATCAAGGGAAGCCTTCAATACGCTGCTTGGGCAAGACCAATGGGTATTCCGGATCGCACATTATGCCCCTTGGCTGTTTAACTGGTGGATGACTCAAAAATGGTTCCCTTCTCTAAGTATGATGGAAGGGAACATGGCTGTTTTCTGCGATCCAGATTTAGAAATCTTGAAAGAGTTATCAAAGAAACCCAGTGTTGGTCAGGTAATTCTCACTCATAGATGTTGATCCTAGTTAAATCATCTGGGTGAAGTGCTTTGACTAGTGAATCCTTGACAAGGCCTTATGTTATGGGGAGATTTAGCCAAGAAAACCTCATATTTACACTTTTTGAGTTCAAGGACAAATAACATTTGCAATCAAATATAAGGACATATGTGCCTATGAAAGTGCCTAAAACCCTATATTACCTATGAAAGTGCCTAAAACCCTAGGGTAACTTATGAAAGTGCCAAAAACCCAAGGTACCCTATATATGAAAGTGCCTAAAACCCTAGGGTATCCTATGAAAGTGCTTAAACCACTAAAATCCTATAATAGGAAAGTGCACCTTAAAACTCTATAAAAGTGTCTAAACATGTTTTGGCCTTATGGCTAAAAAACTCAAAAAATTGAAGGACCTCCACTGAAAACTATTTTACCAGCATTCTTCCCCTAAATGAAAACTATTTTATCGTCCTTATGGCTAATTTTCCCTTGTGTTATCCTAAATGAAGTTTGAGCTAAGGCTGTTACATTCGAATGCTGCAAGGATGACACGTAAATTATTTGGCTAAAGAACAATTTCGTTAAAGAACCTCTGACATTGCTCTCAATGAGAACTACAAAATGGAAGAAAGCGATATGTAAAATCCAATTTGTTTATAAACCCTTGAGCTTCTACGTTTCGTAAATCGTGCCATAAATATTTGTTACTCTCCCATATAGGTACCAAGTAAAAGCACTTGCATATTGCATACGAGGCAACAAACGTGTTCATTTTTTCTTGTAGAAACGGAAAGGGTTTTCAGCTAATGATGCTTAGTAATTTTTCTATTTTCAGGAAAAGATACGACAACAGGGCATGTATGAATCTCTGTTTCGAGACATTGTGGTTGCGTATGGAAACTGGGAATTTGGTCCCTTGGATTTGACTAATCCTTTCCCTGAAAATGAGGGTTCAGTCCACATTTGGCAAGGACATGATGACAAGATTATTCCGCGTCAGTTAAATCGTTATATTTCAGAAAAGCTTCCATGGATCCGCTATCACGAGGTTCGTGATGCTGGGCATTTGATGATCTTCAATCCCAAAACATGTGAAATCGTTTTTAGGGAATTTTTGCTTGGATAAGATCCAGAGACTGAATCGAGCATTATCGTGTAGTGGGTTTCTAAATAACTTGTTTTATACCCCCCACGGCATCACTTGTTCGCTTACTTTTTCCATATTTGACAGTTTAAATGAGTGTATCAGTTGATATAAAGGCTATCGGCGAGTTTATTTCGCTTGGGCATATCATAATGAAGTTTTATTCTCTGATGTCGATAAAATAGCAATGGGTTTATTTCTAGTTTTGCTTGGTCCACCAAGTATGTGCTCCTTTTCTGTTGTAGTTTACGGAAAGTAGCTTGTTGGGTCTAAGTCGAACGAAATAACACGAGGGACACCCTATTGTATCCCGGGATGAGTTATTGGCAATAAGTAGGAACCCGAAACAAATGAATGTGAAATCAAATTGGGGAAATTTGATGACGGGAAGATAAACAGATAGTTTACGGGATAATGGACGAGATTATACAGAATATGACATTAGTCATCGCCTCTTACTGTGTTCAGTTGGAGACTTATTGCAGTGAGATGAAGAATTGGATAAGGAGGAGGGATTTTTTTAACTGTGAGAATGATAGACGAGGTTACATATTCCATGAAATTGGTCGGAATGTCTCCAAGGAAAAAAAAAGAAGGGAATTTGGTCGTACCGTGTTTAGTTAAAATAAGCTTAAGGAAGGTAAAAGGAGGAGTATTTATAAATTACCTGTGAATGAGAAGGAAAAATGGACAGGGAATTAGCCAACACCTGCATTACCTAATCGCAGAATGAGAGACTAACTTATAAGGTAGACGGTAGTGAGGTCCATCGTATCGCACCACAAACAATGTATAGGGCTTTGTCCCAGCTTTAATTGCATCTTCCACTAGTAGACAGAGAGATTTTTTCCCACGAATTAGTCGAGATGCCCGTAAACTGACCCGGATACCCAAAGTTATCAGAAAAGAGAACATGAGTGTACAACAAGTTTTTTAATTGCGGTAACGGGAAACATGATAGTATGGGTAAAATGGTAATATATCGGCCAATATGGGTGATAACAAATTTTTTAATTTCGGTGTCGGGAAACATGATAGTATGGGTAATATGGTAATATTTCGGCCGATATGGGTGATATTGTCATATATAAGCTAATACTGGACCATATCAAGCAAATACATACATATAAAGGGGTATCAGAGGTCCGAAATCCTGTTATGTAATAGCTGATACGATAGGTAAGGGCCTTTATTTAAAATCATGTATATAATCACATTGTCATCCTAGGTCAAACGTGCCCTTGAGTACATTTTCTAAATAAATGGATGATGTTACTAGTACTTTTGAGTAAAATCTGAGAGGGTTGGAGGCTTGGAGCTAATAGTCCAAGAGTCCTAGCAAACAACCTTGCACCAAAGAAGGTGGGTTATGACTGCTGGACTGGGAAGCATAAAAGTGCTTGATTCTGTCTCCTACATTTCTTGTGATGTGATGCAAATACTGTGGACTGGCGGTTCCGTCCAACCCTATATTTGGTGAGGGTGCGGTTTTGACTCGTAGGTATTGAATACTCTCTTATGGAATGCCTTCAGTCCAACTACTTCCAAGTTCCAAGATAAGTTCATACAGTATTACTGTATTGATGCCTTAACTGGTCTTCCTATCACCGTCTACATATAGCCATATAAACCATGTTTTTTTTATGGTAAGTTTACCCGCATCTCTGCTAATATCACTTGCGGGATCCCAATCAATGTCAGAGTAAAACTTTCCTATGTATAGACAGCCCCACAAAAATTTATAGCACTTGAAAAGTTCCAAACCCAAAAGGGATTTTTAGGCCACCCAACTACATTTCTGTAAGCTTGTAATGGTTGGGCAATGCTAGGGTCCCCAAAATGTTTTTCCGAAAATATCCCCAAAGGTAAAATTTAATTGAGATTCGCTTTGATACGTAGTCATTGATTTCTATTTTAAGGACATTTTTGGAGAAATTTTCAGTTAAATAGTCAAGAGGAGAGTCATAAAGAGATTGTACTCTCTCCTCTTTTAGAGGGTATCAGGAATCCCCTTACCCTGTACTGTTTAGTCTGTTTTCTACATTTTCCTATCTTGTCTCCGAGGTTATTTTCTTGATTTCTTGATTTTTGTAATAAGGTGTGGAATTAATGTCATTGATGCCTTGTCCTTTCAGAGATGTTCACAGAGGCAGCGGCGGTGTTGGGGGTGGGTGTCTTATTATGGGCATTCCAAGCCATCAGGCCTCTCCCTCCCAAAATATGTGGTTCGAAAGGTGGCCCTAAAGTGACTTCACCCAGGATCAAGCTCAGTGATGGAAGGCATTTGGCTTACAAAGTGAGAGGTGTTCCAAAGGAAAATGCCAAGTACAAAGTAATTGTTGTTCATGGCTTTGATAGCTCCAAGCATATTTACTTGCCACTTTCTCAAGTATGTAACTCCATTCTCATCTCCACTTTTCTTGCTTGTGTTCGCTTGCCTTTTTTTTTATTAAACGGAAAAAGAATTTCATTAATCCTTGAAATTGTTACAAAGACCAATAGAAACAAGGAGAACGGCATCATATCCCTAACAAAGCTAGAAGAACAATCCTATGCCTAGTCCGAGACCCAATCCCTCGATTGGTAAGAAACCAACCCAGAAAACCCAAAGGGACAAGCCCATACCTAAGAGGACAAAGCCCAAAAACACCTAATGGGACAAGCCCAACCAAAAGTGGTCGCTTGCCTTCGATGCACTAGGTTGCAGAGTGGTGGTCAAACGTCAATATCGAAGTTTGTTCACAGAAATCCGGAATGTCTAGAATTATTTTCTCAAAAGATATGGCATGCCTTCGATGCAATATATGTGATAGCTGTTTATGTGTAGTAGTAGTGAACATGTTTGGAGCATAAGGAGCATAACAAGTTGTTCACCTTTGCTGCAGGAACTGATAGATGAGCTAGGCATATTCATTGTTACCTATGACAGAGCTGGGTATGGAGACAGTGATCCGAACCCGAAGCGCTCGGTGAAGAGTGAAGCATACGATGTTGAAGAACTTGCTGACCAGATACAGTTGGGTCAGAAATTTTTTGTGCTTGGTGTCTCCATTGGAACATACACCACTTGGGCTTGCCTCAAATTCATACCACACAGGCATGTTACTTAGCTCAACTCTCCTCTTTTTTTTTTCCTGGGAGAAAAAAAAATGCTCACGGTCCCTAGTGTATGAATTTTGCATCACTTTTTGGTTCCCGAAGTCTTATTTTTTCATCTAGTCCGTAAAACTTCCTATTTATGTCTGGTCTATGTTCAAATGAACATCAAGATGACTAGTAGAATACTAGAATGAGTATGGATTTCAAAGCATACTTGTCACGGGCATTTGAAACTTCCATCACTGAAGCGACACAGGATGTGTATTTTTTCCCTGATAAGTGACGGTGCCCAGACCAGCTTGCGTGCATCTTGTATTCTTCGATTGTTCATTGTTTAAGCTATTCGATCATTTCTTATCCTAATTATATTAACCAGAAAAATGCTTCCTCCGAAACCAAAACTCAAGCTAGCTCTTGCTTTCAAACCATTGTTCACAGGCTAGCTGGTGCGGCTCTAATAGTTCCAGCCATCAATTTCTGGTGGCCATCATTTCCTTCTGAATTGTGTGAATCCGAGTACAAGAAGCAGCCTAAGAAAGACCAGTGGAAACTCCGGATCGCTCACTATGTCCCTGGCCTGCTTTATTGGTGGATGACACAGAAATGGTTTCCCTCCTGTTCAATCATGGCTAGAGACCCCATAATTTTCAACAAAAGAGACTTTGAAATCCTGAAGAAAATGCTACAAGTTCCTAACCCCAACGAGGTACGACAGTTAGTTTTCCTGTCTCTTTCTTGACCTCTATTCGCTTTGGTATTCATGTAACAAAACACAGTCATTGCTAGATAAATGCAAAAACTTAAATGAAATTGTGACGGCTATTTTAGGATTAAGCCACTAAAGCAGCGACTCGAGTCATGTTCCGATCTATTGTTGCAATTTTTCCCTCTCTGACATAGATGTCTTTCGAGAACATAGTAAACGATATTCAATCAACATAATTCTTCAAGGAGCTTTTTAAAAGAGAATGGTGCCAATAATCGAAGTGAGCCCGAAACTCTCCAATTGACCAAAACCAAGCAGGGGCAGTTCTAGCATTGTGCTAGAGGGTTCAAAGGATTCTTGTATTATCCTAGAGGGTTCAAATGAACTCCCTCAATTGGTACTGGCCACAATACTTCAATAACTGAAAGTCCACTTAAATTTAGGAGTATGTAGATCTTTGCTAAAAAAACAAAGCCTCGTACCATCTTAATTCTATTTAATTAGTCTTTTCGTTAAAATGAACGGCGAAAGACGAATATATTGTGGATGAAGGAATGTTTATCTGGTAACTTACATTGAGAAGAATTTGTATAATAGTTTTGATGATACAACTATTGTGCTGCTTTTTCAACAGATGAAAACTCTTTCAAAATTCGATTGTATGTTTTCGTCACTGCTGACTTATAATTCTTGGCCGCCGTTGAAAACAAGAATAGAGTTGTCTATTGATTTGTAGGAATGTCTGCTTTGGAAAAGGTCTCCTTGCAATAAAAAAAAACAAGAAGATAAGAGGACTAGCTAACACCCACGAGCATGGACTTGGTAGAGGTTCAAGAGAATTGGAAAAGGCCTCCACCGGGTATTTCTTATGCCCAAGAAGCTCCATATTGAAAAAGGCCTCCAAACTTGAATTTCCTCCGCCTGCTACTTTAAGAAGATCCGTTCTAGAAGAGGCCTTCACTAATTTGGATTAAGTTCTACAAGTTAAGCCTGTACCTGTGTTTTTTTTTTTCTTTTTCTTTTTCTTCTCTTTGTAGCGTAGTCTTTGCTTCGAATTTCTAAGTTATTTTTCCGTATTGAGCATCAATTAGGTTCATTTCTTTTCTTTTCATGGCACTCGTGAAGTCTTCAAATAAGTAGCCAAAAATTGTTGTCAAAAGACTCATCTGGAAAGAACAGAACATTAACAACTTTCTACTCTGTAAAACGTTGTTATATAAGGATATGGCTCAAATAGGAATTACGTACCCTTTGTCGAGGTAAGGCTGAATCTGACCTCAACGCTATAGCAAGATTTTGAGTCATACGATTTTCCCTCTTCAAAGAAGGTGGATTAAGAGGAGCCCATAAGTAGGGACGGGTCTAAACGAGCTGAGTGGAGTCGAATTTTAGGGTGTTTATACTTGTTTGTTAGTTCTTAGTGAGCTTGAGCTCGGGCATAATAAAAACTTAACAAGCCGAGTTCGAGTCGAGTTTGGTCAAGACTTTATTAGTCGAGCTCGAGCTCATTCATGAGCCTTAATGAGCTAAAATAAGTTCTTAGTGAGCTTGAGCTCAAGCATAGTAAAAACTCAACAAGCCGAGTTCTTGTCCCGTTGATCAAGACTTGAGTTGAGTTCGAGCTAGTTCACAAGCCTTAATGAGCTCAAAAAATTTTACTCTCTCAGCCCCTTTTACGTGTCCCCTACGAAAAGACGTGCAATTTTTAGATCGAAAAATAAATTACTTCCATTCACTATTTTCTCACTTCTTCGCATCTTTTCATACAGGAGTAACAGGACACTTAAATAGGGATGAATTATACATTAGTGTTCACATACATGTTTTTAGCTGGACTTAATCATTTTTATTAGTACTATTCTTCGTTTTTGTATACTCCTAACGTTCTAATAAAAACTCTTTAGGTTTGTATGATATTCATTTTTAATATACATGTAGTTTCAAATATTGTAAGTGAAAATTTTCATAAACTGAACAATAACATATACGAGTAATATCCATTTTAAGTCTTATTTATGCCCAGCTCACGAGCCTTATCAAGCGGGCGAGTTCGGCTAGTTTACCGAAAGAGTTGAATGTCTAGCTCGAGCTCGTTTACTCAATTAATTAGCTGAGCCGAGCCCCGAGCATCTTGGTTCCTTTGCAGCCCTACTGCCTAACCACAAGGCTACGACTGTTAAGTCTTAGAAAAACAAACAGAAGAAACTGATGACAGTTTGTGATAATTTTGCAATGGCAGCACAAGATTCGACAGCAGGGTGAGTACGAGTCCCTATTCAAAGACTTGATGGTGGGTTTCGGAAGCTGGGAATTCGATCCGATGGAACTGGAAAATCCGTTTCCACACAACGAGGGTGTTGTGCAATTGTGGCAAGGCCGTGAAGACAAGCTCGTGCCGGTTGAACTTCAACGATTTGTCGCGAAGAAGCTGCCTTGGATCAAGTACCACGAAGTCCCTGATGGTGGTCACTTGATTATTCACGACAATGGCTTGTGTGAATCTATTTTTAAGGCACTTTTGCTCAAACAAAAGCCCACTGTTATGTAGTTTGGTCATTGTTAAGATCAATCTACGGGGCTTCCGACTCAGAATGTTCTGCGATTATGGTCATTGATAAGTGGTTTGGTTTTGGGGGATGTTTTTAACTATTGGAATCTTGATGTTGTTTGTTTGTTGTGGTTTTTTGCTTCATGAAGTTGGGGGTGTTGAACATAAACAAGTGGAAAAAAATAACTACGTTATTCACATAGACAAAGTGAGAACATATCATCCACAGAATTTTTGCGGGGTTCATTTCGGATCTTGCAGAGATGATCCACAGAATAAGCGGTTCGGATAATCTTTGCAGGACCCGAAATGAGCCTGCAAAAAATTAAAATGCAAATTCCAAAATTAAGCTCCCAAACCCCCAATAATTAATGAAGAGATATGGATGGGCCGGCCTTGAGTTCCGGATTAATGTGGCTGACTTAACAAATTGGTTTGACGTCAAACTTCAATTAATCAAGTGCAGTTTACAATTTGATCAAAACAAGAAAACCACTTTTACCAATCTCACTCCATATTTTGCTTTGTGAGGGGTCAATCCCAATTTTTTTCAGAGAACTTCATTAAAATAGAAAATTACACTCAAAGGAGCAATGCCTTTTGCAATTTAGTAATTTCTTACAAATCGCACTCTAAAAGTTTGTCCTTTAATTCTGAAAATTACACACAATATAAGTACCAAATGACAAATTTCAGGATTCATTTGTACGAAAGTGGAATGAAAATATCATTTTCCTAAAAAAAAATGTTGAAAGAAGTATAAGGGGAAGTGTGAATATGTAATAGTGTAATTTGCATGTTATTTAAAGAGCATTACACATGACTTAGTATTAACAAGATCACCGTGCAATCTTTGACCCAATTATTAATGTTCATTCGTTGGTCATTTATGATTATGAAAAACTGAAAATAGAATTCTCTCCTAGAATGTTTCAGAAAAACGATATCTCACCTATTCAGAGCCCACATTTTTAGACTTAAAATATCGTCTTTTAAAAATTGAAAAATGTGAAATATTTTTTGTTTTATTTTATTTGAGGTCATTGCCAGTGAGCAGAGGCTTTGAGTCAAGAGGGCACAAAAATGACTAGGTAGGAGGAAACGGAATAACCACTCAAGCCTTAAAGAATTGAGGGCAAGTCTCCCAGACCCCAACATTCCATACAAATAAAGAATTTGACACCCCAGCTAATTTGGTGGGCCAAACATTAAGGCTCTGTTTGGTAAACTTGCCAATTTTTTATTTTTTCATTTATGAAAAACATGAGTTTTTTTTTAGTTATTAAAAAAATAAAAACAAAAAACATATTGTATATGTTTGGTGACCATCATAGTTTTTGTTTATTTAATTTTTGGGCTGCCAAAAGTGTTTTCAAAACAAATTAAAACGCAATTTTTGTGTTTCTAGAATTCTCGTAAAACAGTGGAATTGATTAGGTATTTTGTAAACAAAAACAGTAATACAAACATGTTTATGGTGCTTGTTTCAAAAAATATCGGAAACAAAAATACCAACAACAAACTGGAAATAATTTTTTTTCAAACAGAGCCTAGATTAAAAATATTATTTTCTTCATCTATTAAGCATGTACTTCTCTGCCTGTTTGTCGGGGTTTAAGATTTTCATTTTGTATGTATCTTTGACATTCATAACATGATAGTATTTGTTTGGAAAACATCACAAAATGTCTTCAAATTTTGTTATTTTCTATTTTTGGTCAAGCGGGAAATCAAATTTTGTCATTTTCAAGTAGCAAAACCCTTGGAGAGATGCTCTCATGTATGCATCTCTAATGTTAAATTTTCAGTTCTAGTACCTGGGGCATGCATGCCTCAACCTGCTCCTTCTCAGCAACACATTTGTTTTGGAAAAGAGTAACACTACATCCATCGACGGGGGAGTTGGTGGCCGGCCACCGACTGGCATGTGGGGCCCACTACGGGGCCTGTATGGATAATTCAAGTTGTTCAAAAAAAATTTAAAAAAATTCCAAGTGGGCTCACGTGAGGATCAGCTTAATCCGATACGTACAGATGCTCGATCCTATCTTCCCATTCTTGAAAATTGAAAAATCTAATCTTTCCTTTTTTTCCAGAATTTTCAAGAATGAGAAGCTTGAATCAAGTATCTACACATATCGGATTGAACCAATTCTCACGCAAACCCACTCGGCATTTTCTTTTAAAATTTTTGAACGGGCTGGATCATTCGTGTGTGTGGGGCTCAGAATAGATCCCACACATCAGTCGGTGGCCGGCCACCGACTCCACTGTCAGTGGATGTAGTGTTTCGTTTGGAAAACCCTAGTCTCCATCAAAATAAGAGAAGGAAAAAGTTTGGGACATGCCTAGCTAGTAGCTAGGGACATAACTTTCCAGCTTTTAGGGACATACTTCACGTGGACTCTAATCGATTTGTAACAAATACTAGTACACTTTCTGACGTCAAAAACATGCATGCACTTGCTTTTCTAATTTTCCGTCCACTCTCTGCAGAAAAGTTCCTCCACGTATTTTTGGTTTTGGTAAAATAATTACTCGTAAGATCAGCAGTGGAAGTTTTTTCCTTCTTTTTTTTTTTTTTTTTTTATCCTTTTGATCGGAGAGTGATTATTTAATAATTAGATGCAGAGAAATTTTAAGACCTATACATATATATTGTATCGGAAGTGTGTCTAGAAGAATAAGGAGGAAGCTATGGTACACAAGGTATACCGTATGTCTAAATTATGATAATTTGTGTTTGATAGTTGTGAATGTAAGAGTGTTATTTGTGACTCATTTTATCGCACTCTTAGAGAATTATATGTAATTCACAAAAATATTGAAGAATACTTTTTGCCTGCTTAGTAGATTGACAATAGCACCAAAAATGCCTCCAACTAGGGCAAGGTGATTGCGTGTCTAGCTAGTTTCAAGTTTGAGCTTCCTCCAAATCGTCTTTTTAATATCCAAATCTAAAAGAATTAAAAATAAAAAAAAAGTTTTCCAAAGCAAAGCAAATGAGTTACTCAAAGCAAATTAGTTAATTAATGACTAATTAGTTAATTAGTTAATCATTTTTTTGTTCCCTCTTGTTTCTGCGGGAACAAGAGGAAAGCTTCTGGGGGTTCCCAATTTATTAATTAATGACTTATCAAAGCAAATTAGTTACTCAGTTTAGTACTAATGATGAGATGATAATCGAATATTCTCTGTTTTTGGTGGTCCATATGATATTCCCTCGTAGTACCATTTCCTATTGTAAATTGGCATAAATTCCATTAATATTTTACTACTAGCATTAATGGTCCGTATGAAAGGGATAGCTAATTAATTAGTAATGCCGACAATAAATATCTCGAACTCCATTAAACTTTTTGGTTATTAATGATAATAAAATAGCACGAAGATAACACATAATTAAATTAAATGCCATTAAATTTTAATTATTTTCTTATAAGATTCTACTAATATAATCCGATAATCCAGCAAATACGGATCAGATCTATGTTAGAACACGCCATTGATCAAAAAGAGCATTGTATGTAGAATTTTCGTTATGGTACATCATTTGTCGCCGTAAATAAATTTGCAAGTAAGAACCAACACGTATCTCATACTTTACATTATGCATTTCCAAGGCTCTTCTAACTTTGTCAAGTGTGAGGTGTTGTTTCTGTGATAATTAAGTTGTTCTCCAGACTATAATCATGTATACCACGCATTTTGAATTCTTCCGATATAAGTCAAAATATCTAAATAAAAAATAAATAAATAAGTAGGGACAAAATGAATTCCAATAAGCATTGGCAAAGCTATAATTTTTTCCCCGAGGGTGCCAATTTAAGAGAAGTATTTTCATGTGTAAATGTTCTAAATATATCATGTAACTTTTGTAGTATAATAATTATAATAATTAAGAGGGTGCCAATTTGTTTGACTATCGCAACGTCAATGTGTGCTTATTTTCATCTATGAAAGAAATTAAGAAAATATCACACAACAATGTAAAATAACTTTAAATTCTAACTAAGTTAAACCAACATCATTTAACCAACTGGGGCTAGCTCGATTGGCCAAGACTCTTGCATCTCACTAGGAGATCAGGAATTCGAATCTTCTCGTGTGACGGATATTAATTATCAAAATACGTCCTAAGTCGTGATTTTCCCTTGTTTCTACTCTGTAATGGGCTTATTTCTTGAATTGATTAAGTTATTGGGTTTGGTTGTCTAGTGAACTCTCACAACTGATGTAGTGTCCTGAATTTGTACTTTGTACTTTATATATGACCATTTAAATTTTTAGAGATTGCTATTCTATTCTAATATATTATATAATATAACACATAATGATTAGTTATATTTAAAATTTTATTTTTTTTGGGGGTGCGAGTACACAGCTTTGCCATTGGCAATAATTGCACAGGAAAGACTCTCTAATAAATAGAGATATTAGTATTTTACATACAGTTTCTTTTAGATACATTTTAAATGTTACTCCCTCCGTCCCAAATTGATTGTCCCGTCCGCAAAACGGAGTATTAAAAATAATGCAATTTTTTCAAGAAAAAATTCAAACTTTTTTCACAAATTAAAAATTCTCATTGATATCTAGTAAGTTGTTGAAAAACTTTTGATTTTTTCTTGCAAAAATTGTATTATTTTTAATACTCCGTTTTGCGGACCGGACAATCAATTTGGGACGGAGGGAGTATTTTTTACACGCTACAATATTGGAAGCATATAAGAGATAAATTTTTAGAATATTACTCCATCTATCCCAAAATTGCTAGTCAATTTTCACTATTTGAGACCTCTCAAAAATTGTCCATATCTTTGAATTTATATTATTTTTTATATCTAATATGGATCTTATTTGATAGATATCAATTAGTTTTATTGAACGAATTTTCAAAATCATAGAAAATGTTGTAAATTGTGAAATATAGATAATTGTTTGAGTGACATAATTGCAAAAAAAAAAAAAAAGGATGGAGTTGGTAATTTCAAGGGCAAATTACTAAATCACTCCTGAGATTTCTATAAATTTCATATTGCCCCCTCACATTTGAAAAATTATGAATTACCCCCTTTTGCGTAACAAATTACCCCATGTCATGATGTAGCTGCTAGGAAGTTCGACGAATCTATTTGACATCACCGAATATTAATTACAATGGACTACACTATTCTTTTCTAGCTTATGAAAGGCTGCAGATGTGTGAAAATAGTCTATCACAAACTAAAAAAAATAGTTTGGTCTATTGTAATTAGGATTTAATGACGTCAGGCAGATTCCATCGAATTTCCTAGTGGCTATATCACCTCAAAGGAGAAATTTGTTATCCAAATTGGGATATGGTTTGTAGACACCCGTGAATTATTCTATTTTTTCTTTAATCGTAATATGTGGGAAATCGTATTTTGATGTTGTAATGATGTTTGGAGGTGTTGGTAGCAAGTGGGGTTCGATTCAATGTCCGTCGGTGAAAATTTCATCTTTTTCTTCAGCCAGTGCCCAGTACCGGTACCCGTTGTCCAGAAGTTGTGTTATTTTGGCATTTTGGGGTTCCAGTACTGGTACTGGGAATCGCCCAGTAGAGAAATCTATACTCAAATTATCTGAAAATACGATGATAATGCACACAGAGTGAATGAGTACAACAAGATGTCACAAAGAAAGGTGGGTCTTTCGCCACCAACGAGCATACCACTGCCTAGGGGATCAAGATTTCATAAGGGGGTATTCCTAACTGTTCACACATCTAACTAGAAGCAAACCCAACTTAAATCATTCTAATTATACCACAATAGGTCCTCGACCATCTTTTGTCCATCGCTACGCCAATTAAAAGTTTATATTCTCACGTGAATTCTCCATTTTGCCTCGATCTATATGTATATGTTATGATCACGCACTAACAGTATTATGGATCAACAACATGTACAAAGAATCCAAAGATGCTAATGACAATGAATATATCTCACAGTTGAATAATACGAGCATATCACAGAATTTTCTTTTAGAGAACGTAATCAATTTGTCTTGTATTCCTTAAGGGTTAGCCATTTTCCTTCTCAATTTAAGTCCGGGCATTTTGGGACCCTGCACGTCTACTAAAAACCTCTCATTCATTCTGGGTATTTGGGACCCCATGCGTCCACTAAAAACCTTTCATTCAAGTCCGGGCATTTGGGATCTCGTACATCCACTAAAAACCTTTCATTCAAGTCCAGGCATTTGGGACCCTGTACGTCCACTAAAAATCTTTCATTCAAGTCCGGGCATTTGGGACCCCGTGCGTCCATTAAAAACTTTTCCCTAAGCATATCTCGTTACCCTACGTAACGTACCAACCCATAACAACTCACAACATACTACCCGCTAGTATCGATACTTAGATCCCATGGAATGAGTACCAATGGAGTTTGAAGAACAAGTGAGTCAAGAGGACACGAATTACTATGCTATCATCCGGATCACTAGACAAGCTCACATCAACCTGTTACACTCACCACAACTTCCCACATATCCTACAGTACTCCCAAACCACCTTACGACACATATTCCGTTTATAACGATGCTAAGATTATGCTTAACGAGTATTGAAGGGATTTGAACAATCAACGAATCATTAGAACCTGAGTAATCAAGCTTAAGATGGCTTAACAATGTTTAGAGTGTATTAGAAATGATCGGGAATCAATATAATCGACGAAGGATTAACAAAGTTCAAAACTGTTTCTGAGCTTTGGGTATCCATACCACCATAAAGTGTGGTATCGATACCGAACACATTAGTGACAATACAAGGAGCTGGGTATCGATATCACCATAAAGTGTGGTAGCCATACCCAGAGGGTTACAGCACGCGATTTATAGCTTTTTGACAGATTTCAACACAACGAAGGACAATGATCAAACACTACTTTTTACACCAAATAAACACATAAACACATAGAAGAGGAGAAGAAATTCCTACCTTAAAGTTAGAAGCTTCAAATACGAGACCCACGAGCAAGCCCTAGCTCCAAAACCTTGAACGAGCCAAAATACACCTCCCTAAGCTTAACCCACGCGATCCAAGGCTTGTACCACGCAAAGATGACTGATTGAAGGTCAAGACTTGAAGGTTTCAAGGTTGATTGGTGAGTTTTGGTGTGGGAGGGAGGGAGAGAGAGAGAGAGGGAAGGGGAGGTGAGAGAGAGATGGGAACTTTTGTTCCTCTACACACACACACACACACATACTAGTACATTTACAAATTACACTTGTACCCCCTTAACTTACAATTATATCATTCAAGCCCCAATTCACATAAACTCAAAAAAAAATCCATTTATTCGATATTCTAGCATTCATAAAACCTTTAAATCATTTTAAGAAAATACAGGTCTCTACAGGAGTAGTGAGTTTATTGAGGGTGTTGTGGTGTGAGCATAATCTTGCAATAGGCTTTACATTTCTCAGTCTTTTCTCTTCTCTTCAAAATTATTTAGTTCTATTCACTCCAATTTCAGTGGTGTACCGTTGTTAAGTACTTCATGATGTTGTTGACCTATCAATGAGGATTGTCTTTAGTTGTATTTGGTGAGTTGTGTAACCTTTAAAGTCCAAGCTGCAGATGTGTCCATTATTATGCAACTGATGAGTTGTTAGTAACCTTTAGTTATGACCTATCTTTGGGAGGTTGTCCCTTAGTATTTTTAGTTGATTTGTGCGTGTTTCCCATTTTAGTTATCTATTATGATATGATACCTATCTGTGAGGGGATGTACCAGGATTGAGTATCTCCCACTAGTTTTGTATGCTTACTTAAGGGGGGTTGTCCCTTAACGTTTGTAATATTTATGCTCAAGTTGAGTTGGGCATGTGGCACCCCAGTTCTCTGCCATTGTATTTGGGCCTACCATCTCCAAAAGATGATGTCTACTTGTTTTTGCTTCTTCAAATAGCTAGTGCTGTTGCTAATATTTCTCCAAAAGATTAATCCAGTTCTTTGAAATTTGTTTTGGACGGCTTCACTTCACAGCTCTTAACCATCCATTTGGCTATTCATTAAGTGTAGCGTTGAAATACTATGAGTAATCTTCATCAAAGTTTTAAGGCTAACAATCTTTAATTGTATCAGCACTCTTTTATCTAAGCTATGCAACCACTTGGTACAGGTTGGAGGTTTTGCCATGTGTTTTTTCTTCCTCTTTCTAAATGTGTTTTAAGGCTAACAAGCTCTAATTGTGTTTTCTCTTCCTCTTTCTTAGTCATCTAGTTCAATGTGGCCATTTGACTTTAGATTAGCAAATTTTCTTTCTTCTTTTTTTTCCTTCTAGAATATGTTTCTAGTAGTATGTATATTCGCTTAGCCTCCTTATTATTTCAAGTTAATTTATCCAAAAATAAAATATAAATTTGTAGTTTTGAGAAACCTCCGGGGTGGTTTTGATAGTGGAATTTATCCTAACTTTTACTACTGGAGTATTGAAAAAGTAGGGTGAGATATCGTATAAATCGTATCTGAGTGGATACGGGGAGTATTATATAAGTCAAAAAATTGGGCAGAAACGACGGCCAATGAGAGACCCTCGTCGACTTCTCCTCTCACGCGGTAGCTCATAGAGTTTCCAAAAACTCATAGCAGCAGCACTTCTCCTGGCAAACATCTTCCCCGGTAATCTCAAAATCCCACCTCTACTTCGTATTCAAAATGCATATTTATCTACTGTATTTTTCATGACTCTCTCTCTCAGATGGTTTTCAGGAGAGCAGCTGTGATGTTGTTGGGCTGCCTCGGAATAGCATCCAAGACCACAGAGCCTTCCCCTGCAACCCCAGAAAGCAGTGAACCGCCACCGCCACACCAATCATCGTCTTCATCTTCATCAAAGCCGTCATCATCATTATCGTCGTCGTCATCGGATGGTGATGACGTGGGCGTTGTCGGTGAACCAAGAATCAGACTCCGTGACGGAAGGTTTCTGGCTTACACAGAGAGAGGAGTCCCCAAGAACAAATCCAAATTCAGAGTTATTATTGTTCATGGATTTGGAAGCTCCAAGGAAATGAGTTTCGTGGCACCCCAAGTACACTTATCAAAACCCCCCCTCCTTTCTCAATTTCTTGATTTTTGCTTTTATTGAAATCTGGGTTTTGTGTCTGGAGGGACGATTTTTTCAATTGAGAAAATAAAAGTAGGATTTCCAGATTACGATGAGAAACCTAATTGGGAACATTGACTACAGGAATTTCTTGGAAAAATGAATCTGAGATCCGAAAGAAGTAGAATCTTAATTTTGCGAAGCTTTGATAAATTTAATCCATGATCGTGGTTCTTCTTCTTTAGCCTATCATGTATTTATCAACGAGGATTTTGTTTTTGTTTTTTTGATAAATGGATATTTGAGCCAGCTTGCGCGCACATCGACTCCTGAAGTTAACGACCGGGTAAACCTCCAGTTGCCCAAAGGTTTGGTATGTGTGGCCCTGATGCTAACTAGGATTTTGATGGTTCTCCCTAATTCAAAGAATGGGTCTCCTATTTCAAAGAATTTCTTGCTAGGTTGTGTTTCGAAATCAGATCATAGATTGTGGATGAATTTTGCTGAGGCAAAAGGAATGATGAAGCAAGAGTTGAAGTGAAGAAGCTAAATTTATGGATTGACTTTCCTATCATTTTCTATCTGCTGATTAATTGATCCACAAATTCTTGATCCAAACATAGTGCTGCAAAATTCAAACGGTACATAAGGCACATGACCAAACACATGAGCAGACTGCAGATATACCAACAAGTTTTAGAAATTGTGATTTTTGCTCACTTGCTGTTGTTTGATAAAAGCACTACCATAAACCATTTGTATTTACTTATCGAATATTCGAATTAGAGTAGCATCAGATAACAAGAAATCTTACATTGATGTAGTTTTCAGGAAATAATGGATGAGTTGGGCGTACACCTTGTGTTATTTGATCGAGCTGGCTACGGAGAAAGTGATCCAAATCCAAAGCGGTCCTTGGAAAGCGAAGCAAGTGATATTCAAGAACTTGCTGATAAGCTAGAACTGGGATCCAAGTTCTACGTAATTGGTGTCTCGTTGGGTAATTACCCCACCTGGAGTTGCCTCACTCAATTACCACACAGGCAAGAACACTCACTACAGAATTTATCCTTTCTTCTGTTTCGTTCCAAATCCTGAATCACTGAATTGGGGGTTCTAACCTCAAAGGTGAAGTTGGAGAAATCTCAGCTATCTATTGAAGAATGAAAGGGAGAGGGAAGTTGTTTAATGTTCTTCTAAAAAAAAAAAGGAAGAGATGGGATGAGCGAGGAGTGGGCGAGAGTGGCACAATCCATACCTTTTATGCAGTGTTTGGTTTCTTGGAGTAACAGCAACAGTAGAACCCATGTAGTCCCCACTCATTTGGTTTCTTGGAGTAATTTTTTAAAACAATAGAATGGTCATTCCTTGACCTTCCAATGGAATGACCATTCATCAAAATGTGTGAATTTTGATTCCATTGGTAGTGTACATTATGTCATTCAGCAAATCAAATGGAAGAATGAGCATTTTAAGTAATTACTAATGAACTTTCCATTCCTGGGGACAAACACTACATTAATTTTGGACGGACGACTAGAATTTCTCCAACTTCACCACTAAAGTTCAAATTCCAAATTCAGTCAATCCAGACCTGTTTTCACCTGTCTAAAACATATATGATTTTTCATAAAAATCCATTTTTTGCAGGCTAGCAGGCGTGGCTATGGTAGTCCCGACAATAAACTACAACTGGCCATCTCTTCCTGGTGATCTGACAAAGGACGACTTCAGGAAAAGTCTTACACAATGGGCACTTCGGGCCGCACGATATACACCTGGACTCGTACGCTGGTGGTTGACTCAAAAAAATTTCCGGTCATCATCAGTACTTGATAAAAATCCAAGATTTTTCAGTACAAAAGACTTGGAGGTCTTGAAGAATACCCCAGGATATCAGTTACTCAGCAAGGTAACTCTTTTATCTGCTTGTAGGAAAAGGAAGAAGCATATTGGTGTGCTCTGTATCTCTCTGTCTTCTGGTATGTTTCTGCATAATGGGAGGTGGATAGGAAACTTTTTTGGTGAACAGTTATCAAAATTTGTTTCGGGTAGATTTTTAGAAAGTTATGCACATTTCAGAAAACACCTATGTTGCATGGATCCTTCATTTTGGCGGAAGTACCCGCATTGATGTTTCCGATATCCGTATCTATTTTGACACTGGGATCCTCTACTTGTTATGATATTTACGGAAAAAGTAATGTCAAATTAGCTAGAAAAGCGAAATTTCTAGTCTCACATGGATAGGAAATAGCAAAAACATAGTATTTTTCTTAACCCCTTCTTATTTGAATACATTTCTAAATATAATTTATGATACATAATTTGAAAAAAATACGCAATTTTTACTACAAACAAGTGTTCAAGATGTGTCCCCATACCCATGCCCAATTTGGGGACACATATCCGACCATCCTAAGATTTGTTTAGGAAGGTCTGACGCTTGGACTTGCACCCGCACCCGAGTCCATGTAACATAGGAAAACACCCAATTAATTTCCATTTTGGGGCAACTGTTTTTTTACAAAATGAAAATGACGCGTAATCACATTGTTTTTCATTGGTTTTGTTTCGAAAACATGAAGAAAGAAGACACAAAGTGATTAAGGTGAAAGCGAACAATTCCAGACATACAAGCTCTGAAACCTACTTATGAAGGAGTAGAATTTAGATAATAGATCTTCCTTACGATGCTTCAAGAATTGGTAAACTTTATTTGAGCACCTCAACTGGTTTGGCAAATCTCTCTCCGTTGCCAATATTTTGCTCTTGATCACCATCATTTTGATTCGACGGTAGAAGATGAGACATTGTGCCAAAAGAGGATTGAGCCGATAGAGTTAAAATCTGGTGAAACGACACTATAGCAAGCCAATTTCTAATAATGGCAATGTCAAAGGGACACAAACGAGTGGTGAGGTCGTCAGTGAGGCAGTGAGTCTAGTAGATACACATCTACCTACAAATATATTATGCATGGCATGGTTGTGATTGATTTTCTTGCGTTACAGAATAAGTTGCAACAGCAAGGTGTCTTCGACTCTCTTCGCCGTGACTTTATTGCGGCTTTTGGCAAGTGGAACTTTGACCCGCTGGAATTAGTTAACCCATTCCCCAAAAATGAAAGCTCTGTACACATCTGGCAAGGATATGAAGACAAGGTTGTGCCCTTTCCATTACAGAGATATGTTTCCAGAAAGCTGCCCTGGATTAGGTACCATGAAGTTCCTGATGGTGGGCATCTGCTAGTGTATGATAGTGATGTATGTGAAGCCATTTTGAAGTCTCTTTTGCTTGGAGAAGACCCTCCATTATATAGACCTAAACTCAGTTGATTCATCATTGTTCAAATCTTCGATTATCACCTGTATGGTTGGTGACCCTAATAACTAATTCTGATTCCTATAGGATGACAAAAACATGTTTTTTATTGCATTTGATTGAAGAAAGCTGCAAGGTGAATGATCTTCTTGTTTCTACAGTTGAAAACCTTTGTGTATCTATCTACTTAAGTTACATAGTACAAAAGCTAACCCAATCAACTTGTTTTTCTCCCTTCTCTTCTTTTCATAGTGAGAGACTGAGAGTGAAAATTTGTTTGAGCTTTTCACTTGAAGAGTTAGGTCCCGTTTGATTCATGAAAGTTACAATGAGAGAAACGTAACATCAAAGTGACAATGAGAGAAAATGTATCATTACCTACGATGACTGATTCCATTGGACAATTAGCGAGGAGATCATTTGCGTCAGATGCCCAATGTAGAGTATTATGCATTTCATATTGACTGAGTATTATGCATTTCATATTGACTGGTCATATAATCTTAAGATGCCCTGCTTGCCAATTTGTGCACCGATTGTACCCGTAGAACTGTTCATTTTCTGTACTTTTATCTTGCTAAAGTCCATAACGTTTTCATTTTCATATAAATTTTTTGACTTCTTATGAGTCTCCTTGCTTGATGATCTTTTAAGAAATGCGATTGTTAGGAAATATAATCTCAGTCCGGCCCCGTTCCAGTTTTTTAAAAAAAGAACTTTTAAAAAATGAAAGTAATTTCAAGTTCAAAAATTATGTGTTTATGCAAATAATTTTTCTATTAATATGAATTTTTTTTGATAGATCTCATTGAGATCTTTTAAATGGTGCAAAAAAATTAAATTTTTTTTTTTTATTATATTTGAGCTTGAAATCAAAAAAAAAGTTTTAAAAAGAAAACGGAACAGCACCGGAGTCGGTTTTCCTGCAAACCCAGGAGCAGGAATTCCTGCTGCCTAGGACAGGTGGCAACCCATGAGAGGCCAAGTTGCTACAATTAAGAATTCCATTGGGGGCCACCCTTTTACTTAACGGCACCAAGGATTCTCCTGTTAACTCACTTTTTTGAGCAATACTGTTAACTCGCTCAGATCCTTTTTTTTAGTGAATTCTCCCTCCGTTCCCAATCTGTTGGTTTTATGTGCAATTTTTAATGATTTATATTTCCTAATGTATATTTTGTTTAAAATATGTAATATGGATCTTATCTGATATATTTTAATTATTTTTATAAAACAATGTTTTCAAAAACATAAAAATAATATACATTAAGAGATATAAGCAATTGAAAAGTGAACATAAAATCGTAGAGTATCAAGAATTTGTGATTGACTAATATTTGGGACCAATAATTTTACCTCTTTTAGGTAAAATTATTATAATCAAAAGATTACGGATAGACTGATAGTTCCGTTAAGATTTCTTGCGTTAGATAAGAAGTGCATTCAAGTTGGGTCTCTTACCAACTGGAACTAGCTTAATTTGTCAAGATTATTGCATTTTATTAGGACTCTTGCATCTCACTAGAGAGTCAGGGATTCGAGTCATCCCACATGTGTGGGTATTCTTTCGTTGGGATTATTTTTCACCCTAATGGAGGCTTGTAGTTAGGTTAGGTTTATAATGGTTGAGTTATTGGGCTTGGTTATCTTGTGGACTCTCATATAATTGATGTAATGTCTCGTGATTTGTATTTTTAATTCATAGATAGTGTAATGATCTCTCCTATTAATTGAACGAAAAAAAATTGATTCTCTAAAACAAAACCCTAATCATCAAGCAGTAGTTCGACATCAATCTCAAGAAAAAGCTAGTTATACGTGTTATCGTTCATCAACTAATAAAATCATAAGGTTGGAGATAAAAGAAAAAATTTAAATAGCTAATTTGGGGGTCCAATATTAAAATTCAAAAGGATCTGGAGGAAAAAAGTGTCATTCATCCGCGTTTTGGCAATTGCATGCCGCAATCAAAGAATAAACATTTGTGTAGATGGCGAAATCGATAACAAAAACTATTTTAGCATCGACAACAAGTATGGCCTATTATTCATTGAAGTACACGTAGATAAAATTTGATTGATTCTTGTGGGATTAATGCAAGGGTTGGATAAATTTTCAAATGATAAGTTCAGAGTTTTTTTTTGTTTTTTATGTGTGTGTTTTGAATGGAGGTTTTTCCATTCCTATAGTTTTTTTTTGAATGGAATGAACGTTGGCGTCTCTCACGGGTTGCCACCTGTTGCAAGTGGCCAGCGCACGTTAAGGTGCAATAAATATAAAATATTACTCCACTTTATTTAATGCTATTTTCTGAAAGAGAGGCAACAACACTATTGGGCCGTTCGACTAAGACAAGTGGCTTATTTTTTTTTTTATTTAATTTTTTTTTATCACTTAGCTTATTGTTAATTTTTTGGGAATTATTGCATCCTCACGATAAGAGGAATCTAAAAAGTAAAATTTTTTGACCGAAATCCAATTTTTTTTGAATGAAGAAGAAAATAAGCTAATAAGTCTATTTTTCCGTCTTTATTCAAAAACAATTGGATTTCGATCAAATTTTTTTACTTTTTAGATTTCTCTTGTTGTGAGGATGCAATAATCTCTAAAAAATTGACAATAAGCCAAATGATACGAAAAAAATTTAAATAAAGTCAAAAAAATAAGTTATTTGACTTATTTAGCCGAACGGAGAATTAAGTTTCCTTTTCCCTCTACTTCATTTTTTACTATTTAATCTCCTTCCATTTTCCTTCCCAGCATTTTTCTTTTCCACTTCAACTTCTAGTTTTGTGGGGACCATTTTCTTTATCAAGTATAGCATTAGTAGGTGATTAAAAACCAATCCAAGCATCTAATATAAAAATTAAATGACAAACAAATACCATGGCAGGACATAAATAAAATGAGACGTTCATAATTTAATTTTTCGCATATATTATCCTACAAGAAAAAAAAGTTTCTCTTACAGATCCAAAACAAGGTGATCACATGAGTAAGAAAAGAAAGAAAATAT
>BPLS01000518.1:164113-211851 GCA_019656275.1 Rhododendron kiyosumense
TGATTAAGAATAATTATTATTTAGTGATCTTGAAACACTAAATAATCAAGCATCATGTAGATAAGGATATTGAACATCACGTGTCGATGTCCCATATCACCGAAAATAAAGGCGTTTAGAAAGAGGGCAAACCAAATTAAACCAGCTACCGTAATCCCAAATTGAACGGCCATTACCATTACAAGTATGCGGGTTTATTACTGTAGGAGTACTTACAAGGGAAGGGAGGTTGGGCCACCAAACATACGGAAGAGTACAAACAAGGGATCGAAACGTACTTAAATGTTTTGGCAGAGGAATTTGAACATGTGTTGCAAACGTGTCAATGAACTGGTACAAAAGTGATCAGGGTACCCCCCTAAAACTCCAACCACCCTTAAAAAAGTTGGCAGTACATGCACACTCTCTGCCACCATCTTCTTTAGACCTCTCTGTGCACTAAGAGAGAGAGAGAGAGAGAGAGGGAGGGAGGGAGAGGGAGAGGGAGAGGGGGGGGACAGCAAAATGGATTTCTCGCGCCTCTAGGTTGAACTTGATGAGTTTCAGGTAAGTTTGAAGATCATTTGAATGATCAGTAGTTGATCAAAATTTACGTTCGATTTCAAGTTTTTTTTGTTTTCAGTTGTTTTAGTCGCAATTTCGTGGGTTGATGATGTTGTTCTTCTGTTTATTGTCTAATGCATGCATTGTATCGATGCACTTCCTTTTCATCCTGCCATTCTTTTTAGCTGTCCATTAGAGAGCTCAGCTCATACTTGCCACAGACAATAATTAATCATCAGTTCTTCCCCTTTGCACATCCCCACAAATTAAAATTCACTTTTGTGTATCTCTTTAACTAGTAACAGTAGGACCCACAACATTATTAATGATTCCATCATTACTGAAGTACCATCTTTTTCATTAGTAACGGTAGGACCCACAACATTATTTAATGATCTCATCATCACTGATGTAAAAAATAGAAGTAATTTGAATGTATGCCAAGCATTTTTCAGAACTAGGTTGGTTAGTTTGGGTTGGGATTAATTTAGTTGAATGTTGTTGTGGATTTTAATTACATCAAAATCCAGACTTTCTATTGTAATCCTCATTTCGATCAAATGATAAGGAATCACCTACAATTGGTGGTAAAAAGCAATCACCAAGAACTATTTCTTCCCCGGCCCGTTACAATCTGGTTACTTAAGTCACTATTTGGTTGTTTGTTAGGGTTAATTTAGTTGTTGGTGAATTCTTATTTTAAGTCCATTTCTGCCGATCTTATATTCAAGAATCCCTAGAGAAAAAATTGTCATGAAGAACAAGAAGCATGCCTACCGGCAGGGACCATCTAAAGCTGAGGCTTTTGGACTAGCCCAATCACGTTGACTCTAGGTCAACCCCTTGGATTAAGCATTCTTATTCTTACACCCATATGGCTCGTATCGCAAGCTAATAAGGTTTTGGGATAAGTAAGAAGGGTAGATAAGATGTAAGGAATTATTTAAGATTGAGAGATTAATTAAGAAAGGTGGGTGGATAAAGAAATAATGTGAGAATTTACTTAGTTATCCTTTGTAAGGAGAATACACAGAGTTTAGAGATGTTTGAGGGGCATGCCTGTGATTATGCCCACCATGGATTAGCTTATCCTTGGGGTGGGGTGGGTTTCGCATGGGTCTTGGACTCTTAGCTTATTAGAGGGATGAATACAATCCGGGTGCAAATGGAAGAACCAAATACCAAATAAGAATGGGCCTGAATTAGCTTATGCCCAGAAAGCCCTTGTCCCCTCCCCCTCCACCCGCCCAAATGAGCTGCTAGGATATTAATTTTGATCCAATTAAAGGTTCTAATCCACTCAATATTTACCATCCCAAACCCAACCAATCCACTACTTAGGTGGACCAAAATGACTTTTCACCCAAACCAAATCAATCCGAGCATTGTGTTCCAATCAATTGGGATCGACCATATGAATCATGTTTTTCTATTGTCCTCTGTTTAGGACTACCTCTTCATTTAGATTTAGTAAGTCCAAGTATTTCTGTAACACGGTATCTAAAATCAGTTTAGGTTTTCCTCTTCCCCTAACCTGACCATCAACTACTATCATTAAAGCATTCCATAAGTCATAATCATCTTAATTACCCTTGGTACCACTCCTACATGCAAGCTTATTAATTATTTTGCCTTCTTATTACAGGGTTACGCTGAGCTTTCAATTCAATATACACAATAACATACAAAAAGTTTACTAATTTTAAAATCGGAAGTGTTTAGCCGCCTAACCATGGAGGATTCTGACCCTGAAAGCATTGAGGTGAAATCAGAATTGCCGCAACATCCCTCAGAAAAGTCAGCAAATAACCGCTCAAGTTCATCATCACCAAACAAACAAAGCTCTATTTTTTCCCTTACCTTAGATGAATTCCAATACAAGAGTGGAAAGAGTTTTGGGTCGATGAACATGGATGAACTCCTCAATAGTGTCTGGAATGCCGAAGGGAATCCATTCCCTTCACACTCAATCCAAAATGACGCGAGCTACGACGAAAACGGAGCCACATCAATGTATCTCCATGGACAAGGCTCGTTTTCGATCCCCATCCCGCTTTGTAATAAAACTGTAGAAGAGGTGTGGGCTGAAATCAATCGAAATCAATCTCCGACGCAAAACCCTAACATTATGAGTAACGACCTTTCCGAACGGGAACAAACATTCGGGGAGATTACCCTAGAAGATTTTTTGATAAAGGTAGGCGTGATTCAAGAACCATGCACACCTCTCCCTACTCCACAGGAAATGGTAGACTGTTTCCAAAACCCTTGTGGGAATTTTTTGATGATTGATGACACGGGTTTGGATCCAGATAAAGGGCCGGGACCTATGATGGGTCTTGGATTCTCTCATCCAAATCCAAACAACGGAAATAGCTTTCAAGCAAATGGTTCACCTATGTACCAAGTGTTCACACCTAGTGGCAGCTTTGTGGGAGAGTCATCTAACAACAATGTTAATAATGAAAATGAAAAATGTAACGGTGTGGGAGGAGAACCGCAAATCAAAAGGAGGACAACAAATGGTTCGTTTGAGCTCGCAGTGGAACGAAGGCAACGTAGGATGATAAAGAATAGAGAATCTGCAGCACGGTCTCGTGCCCGAAAACAGGTTTGTAGCTTGTTCATAACCATCTTATTTCTTAATCATGACGAATATTTTCAAATTAGTATAAAAAGTGCATTTCTTAAGCCCGGCTTCAGTTTGGAAACTCATAAACCTTTTATATTGCTTCTAAAAAAAGATTGTATGTTTCTTCCTGTTGCAGGCATATACTGCAGAACTAGAAATAGAGCTAAACCAATTGAGAGAAGAAAATACAAGGCTCAAGACCATTATGGTAAATCAAGTTATTTCTTTAACATTTATTTGAGCTTCTTCCTAGTTCCTAGTTGAATTTTTCTCGTTTGACATTATACGAAACTTTGTTCTTAATCTATCGATTTCAAACAGGGAGAAGCTGAGAACAAACGGAAGCCGGAGGTAACATCAAAAACAACCTTGAAAGAAAAATGGTATAATTAGCTAGTAAGAATCTTAGCACTGGACCCTTAAATTGGGTATG
This sequence comes from Rhododendron kiyosumense, assembly GCA_019656275.1. NCBI lineage: Eukaryota > Viridiplantae > Streptophyta > Magnoliopsida > Ericales > Ericaceae > Rhododendron > Rhododendron kiyosumense. Next base: position 167,722 of record BPLS01000518.1, read on the forward strand.
TGGTCTGACCTCAAGTTCCTCATCTATGATCCAAGATTATGAAATAGAGACACCTTATATCATAGAAAAATCCATATTGATCTTATTCTCATGGTCAAAAGATTTTACCATGTTTATTTTCGAAGAAATGGACGACAAGTGAAATAGACCATAAATTTTTATTTTTAATTGGAAATGAATGGATGTGAGATATAATTATGCGTCTATCATTATTGGATCAATTAATCTGAATTTTCTGTGAGTCCTACACCTTCTTTTTTTTATGCTCAGCAAGTCCTATACTTATTAGAGGCTTAGAATACCAAGTGAAGTGAGCGAGCGAGCTAAGGACCTAAGTTTTTCTCCTTCCTTTAGATTCATTAGCATCAAAATGATCTGTGAAAAGGGGAAAATCTACAATACACACTCCTTAAAAGAGTATATTATATGCACCCATTTTATTATTCATTCATAACATTTTAGTGTGTTTCGTAATTTTTGTTATAGAATTCATAACCTTTCAGCAATATGATTCGTAACATTTTCATTATGACATTTTGGTGTATCTCACTATCTCGTAACCTTTGTACAATTCGTAACTTTTTAGCAATACGATTCGTAACATTTTCTCTATAATTCATAACATTTTGGGGGTGCATATGATACACACCCAAATAAGGGATGTGTATTATAGTCTTTAATTTGTTTTGTTGCATTAAACAGGTTTTGAAAGGGAAACAACTAACAAAGGCACAAAGAACAGCAGAGAAGATCAAGACAATGAGGAGGACCTCAAGCTCCGCCTGGTGAACAAAAATAGTTTCATAGTAAATAACACAATAAAACCGTTTTCTTTGAGAATTTTCGAAAGCGTAGACATTGCAAATCTGTTTATTTTATCAGCATGGTCATCTCTTTGTTTATGCTTCCGCTACAGTAATAAAGTTATTTAGGTAGGAAATAACCGGTCCTTTCTGTAGTTCTTCCGAGGATGGACACTGGAGGGGCGGTCGGCCAGCCTCAACAACTTTCACCGCAAGTTTCGGAAAATCTCCTTTCCATAGCACTACTTTTCGAATATTTGAAATCGTATGGACATTCCCGGGTGGTGTTAGGGTAGGTAATTAATCTTGTGCTCAAATCTTATGTGTGCACCTATTTTGCCCACCACTGGAAGAGGGTCTGGTCGCGCATTGTGACCTCAAGCAAAGATGGAACCAGGGGGGATCTAGTGGCGGCGGCCGCCACGTCAAGAATTTTAGAAAATGCAATTTTTATATGTGACAATTTTTTTTATTCCCAACTTATATAGTCTCGCCACTGCTAGGTTTTTTTTCCTTATTTTTTTAATTATATTCTAGTCATAAATCTTTTTTTTTTTTTAAAAGGAGACCCAAAAAAGTATTCCAAAGCTAAATTCAAAAAGCCAAAGTGAAATAATATAAATGATGATGTGTAATTAAGAAAAAAAATTCCACTCTAACCCTAAAACAACTTAACCTAAAAAAATTAAGGAAATTTAATTATTATGCCATTATCGATGCCAAAAATTAAAATTAGTCCTTTTTCCATGTGTAAATAACAAACATCATTTAGTTTAGTTTTTGTTATGTTATTTTAATTTTTTCTGGAACCGATAACTATTAATATTGTAATGCATTTTTGTATTGAGGATTAGTCTTTACGAACTTTATCTCAACTTTAATTGAATCCCCGCTAATAAACGGTGGATGAAATCTATCTTCAAATTAGTCGTTCTATTAGGTTGGATATCGAGTCATGCAGAAAGATACTCCATTGAGTCTTCAAGCCAGCATAAGGAAATTAATGAGTATGAGGATATATATATATATACACACACACACACAGATTTTTCAGTGCTTCGGGAACACAACCACGTGGATATTCTTGTATTCTTAATTCATTTTACTTTTGCTTGAACCCAATCAAATCTATAACTATGACTATGCAACCAAAACCAATGAGCTAACCAAGATTAAGAGTGACCAATCTGATTCAAATATAGCTAGGTTCATTAGAAAACAATTATTTGGAGACAGCTGCATTCCTGACTTTTTATAATCACGTATATCTCAGTGTTCCATGCCACTTTTAATTAATTAGTTAGAGATAGATTCCTTAAATTGTCTTTCGAGACCATTCCAACTATAACATTCACGTGATCGAGAATTAAGAACCAGATCAGAAGTTACTATGGGAGAATTTCTTGACCTGTGAATTATCCTGACAAGTACGTATGTGTACTATTCAAATTGTCTTGGTCTCTCCTTTTGGTTTCATGTCAGCATGTATGTGTACTATTCAAATAGTGTTGGTCTCTCTTTTTGGTTTTATTTAATTGAGAATGATGGTTTGGTGTCTAATGAGAGGAAACAACTTATTGTTTAACGAGGGAATCAAAAGGACTGAATGCAATTCATTTCCCACTGAATTAATAGGTCCCCACTTTATTAGCTGGTAGCAAATAAGGGCCTCATACGTTGTTATTGAAGCTGAGTGCAGGAATCTTCACTGAAAGTTTGCTAAAATAAACAAACAAAATGTCTTAATTGCACATTGAATGAGCTTATTTCCACACACTGTCATTCTCGTATCGGAGAAGAATTGTGGATGGAATTTTTTTGCTCAAATCCAATATTGGAATACTCCGCACTTCATTAATTTGTTTGTTTGTTTGTTTGTTTGATTGATTGAAGATTCGTCCATACGGATTGGAGAAGCCGGTAAATGTTGTGTTTTTTTCTTTTGTGTGTGGAAATTAGTATTTTGCGAGACTTGATTTAAGAGAGAGTTTTGGTTAAGAGTTTCTGATTGCACTTTTGGTGAGAGAATTTATAATAAATGGCCATACACTATAATATTGCATAATGATTGAGCATTAAACCCACATTATAATATTGCATCATTATAATGTATGACCTATAATGACTTGCGCCAGCGGACATGCTAACCAAAGATGGAACCAAGGGGGTCTAATGGTGCCACGACAAGAATTTTACAAAATGCAATTATTATATGTGACAATTTTTTTTAATCCCCAACTTATATAGTTTCGTCACTGCTAGGTTTTTTTCCTTATTTTTTATTATATACTAGACATAAATCTTCTATTTTTTTTCATGAAAGGAGACCCAAAAAAGTAGTTCAAAACTAAATTCAATATGCCAAAGTGAAATAATATAAATAATGATATGTAATTAAGGAAAAAAAATCCACACTCTAATCCTAAAACAACTTAACCTAAAAAATTTAAGGGAATTTAATTATTATGCCATTATCGATGCCCAAAATTAAAATTAGTCTTTTTTGTACTTCATGTGTATATGACAAACATCATTTAGTTTAGTTTTTGTTATGTTATTTTAATTTTTTTAGAGCCGATGACTATTAATATTGTAATGCATTTTTTAAAATTTTTTTAGTATACATTTCGCTATTGCTAGGATAAAATCATGATTCCGTCCTTGACCTCAGGAATTCACGCCAAGAATTTGCGTACACCCCTAAGAATTCCGCAAAAAGGGCAAAATACTAAAAGCATTTTTAGAAAAGCGGTTGCACGGGATAGTGCGACAAAAGACGGTCCGCACGAAACCCCAAGCAAAAAATGGACTGGCCAGAAATTTTCCAGTTAATAATTAAAGACACTCAGGCTACGTGGTAGATGAGTTGGTGATCCAAAACTGAAGCCCGTTAATTAGTAAACCCAAATGGGCTGCATGTGCCCAAATTGGACTCTTAACGTGGTTGTCCGATATTTAGGGGAAAACCAAGACCAAAGGCAACATATTTGCCCGAACACAAATCAACTATGAGACCTAGCTAGTGTTCTCTTACTGTTGAGTGATTTTTCAGTGCCGAGTGGGTATATTCTACATGGTACCCGCTCGGCGCATCCGAGCAGTCCGATATACTTTTGAACGGTTCGGATTGAAACCCTCTCTCTCCTCTCACTCAACACTTTCTCTCTTTTTTCTCAGCTGTTCAAACACGCAATAGACGGTTCGGATGCGCGAGCGGGCACCACGTGGTACCCGCTTGGCACTGAAATTTTTTCCCTTACTGTTAATGTTAGCTGAAACCTCTGTTTATTGCGCAGGAGTCACATTAGAACTACTGACTTTCCAATGACTAGGCTAGGCTAGGGTTTGTGTTCGAATCTTACTCGCATGCATGCTACTAATTTTTGTATTAGCTCGATCGGTCCACAATATATGAATAGGGTTTGGGTTCGAATCTTACTCGCATGCTACTACTAATTTTTGTATTCACTCGGTCCGTACAGATCGAGCTTAATTTGTTATGGCAAGTATATTTTGCTCTTGAGAATTTTACTGTATTTGGTTACTATACACGGTGGCTCAAATTATCTTGTCCACAAACAGCCAGTTGACCATGAACTAAAGTACAAACGTATCAATTTCCATTAGGTATTGAAAGCAACACCGATCCATATCAATGGGTTTGGGTCTATTAAAGGTCAGGTGAGATTTTGCAATCAAGCTAGTCAAAAGCCAAACAACTTCTTACAAAAAATTAAGCATGATTAGTGATTTTTTCATCACAAGGGGAAAAAAAATTAGTGATTGAATAAAACCAAACTATTAGGTGGAAGACCCTAATGTCGTATTACAAGATCATTATCACCTATTTGACACTAATGTTCATGGCCGGTCACATATAGTCAAAGTTCAAACAAGACAAAGACAATGATTTTTCTGTCTTGATATATAGGAGAGCTTTGAGTTCTCGGTTTTTTTTTTTTTTTTTTTTGTGTTTTATGTTTTGTCCACCTTTTCTGAATTTTTTAAAGATTTGCGTCATATTTTTTGGATTAATTATCCATCTCGACGAGAGAAGTCTAAGATTTTAAAAATTAAGACAAAAAGCAAAAAAAAAAGAGTACTAAAGATGAAAAAAAAAAAACCAAATCGGTCTTTTTAGTCTAAAGTGTCGTATTATATAAACTTTTTTCAACATTATTGGTTCACATTTTTATACTTTTCTAATTCCTCTCGTCGAGACAAATGATTAATCCAAAAAAATCATGACGAAAAACTCAACAAAAAGTTGCGAAAAGTTTTTTAAAAAAAATACTGAATGTTTTAGACGAAAAATTGTTTACAAGAACTTTGTTCATTATTAATTGTTTCTACGGTTGTGGGAATATTTCTACAATTCGCTGGTTGTTGAGTATTCCATTGTTACAATTTTTAAATAGCTGTTCATGCATGTAGTCTTTTCAGTCCCCAGTCGTTGATCTTTTTTGAAAATTCTAACTTGTTAAAGGGATATCAACATTACAGTCGTTGATCTTTTTTGAAAATTCTAACTTGTTAAAGGGATATCAACATTACAGTACTTCATATTTTTTCTCCTTATTACTCTTGAAAAAAAATAAAGAGACATCATTATTAATTACATTCTAGAATTACTATTTTTCCATCGTTAATTTGAAAAGAAAAGGAAAATAGAGTAAAATTGCCCAGCGGAAAAAAGGGACATTATTTCTAGACAACAAACACAAAGTGTCAAAATGAGCATATCTTTTAGCAACCGGCCATCCTTTTAGGCTTTTAAGTGAGAGGTCAATGGTTAAAACAGTCGAAGACAATGATTGATGTTTCAGTTTAATTACTTTAAAAGAAGAATTCTTTGTTGGTTATTTTTATAATATTTGTGCAAATATTCCTCAAATTTGTACGTTCATTGTTGAGCTTGATTTAGTTGGTATAAACTCTCACATAATTGGTGCATGTATTATATACATACCCGTAGTAAAGGCTAAATATATGATATATGTAACTGACCACTTAGTGGTTGATGCAAAACAAATAAAATAAAATCAGGCACGGGCACGGGCAATTGCCAGTAACATCTTACGGTTATGATTGCTCTTTTTCCGCTTACAAAGAGTAATGACGAAAGGAGCATTACTCTTTGAGATATCCCACCCACTTCGTAAAAAACGAGGTATGCAATGAAACAAAGAAAGATAATTAGGTCATTTAATTCCCATCATCAGCCAATAATGTTGTAACGATCCAGATTTTCGATCCAATTTTTTTTAATACAAATTTATATTGTTAAATTTCTAATTCAATAATTAATTAAATTTGATAAATAAAATATATTATTATGTGTACAGTTGATATTATTTACACTATTGTATAAGATATATATTTATACTTTAGATATACAAGGAATCAGGGATTCATATTCATCTCTTATCTTTCCTATCTAAATCTTAATTAGAACTCTATTCAAACTAACTCTCCACTTCCCTCTCAAACTCTACCACATCCATCTTTATCCTTTAAACTACACTCCACATTTAAGGGATTTTGTTCCCCTATCTCTCTCACTCATCATATACATACACGCATCCACATACATTCTCACCCTATACATACGCGCATCCACATACGTTAGAATTAAAGAAACCCCACCAATTGTGGCACTTGTCCCATATCCCTCTTATCATTATCAATATCCTTTTCCTTCCCCATTCCACCACTTTTACATTTATCCTCTCACATTCTCTCTCATTATATATACCCACATAAATCCGAAAATTGAACATCAGTATATTATTTCACTCCTAATTCTATTGTTGAGTCTAGAGAGAGAGAGAGAGAGAGAAAAACATATTTCTAGATAAAATCCCTCCATACATCATATTCAGGTTCCCAATCAACCACTACATCACCAAGCATCCACAAACCGCCTTCTAATCATTCGAGTCAGCCCCGAGTCCTCCACCGATGCCGCCGTCTTTTTCATTTTTCCGAAATCGTCCGCAAACTAGCATCCGCTTTTTCGGCCAGATTTAAGGTAGATTAATCTCTATCCTACCATCTCTTAAGTATATTTAATCCCTGTATATAGATTTTAATGAGTTCTTATGAAGGAAATCGTACCCGTGCGTCTAAACCATGAAATCTGAAAATCCTCTATTTTCCGACGAGTTACTATTCACAGACGTTAGAACTTTTTAAAATTTATACTAATATTACACTATGCCCCTTCATGTTGCACTTATGTATGAATCTAACCTTGCTCATTATTATTATTATTATTATTTTCTTCATTTCGTTTTATGCTATTAGTGGGTTAACTCGTATTGTATAGAACTGTGAGTCAAACATATTGCACAATTATTTGCTCTCTGTTAAGACTAATGTTTACAGTAGTTTGGAATGTTAATAGCTATACTTGTTGTAGGTAAAGTAATGGATATACTTTAATAATTATGTAAAGTGATAAAATAAGAGTTAAGTTTTATATATTATAAAAGAAAAGAAAGAAGTATAAACTTATAAAAAGAAATAATAGAAACGAAAGATTTACACTAACATAACATCAGGAAGACCGTTGTATTTTTATACAATAATCGGTTATATATATATTTTTAAAAGAGTATCAATTGAATATTAGAGTTTTATAAATATAAATTAATTAATTGCACCTTTAGATTTTGATACTGTAAGTTGCCGTAGTGGATCAACTTTATGATTCAATAATTGTACTTTAGTTCTTAAGAAGTTATCCAAATACGTTATTAAAGCTATGCCTACGAAATTGTTAATGACACATTTGAAATTAATAAAAACTATAATTAATTTACTTGTTCAACGAATCTTAAGGGCATCGGCTCAATCATAAAATATTATGGCCCCGTTTGATAACTAGACTATACCTTGGGATTGGACTATTAATCCCAAGGGCTTCCAAAACCCTTGTTTGATAACAAGATTATTATTCCATTGGGATTACTAATGAGTTCCATAGGGGTATTACAAATCCCTCCTGGGACTTGGTATTCCCAATCCCATCCCAACCCTGCTATTGCAAAAGTACACAATTATCCTTGTTAAACCACTATCTTCTTCTTCCGCTGGCCTTTGACGAAAATTTCTATAGGAAATTTCTGTGGGATTATCGCTTCTGCTTGAGTGGCCGGCCGTCGTACGGCGGGGCTCACTGAATAATTTTCTAGCTGTCGAAATGGTTCACAACCAAACAACGACCGATAACCATGGCCGACGATCGGTCAAATTTCTGATCGTGAGAGAGAGGGGGGAGAGGGAGAAGGATTTATTGGGGGTTTGAGAGAGAGGGTTTGGTCAGTGTGGAAAAAAAATATATATATATATATAGAGAGAGAGAGAGAGAGAGAGAGATCTGGAATAGGGAGGAAGAAGCAGTTGTCCAGTTATAACAAAAAAATTAGGTAATGACCCATCAAAATTGTTTTGAATGTCAAGGACAAAATTGTCAATTCATTTTTTGAAACCCATCCTAACATTTGCAAACAAACATGAGATTGGTACAACTAATCCAATCCCATCTTTTAATCCGATGCAAAACAAACATACAATTTACTAATTCCATCTAATTACCAATCCCACCTCACTACCAATCCCATCGTGGCCAGTTGGGTTATCAAACGGGGCCTATGTGTTTATTTACTCGCACAATATTATTTGATATGTATTTTTATCTCATTGAAATGTATCACACTATGAATTGAGCTGTTATTGGATGTATCATGTTATACGTGCTAGAATGGACTTAGGTTCACTGGGTGGTTACGAGTAAAGAATCATGTAGACGATGTTAAGTAAATGGAAAATGGTAAAGTGTTGAAAGTGTGAATGTGTGGATTGTGATTTGAGCCATGGTGATGGCAAGGGTAACCTATGGGTCCCTGTGTTGAAATGGGTTACCTGTGGGACCCAATGATGAGATATGTTGTGACGCTAATGTATGATACGTCATGGAAAGTTTCTCTTCGAGAAAGAGAATGGGTCCCATGAGACGATTGTAGTTAGTGAGACGTTAATGTATGATACGTCATGGAAAGTTTCTCTTGGGAAAGAGAATGGGTCCCATGAGACAGTTATAGTTAGCGTGGGGTAGTGGATGTCCAACCCTAATGTACGATACGTCATGGGATGACTCGATCCTCCTGTTATGGTCTTAAGTGAGAACATACTCAGTACATAACTTAGGTGCGCTCACCTAGGACCCTGGTGCAAGATAAGCAAAAGGAAGGGTGGACCCATGAGACGGTTGTAGTTAGTGGATGTGGGAGGAAAGGATCTCGAGGAGATGATCCTTAGATTACATGTAAGATAGTGGATAGTAAAGAAAAAGATGATGTGCTATAATTCTATACCTATTGTGTATTATCAATTGTAATATTATTGTTATTATTGAATGCTAATTGTATAGTAAGAGGTTGGTAGGATTGGGATTATTCTACTGGGTGAATTATCATTCACGGATACGTTTGTATCCTGGTAAATTGTTTGCTTCGGCGATCAATTTTCCAGAAGATGCATGGTTCAATGGTGGAGTTATTTGACACAGGAGAAATATCAAAGGCGAAGACCGAGGATACTTAAGATCTATATCAACACTAGAGTCGCTCTAAAGATGTTTAAATAAAGGCAAATGCTAATCGATGCCCCTGTGGCACAAATTTGAGTGTATTAATTGAGTTTAGAACTTAGCAAATGGTTAGTTCCCATGTAATGAGTTATTAGCCCCACTGACTTGCATTAACTACCACTGTAGGAATAATTTAAATACCAACTACACCAATGCTTAAAGTTTATTTTTTCCTTTATGAAACTAAATGCTCCACGTTTTTATTTTAAATAAAATGCGAACAACATCACATATTGCAGTAACAATAAATTGAGACCTTTTTTTAGAAAATAAACCTAACCCTTCGCCAAAGTTGGAAGGAAAAGAGAAGAGAAGAGATAGGATTAGTCTTGACGTGTATCATCGCTCATATACCACCCCTATTCCATACATCTTATATATAGAATTTTAGAAGAAAAGTGTTTTGGAAGAAAAAAATTTAATTTTAAAATTTTTGGAAGAAAAGTGTTGATTTTGGAAGAAAATTTTAAAAATTAATTTTTTTAAAGGGATCCTAAATTAATTTTAAAAAGTTATTTTTTTTGCTCAATACTAATATTACTCAATATGTTGCCTGTTTGAAAGGGATTTTGTTCAAACTAAGAAAACCTTTTTTTTTTTTTTTTTGAAAAAACAAGTTACAGTTGCAACTTGCAACGGGAAAATGATTCAATCCTTCTCCATGGCCTCCACAGTTTTGTTGTGTTTGAATACCTTTCACCTACCTAACTTTTAAAAGGGAATTGTCATTACGAATAGATTTTATAAACATTTATAACTAGTATAGGGAATAATGGTTAATGGCATTGATGTTTTGTTAGTTCCTATAAACACAACTCATTTATGTGGATATATTTATTGCACCTAAAGTATTGCCCCAGGGGCACTTATTAGCGGGACCGTTAAATAAAATGTTAGATTCGTTTTTTTTGTATTTTTTTAATGTAGATTTTGTATAACGCCAAATAGGGGCCTAGTAGTTTGTAAAATTCAATATATTTAGGGTTAATGCTTCCGGAATTTCTTGGAAAATCGGGGCGTTACAATGTTGTGATGGGGGTTTTGCAAAATTAAGCACGCTGATAATGACTCATATATGGCCAAATCTTTTTCGATACGCTTATATTTTTTAGAATCAAAAGCCTAGAGGATTTTGTTTTTTTTGGTCAAAAGCCTAGAGGATTCTGTCATTAACCGAATCTAAGAAGCATGTCGTTGTCGTCTGCTTCATGAATGTTGCAAAATCTTTCCTGGCTCTTGCTCCCCTCTAAGGTTTTAGACTCGATTCTTTTTACCAGTATTTTTTGAGGCACCACTTAGCCCTAAGTGAAATTAAGCATGCGAAAAAGGTTATGAAAGGGATCGTAGGAATTAGTAATGAGGGGAAAGACTATAATATTCACCCCTTATTTGGGTGTGTATCATATGCACCTTTCAAAATATTATGAATTGTTGAGAAAATATTACGAATCGTATTGCAAAAAAGTTACGAATCGTATAAAGGTTACGAGATACATCAAAATGTTATGAATCATAATGAAAATATTACGGATCGTACTGCTGAAAGGTTATGAATCTAGAACAAAAATTACGAAACACACTAAAACATTATGAATGAACCATAAAATAAGTGCATATGGTACACCCTTTTAAGAGGTGTGTATTATAGACTTTCTCTAGTATGAAATGCGAGCAAAGATGGCTGTGGACGTCCTACATTACCAAAAGAAAACTTACTGGATCTAAGTTTTATATGATGATAAATAGAAAAACATGTTATACAATGAGAAGTTGTACGTAATTCGTGGGATGCACGAAAAATAATTATAGTTACTGAACATTTAAAGCACCTCTAACCCTTACCAAAAATTTTACTCACATTTGAAGACTTCAATGAGAATTGATAATATATGTTGAAGGATAAATTTGAGTATCTTGTTTATCAATAACATAGTTGTAAATTTAAGAGCTAGAAAAATGGTTTCTACAATATTTGGATAAAAGAATGAGTTGCCCTTGATTTGAGGAAAACATAATTTGATATAGGTTTGAGTCAAGGATTGCGGTGGGTTTTCAAGAGATTTTATCCAGATTTGGATTCCGAGTCAACAAATTGAGTAAGAACTGAAGATGCTATTATAGTAAGAAATTTGTGGTAACCAAACCAATAACCGCAAAAACTTAAGACTGAGAATCGATTTCTTTTGCATTTAAGATGAACACTGCGTCATTGTGAACATCATTTTCCAAGAGTTGATCCTAATTAAAAGAAATCTTGATGGTGCTAGATATCTCATTATTTAGGAGTATTTGGGTGTATTTTTCCTTTTATTTATCTTGTCTTTGTTTATCTTTGTAGGGTTGGGTTAAACTTTCTGGTTCTCCTCCATTTTACTCGATATACCCTCTTTGAGTTTAATAAAATTTTCTTTTGTCAATTAAAAAAAAAGAGTTGATCCTAATTAAAAATTCGCAGTCAAGCCCACGACGGAATTGTCACAAGAAAGAGATTGCTAAGTTGTGCGGAGGGAGAGAGAGGGAGAGAGAGAGAGAGCGCGTGCGACCTAGTAAACCCTAAGTGGGTTGTAGAAATTGTTAAAAAAGGGAACGGTTAAATGAAAAAACTTAATTATATAGGAGTATTAAACTCGATTGCTTGAATTACGAAATAAGACGCATTTCCTTCGGCTTCAAGCAGGGTACGACAGGTTTATGGTCTTCCTACTTAGTCAAGTTGCGCGTAAATGGGCCCGAATATCTGATTTTTCAAAAAAAATTATGAAATAAGACTATTAGACTGGGTAACTATGGCAAATTATTATTTTTTAAGTGGAAGAGTAAGAAATTCATTGATGATAAATGCAACAACCCATTGTGTGCATGAGTGCATCTAATACATTTAAGAAAGACTATATTGTACACGAATGATACAAATAACACATCCAAATCAAATGAATGATATACCAACGATAAATTGATCAGATGGTCAGTTATCAGAGAAGTGAATAGGAGGATCCTAAACCGCAAAAACAAGGTTGTGGAAAAGCAATACAAGTGTCGTGCTGCAAGGTGAAAGCGGTGATATGTTGCACCCTATACGGCGAAAGTTTAGTATCCGAAAGCATCACTAGCTAGTTTACACAGAACCAACCAAACGCCGAACCCTTAACAAATCAACCAACCAACAATCTCCATAGATGTTGATCTGCACAAATCAAACCACAAACATCACCAAGGCAATAAGAACCAAACCACAATCAACACCACCGGCTTCGGAACCGCAAAATCTCCCCAAAGCAAGATGGATACTACGGAACAAGCAAAGACCTGGTATAAAATAACTGCTAGCCGGATCACACACATTTAAACGGCAGCCGACACAGATCAGTCTTCCAAAAATCAGTGCGTGTGTGTGACATTGTGTGTGTGCATGCGTGGACAAGAAAGAATGGAAATCAAAGGCGAGAAAATCGTGGGCCGGATCATGCCCATTAAAACGATGGCCGACACAGATCGGTTAGCCACGGTCGGAAACCCATATCACCAACAAACATACAAAGCAGAACCCCATCCCTGTCACGCCCATTAAAATCATACTAGTATTATTTTGCGAAAAGTTGAGAAAAAGTTAACAGAATGTCACGCACTAGAGAGAATCAACGAAAGGCTGTAGCTTTAGTTTAGTCGTAGTCAGTAAGATTTGATCCCCAGTCAATTGCATTAGAAGTATCGATTACCCCGTACGTGTCTTAAACCTTCTTAAGGCTAATTTTATGCATGTTTTCTACTAGTAATGTAGTAGGCATTTAACAAGATAGGGCCAGAATAATAGTATTTTAGTACTAACTGTCATTTTTTTCAATATCTACTTTCAGGATCAATTTGCTTTGAGCGTAAAGCGTTCTCTCGTTATAGTTTATGTCCTCGTTATATGTAAAGCGTAAAGCGTTCTCTCGTTTTCTCAGATAATTCATGGTCCAATTCGAATAATTCACGGTTTCATAATAAAAATTCGTGGACCAAATCGTACCTCACAGTTTTTTAATTTTTGAATCCGTATCCGAATCATTAATCACTGATCCAATCCAAAATGTAAAGAACGGATAGGATTGGACAGATTTCACGATTTACCAGATTTTTTTGGAAAGACCTAATTATATGCAAGTAAGAATAAATAACAAGAAGGGCATGCATACGTTCATTCCAAGACATACCAAAACATTCCATATTCTTCTATGTTTCCTCTTTGTTTACTTCAAACTATAAGCTAAATGTCACATCTACAAGGCTGGCAACATAACTCATCAAGATAAATAGATCAAGGAAAATCCTCTCCTAATTAGAGAATTCTTCTTCATCATCATCATCACGTACAGCTTTTTCCGCCTATTGTGATCATGATCAGAAGTTGGAGAAGTGGTGTTGTGAAGATTGCACCATGTGAAAATCCGTGGCCGCTTGGCAGGAGTTATCATCGGTCATCAAAGTCCTGAAAGATGCGTGACAAAAATGTTCTCAAAAGGGAAAAAATTGTACCAGTGATCTATACTGATTCATGTTTTAGATATCTTACTCTCGAGGCCGAGATGTCCAAAGGGAACTTAGGGCTCGTAGTCTACCATAATACTCGCTAATTACCAAAAAACATCTTGCCGCTTGTCGAACTGTTAAGATTCGCCGCAGTTGATGTAGAGTTTGTTGTCTTAGATTATCGGCCTAGAATCAAAAATTATCAGACATCGTTAATGTCCAAGACAAAAGGAACCATCATCTAAATAACTTGAGAGGGAGAAGAAATAATATACTCCCTCCGTCCCATTTTTATAGTCTATATTCTTTTTTCGTGCCGTTTGTTTAACTCTTATATCTCTCAATCTACAATATTTTTTATAATTTTAAAAATTTTGTATTATAGATTTAATCGAGAACTATCAAATAAGATCCATATTGCATATTTTTAGAGATTCATATTGGAAGATATAATCGTTGAAAGAATGGTACGAAAAACGAAAATGGACTATAAAAATGGGACGGAGAGAGTATAAGTGGTTTAACGAGGACTGTATTACCTGTCGAACAAAGCCTTCGAGATTAGTCAGCTTGCCCATAGCGACGGCCATATGGTGCAAGCCATCATTGAAAGAGCCACCACCGGAAACCGTGTCAATAAGAGATTGCTGTAGCTGATCCAGGCCCTGGGAAAGGGCCTCCTCAGCCTGTTGTGAGGAATGTTGGAGGCTGTAAATTCCCATCACTTGTTGCTCTGTTAATGGGTCCAGTTGGGTTATCAACATCTGGTAGCAGTATCGAAAGAAGCCCAGTATAAGTAAGAATAATAGCAATGCACAAAAATATAAAAAATAAAAAAATTCAGAAAAATAGTTTTCTGAATATTCTTTGGAAATACCCAATCACAGTCTTCACATTTCCCTAATCATCATAAGTGTGACATGCATGCTTGAAGAAACAAAAAGCTTAGATTGGTTAAAACCTTGATTAGCTCGGAGGGCCGAAAACCACCCATCCAGAGGAAGCAACGCTCTGCCGGAGTAGTCCACATTCCGGTTATGAGATGGAAGACATCTGTTTTGGCAGCCACTCCCTTCAAGTGGAAGATTTCATCGTAATGACCAACATACCCATCTACTATTTTCTTAAGATCGTGGTCCGGCAAATGATGTTGCAACCCTGCCCGGAGCTCCGACATGTGCCTTAGATCATCGTCTAACCATCTCGCATATTCCATGTCAAATATTGCAGCACCTGCAATAATAATAATAATAATAATAATAATAATAATAAATGAAGAACGATGACAACTATACTTTCGACATTTGCGTAAGCTGAGAACCAATTTTGAAAAGTTGGGATCGCTTGACCTAAAACCTCTAGTCTGTCTCATGAGTACAAATGAGAATAAATGTGTTCATCAACTTGGTAAAATGAGAATAAATAGCCACGTGATTTGAGATTCATGAGGAATGAAGACTATTTTGGTAGGCGAAAAGGTAATGTATGAATTGGTTCAACTTCTTCTGAATTTTTTAATCGGTAACCAGAAAACTAACAGCAAAATGAAGTCAGATTCAAGATTGATTTAGTCAAATCCATCATTAATTTTGTCAAATAATCCAATTAAGAGCAGAAGAACAAGATTTGAAATGTCAGGTTTGCTTTCATATGACCAAATTTAGTACGTGAAAATTCAGAACAAATGGCACTTTTTTTCTTGTCAAACAGTTTGAAAAACTAATGCTGAAAGACAAATAAGTGCAGTACTTTCTTGATAAAAGGCTTCTTCTTCTTTTTTTCTTTTTGTCTACAAGGGTTTGAAACCCAAGCAAAAAAAAAATTGGTCACCGGAGAGAAATTCTCCGATGACAATAATAATTTATTGTGCAACTAAAACAGCTTCTTTTTCTGTTCATAAACTTTCTCAATAAATATTCAAATTTTACTAGAACGATAAATTATTATTCTTAGAAAATCTTACCGGAACTGATATTTCCACCAGGTCCACCGGCACCTCCCAACAACAGTCCCTGCTAATAATACACAGACAAGAAGGGGAAAAAAAAGAACTGTTCAATAATAACCCATTAGTAGTTATGGACCTCACATAATAGTGTAATGGTAAAAAGTCCCGAGTCTGGCACGTGGCCATGCTGGAGGACCATTGAATAACTACACGCAAACCTGAGCTCGAGCGTGGTGAAGGTCTTGCTCTAACTGAGTGAGCTTTACCCTACTTGATTCCAGTTGCTGTACGTAAGCCTGCTCCATATATAATTAGGCAGAGAGCAAGTGAAGATAGTGCTGATCGAAGAATTAATCACACAAGATTACAAAGAATAATTTACTTATTAATATATGTAGGATACTCGGGTGCAAATCAACAGACAAATCTTAGTATCAAATAGTAGCTCTTCTCAAACGAATACGCTAATTCTTGCTTTCTTCGGTCGACAATGGATACAATAATTGGAAGGTGAGACACTGGAATTCTATATGAGCCAGTATTATCGCTGGATTAAGACATTTCTAATTTCCTGTACTTAGAAAATGACCATTACCTTTTTTCTAAGTCTGCTTTTCCTCGCTGCTTCTCTGTTTTGAGCCAAACGTCTCAATGTCTGTAACAATATAGCACAATCCTTCAACTTAAGAACAAAACTCTGCGATTTTATACGGATACTCAGATAGTATGTGTATGGGTTTGTCTGATTACCTTAGCATCATGCCCTCTTTCCGACGTTGAACCAACTCCCTTCCTCTGCAACACCAATTCAAATCAGTAAAAATTTCTTTGATCTAAGCAAGAACCCCCATTTGAAATTGAATTAAAAAAAAAAAAAATCAACTTGGTAGAAGATTTCTTGGTATTTTTAAGCGGGACTGGAAAAGTAAGGCTTAATGTGATGATTTGCTACGGAAAAGTCGAACTTAAACAATACACCTAATTAAATACTCGCTTACCCACCAAGCTAACCCTTTCAAAGCAAAATCTTCATAATTCCCACAATCAATCAATAATTTTTTTTTGAAGAAGAAAATTGCAGCGACAGAAAAAAGAGATCGACCCACTTCTCTACTTGTCTAGACAACCATATCTTCTCTTCTGATGCTGATCGATTATTGATTTTGAGGCAGTTGACGATAATTGAAAGGTTTAGCTCTTTAGTCTACGTCGTTACCTGCCATTTGAGTTTCTAGTCCCAAGATGGATTAAGGCCTAAATAAAAATCTAAATTGTTGGGGAATGACAAGCAAAGAGGGGTTGCCTTTTCACAAAACCAAAAACAGGTAAAGGAGGGATTTTAGTGTTATATTCCTCGGATAAGAAACAGTGGTAACTGTTGTAAAGATTCTCTTCTTCTTTTTCTTGTGGATAGGAGGTGGGGCACAACTCTTATCTCTCATGCAGTTCAAAGGAAAAAAACACTCTCTATCTCTCATAGTCTTTTTATTTTACATGTCAGACTTGAATTAGCATATCACCAGAAACCATAAAAACCTGCCTTGACTGAAATCCTCACAGTCGTGTAGCTCTGTGCTTCTGAGAGAGAGAGAGAGAGAGAGAGAGAGAGAGAGAGAGAGAGAACCTTATCTGTGGTGGATTTGGCAGCTGGTTGAGTGATTTGAGCCTGTGATGATCCTGTTCTATTGCCATCATTTGTCATCTCAATTGGTTGTGGCTGTTGGGGAAGATGCTTGTGATCAGAAGCCTGATAATCTAAAGAATCTTTTCTACTCATGGGAGAGTCTGGTTCAAGATGAGCCTCTGCCTTACTTGAATGAGAGTCGGTACTCTCTCCTGATTGTGAACTACCCTGTATTGAAGTAAAATGATAACAAAAAGAACACCAAAGTTATTCAAATGGGTATCTTTTTTTTTTATCCGAAAATGGGTATTTTCAATCACCCAAAAATGCAACCAAAACCTAAGATTCAAGTTTTGTTTTTCTGCTCATATAAGAACAAATTGTCAAGGATTGGAAAAACCCACCAAATTGTTCAAAATGGTATCTACATGTCACCCAAAACAATCATCAAAACCGCCTAAAGACTTCAGTTTTCATTTGGGTCTTCTCCAAAAAAAAAAAAAGTCATGTATCAAATGGGAATGAGAAAAACAGATGGTCAAAGATAGGATGGAACTGAGGAAACTACTCTTGAGGTGTGGTGGAATCTCATAGGCCAAGAAGGGAACATTTCCAGAGTAGCGGCAGACCTGGCTGTGGTAAATAAAGCTGCAACAGGATCACAGAAAGCAAAATCAGGAAAATAAAGACTAGCAACATTTTCAAAACTCATAAAGGGAGGAAACCCAATTCCCTTTTTCTCTCATTTTTTGTTTTACTGCTGCAGTTATGAAGTCGGCAAAAAATTTCCTTGTTTGAATCCCCACGCCAATTCTCTTCCTCATCCAAAATGATTCCTGTACTGGAAATGGAAACCTACCCCCACTCCTGCCTCTATGGACATTTTCAAACCCCTCTCTCTCTCTCTCTCTCTCTCTCTCTCTCTCTCTCTCCAGACGTCACAAAAGGAGAAAGGAGAGTAGTAGTTAGAGAGAGAAGCCTACGTGCTTTAGCTTCATCATTATCGATCTTCACTCCTTGCAGTGCAATAGCTTGCTCCAGCTCTCCAAAATCAAAAGCAGATCCTCCTTGATTACTGAGACTCAAAATTGTTCGAAACCCATTTCAGAAACAAACAGAAAGCAAAACCAGTTTCTAAAGAAACTAAAAGACAAAAAATAAAATAAAATTCGGAACCCATTAATTAAAAAATGGGAATTTCAATGGAAAAGTACACGAAGCTAGTGAGATGATTAATCCCATGAAAAACTGCATATGGGTTATGGTCGTTTGAAGGCCCTGAGTCTGACAAACCAATCTCTCCAGCTCTATGACTCGCCATACAAAGTTCTAGTCTTCAAACCATTGCCATGATTTTCCAACAAGAAACTGCATATACAAAGGATTGAAATCATTTCCAATATAGAAAAAAGGTGGGAAATGATAGGAAAGAAACAGAGGAAAGGAAAATATCAAAGTATATCTACTTGATGCCAACACAAAAGGGTCCGGTCTGTTTTTCCCTCTCTCTCAAAAGAGCATTTTGTAACTCCTTATCCAGAGTCTTATCTATTTTGTTTCTTTCTCTACTTCTCTGTGAAGAAACCTCTATTCATTATTCTGGTTGCGTTGCTTTATCGGCTTCTGTAGAGTTATTGATAGCAGAGTTGAAAAATCATTTGAAAAATCCTGTTTCAGGCGTCTGGTTTTGTTTGGTTTGAAGACGGAAAATGCGGAAGTACAATAGAATAACAACATAATTTCTGTTTCGGGTAACGACACTATTGGTCCCCGTAGTTTTTGCACTCTTTCAACATCATTATTTTCTACCCGACATTTTTCTTTCTTTTCTTTTTTGGAAACACTCATTTTTGTTGAGTTCAATGTATCCATTTGTCATCTGACCCATCTTGTTTTACTATTTCAAACAAGAAGACAACATGAACAAAACTTTTGCGGGTAGCTAACATTTTGAACAACTGCACCTGACAGAGAAAGATTATGCTAAATTACTACATCGGTAGCGTTTGGATTTCTTTTTTGCCGCGCATTGATCTACTCTTTCCGTATGAAATAGTAATGGAGTATGGGGGAGGAACTACATAGAAACAAGATAGAAATAGTAGCAGTTTAAACTGAAAATATTAAATTTATGATGCCTAAACTGAAATACTTGCAAAATCATGGTGACCATAACTGTAATTTTCCCTTTTGCCTCAAGAAAAGGTGTGGTCTTTTGCAGGAACCCACCAGAAATCACTCCTGCTCCACTCTCTCTCTCCCTAACCGCCTGTGCTTTCCAATTGGCTCTTTCACACACAGCTGCAAGTAGTACTAAATTTTAAGAAAATTCTAAAATTAAAATAACTTCAACTTCCAGTAGGAGATAAGACAAGTTCTCTTTCCACGTAAGAATCAGAGTTACTAACAGCTTTGCTCTAACTTTAATTGGGCTCCTCCAAATGGGCAGCAGAATTGAGCCCCAATATTAGTCGAGGTGCACGTAAGCTAGTCCGAACACTTCAGTAGAAAAAAATAAAAAATAAAAGAGCTGATAAAAAAGAAAGGATTTAGAGTTACTTAATAGTGTTTTTTTTTTTTTGCATCTTTATGTAGCTCAAAGGGGATATTGAGTTTACTTTGACAACTCATGCTTTTGGAAAGAGATGTGTATACTTTAAAATCCTGCTTATCTATATAGTCTATCCATATGCAGCCCTCATCTTCTACCAAAACATTTAAAATAATCACCATAACAGAGCCCCATTGGGTTGTTAATCCAAAGTCTTATACATGGATTTGTTTGCTATTATCCCCTTTGTTAGTAGGTCGATGTCCATTCCTGTCATAACCTAAAACCATGGCACACTAAGATTCTTTCCATTAACAGAGTCATTATATTCCTGGTGTGCCTGTTTTGAGAGGTCCATGGCAGAATCGATCGCCAGAAATGCTTTATTTTCCTGCTTCTCTTTAAGATCATTGATACACTAGTGTTTGTAATGTCTTCAACCTTGTTTCTAATACAAGTATGCGAAATCCTAACATGAGATCTAAGGGGTATATCAAATCATAAATACACACGCTCACCAAATTTGGGCGATTCACTGCATGTGAGCTACGTCAACACACGACATTGCAATAATTTTACCATGACTAGAAGACTTTAAAATACACCGGAGTTGTCATGCCTCTACAGTTACAATGTCTGGCTAGAATTATAAGTCTATGCAACAAAATACAAAATTACTTGAAAGTGTTAATTAGTACTGCTAATTTTTTGGTATAAAATAAGATAAAACTCGACGCTCCATACCAACTTCTTTAATGATAGAGTCCCTTAAATGTTAATTGTTCCTATGTTCCCACATTTTTTCTGGATGCAAATGACAACATGTTCTTTTTATGGAAAAATCAGACTTTGAGGAGGTCAACAGATCCCTTGTTTATTGCATCCCTTCCAAACTGTGGTCTCTATAGTTTAAACTTTAATTGCTTGCGGTTAACTAGTCATACCTAAAAGTGTTATTCATGACTTTAACCCGTATTTTAAATCAGCTGGAGGTATGATCTCACTTAGACATGGAACTTGTTATAGAACTATTAATATGCGAATCATATGTCATAATGTAATCTAAACAAATTAAGAAAACAGATTAAAAACAGCCTGATCTCATAGGATGATAGGCTTGAGTGCTTTAAGGCTAAAAAAAACTAACCAACACCTGGTTCTGCTAGTCCTGGAACTGGCTCACGTAATGAGACTGGATTACGCCTCACAGCATTTGGCTAGTAGGTTGACTCCCCTATGCATCCAGACTAAGATCTCACAAATTGACTCGTTCCCTACCCGAGCAAGCCATCCTTCTTTATAGCGCTCTTCCTTCATTCGCTTAAGTGCGCTATTGCTTAGCTTGCTTCAAATGCAAGGTCCATTGCCCCTACATGATACTAGGAAAGAGCCTGACTAATGTCTCTATATGCATCCCATAACTTAATAAAAGGGGGTATCCACAATCCACATCACAGAGCTCCCGCATACTCGGGGTCTAGGGAATTTTGGTTGCTCGTGGAGCAATGGGGAATTTTGGACCTTTTGGTTGCTCATGGAGCATTCCACTGTGGTGCCCTAACACATATTTCCACCTTATGCTATTAAGGTGGGATTCAAAACTAAGTGTGTGGATTTCATGTGTATTTGTGGTGGAGAAGTACGTAGGGGCACCACAAAGCCACTGACTACTTACTCCTCCCGCATTACAGACTTAATCAGAAGAAAAGAATAGACGTACATTCTGGATTTTGAGAGACAAATGCAATTTGAGCCCAAAATGTGAGGCTTTTTCGGTTTTCCAAATTTTGAAACAACCCTCCAAATCGAAAACAGAAGCAAAATTTGGACCAGATTATCAATTTTCTTTTTTCCTGTGCCATCAAGAATTTCACTTCCACGAACCGGTCAAGGTAAAAGCTAGTAGGTTTAACTCTTATCATCAGCGAATAAAAAAACTTCCTACGGGTTTTAGAAATAGTCAAGATGCATGTAAGATGACCCGTATTCATTCATTAAAAAAAATGATTTCAAAGTTTCCGGGTTAAATCCGACACGTTTACCTTTTCATCATCCCCTAAATCTTCCTCTTTTCCGTGTTCCTTTCCAGGGGAATTCAGTTTCCTTTCCCTTCATTTTCTTGGTTTGTGTTTTCTTGTGGTGCATCTTTACGCAGCCTTGGGCAGCAGCCATCAAGTGGATGAAATTTTATTGCCTCAAAGGGAAACGAAAACCCTAATGTCGCAACCGGATTGTCAACTCCATATGCTGTTTCGTTGGAGCGAGGATATCGAAGTTCGATGTGTGACAAAGGTTTAGAAAAACTACTGGAGTGACTTCCTCCCAATGGGTTTATTTATACAAAATGCTTGATAATGTCGATAAGAGGAGTGCTTATTGAGTGTTCTTATCAATAGTAGGGGTGTGCACGGGTCGGACACGGCGGGTTCGGCCCCGACCCCTACCCGACATATCAGGTAACACATTTTTTGGCCCTGAACCCGAATCAAACAAGTCGGAATAACTGTCCGCGAACCCATCTTCTTCTCTTCACTTAGGAAAACAAAAGGAAGTGTACCGAGTAACATTTCAATTTCTATTCCCACATATCAAGAAAGAAGAAGTTATATGAATTTGAGTAGCGCAACGGCAGGACAGAGGGAAGTAGACAAGGGTGCGGAGGGAATGTGAAATGAAAGAGGAGGGAAGTTTTGATCGAGGGAGGAACAAATGAATCAAGTTGAAGAGTCACTTTGAACAAGTGCACTCTAAGGAACTCTTTAACTTATTTACATTTCAAAAGTAAATAAGATACCAATAAATTGCAGAGGAAAAACTATGTCGAAAAATATAGATTAATTGTGGAGTATATAAAAAAACAACTTAAGTACATGCAATACATTGGCAAAAAGTGAGTGACTTTGGGAAGTGAAAAGATGGAGACGAAAGGGAGAGATGAAAGATATGGTGGTCAATAAAGGAGTGTCATAGGGAAGTGAAAGGGTGGAGTTGGAAAAGAATATGCGAGATGAAAGAAGTGGATCGAGTGATGCGCATTTTATTATTTTATTAAGAAAAGGAGGTAGTGTCAATTGAACTTCACATCTTTTTTTGCTAATACTATATATAGATAGATAAATAGACAAGCGCACAGATGGACAGACATACAAATAGATTTGAGTAAAAATTTTATTTCATATTTCATCTCATGTGAAATACTTTCATGAACATTTCAAAATCTAGTAAAAATTTATTAATTACATATTCATAAAAATTTGAATCTCCATTAACTTGAGTAAAACTCGATTTGAGATAAGTTTAATTCAGGAAGTGGAGTTGGTTTATGAGTTTTTTTTTACTCAATTTTTGGATTTGAGTCTTTTTAAATAAAAAAATAAAATAAAAGGAGGCTAGGGAGGTCCGAGGGAGGATGCTCCAAGGTAGTTTGTGCGTCCTTCCATTGATGATAAATTGATAGGGGCAGAATCGATATTTCAAATACAGTAAGGGTGTTCGCTTCAAAAGCGTGCGTAACAATAACATTTTCAACTTGGTCCAGCTTGATAATGGTCCTTCCTTGCCGCTACTCAGCGTTTCCGGATGCAGCAAATCTTGACTCAGAGACTCTCTCTCTCTCCATAGGTTTTCCCCTATGAATCAACAACCCTCTCGAATCGCTATCCTTTCGGTACTGCTCATAGCAACCCTCGGTTTCTCACTCCCCTCAGCCACTGCTTCTCCGAGTGATCATCATTACAATGTAGGCGATCACGTCCCCTTATTCGTCAACAAAGTGGGTCCGCTGAACAATCCCAGGTTCCTCTCTCCAAACCCATTTCGAACTCACCCGTTTCTTGTAAATCTGCGTGTCTGACTTCAAATTGTATGCTGTACTCTAAATATATGAGAACTATTGTTATTGATCGTTGAAGATAGTGTTCGACGTAGTTGACTTTAATCTCATAAGCTGTAATCTCCAAATCCGGATTGTTATAAAATTAAGCTTAATTTTTCATTTGCAAGCTTATGAGATTTGAACCCCAAGGAGTTGGCCTGGTGGTAAGGCCTGAGACTTAGGGTTTGCTACCTCCTAAATTCTCAGGTTTGAATACCTAGCAATTGCCCCGGCTTAATTGGGCTCCCCGCAAGTGGGTGGTGGGATTGGGCCCCAGATTAGTTGAGGTGCGTGTAAACTGACCCGATACCTGAGTTATCCAAAAAAAAAATGAAAGAAAGCTTATGAGGTTAGAACCAGTTGGAGGATGAGGAATGGCGGAAGTTATTTCTGCTAATGTGTGGAGAAAGAGAAGAATTTATCCTCAGCCCCTCATTGAGATTCAACTGGCAATAGTAGGAAAAAACGATGACACCCTTCTATGTTTTCTTGATATTTGTTTGCCTTGTTTAAGGGTAAACCTTCAAAGTCAGGACCACTTTGGACCCATCTGCAGGTAATTAAACCCGGGTAACCGCAGTTGTTCAAAAGCCATAGGCATGGGGAAAGTGAAAGACTTTTCGAGCTGGAGTAGAACTCAGAACCTCTGGAACTCTAAACCTCCTGTTTCCATTGTGGATGCATTAGCTGGGATCACGCTAGCCATACTTTTTGTTTTCTCTGTGTAGGATGGAAATGGCAATTTAATTGCAGCAAGAAGATAACTTTTTGCTGCTCTATTTTTTGGTTGGGTAAAAAGTTACAGTTTGAGTCTCATGCATCTGTTACTCTGTCCATTCATCTAGCTTAAATATAATTCATTTGCCACAAAACGGATTCTCTATTAGCGGTGTTGAATTTTTTTTATTTTGATAGATACTGGTGATTGGAAACCACTGTCCAGGAAAACTTTTTTGGATCAAACACTTTTTGTGAAGGAACTTAATAAATTGTCATATATCAATAGTTGATTGAACCCAATTGAAGTTGTGTTGTACGTAAAATTTTACCTCCTCATGCTTTAATAGTGGACACAGTATGTAGGTTTGTTTGGCATCCTTGCCGAATTGTAAAGTCATTAACCTTAGCCCATCTTTTTTCTCCTTCTTGTGGGTTGGGCGTAGTGTCACCTAATGCAAGTTCCGACTTACCACATACTATAGTAATACTCAAATCTACTCAAGTACAGTAATACTCAATTCTTAGTTGCAGGGATTGCCAAAATGAGGAGCTTCTAAGTTGGTAATTAATTAATCTAAGTGGGTGGGTTTTGCCGAGCTTGGGCTCTCTATAAGACTAAATTAATAGATTTCTATTTTACCATGAATAGGGAAATTTTGTGATTTAAAGACAACCATGCTTCTTAGTCTTGGGCATGAAGTCTTCAACATCAAACATGTAGAAGAACCCTATAACTTAGTTATTTATTGAGTTAGATGGATGTCTATGTAATAAGATAGCAAGTATGAAATGAGCGGATTTGCAAGAAGATAAGGCCCCATTCCAGTTTCTTGGAAAAAGTACTTTTTGAAAAGAAAAGGTAATTTCAAGCTCAAAAATCACGTGTTTATGCAAATAATTTTTTTACCAATATGGATCTTGTTTGATAGATTTCATTGAGATCTTTTAAACGGTGCAAAAAAAATCAAAAATTTATTTTCCATTTTCATTATATTTGAGCTTGAAATTACCTTCTTTTTAAAAAAGACGGTTTAAAAAGAAAGCAGAATGGCACCTAAAAATGATGATAAATAAGGGAAAGTTGTGGACTTGATGGTTGGATCAGGTGCATCAAATAATGGAGAAAGAGATTGTTAAAATGCAAAATTATTAAAAGAAAAAAGAAATGACAAAGGATGGCTAAGAGCATATAGGTTGAGATAGACAGAGAAGGCATGCTAATTAATTGTACAGAGAAGTGTATACTATTTCCCTAGATAGTGCCATTAGGGGGGGGGTGGGAAATTATTGATTTTGTGGATTGAACTCAACACAAACGTTGATGAGTTGGTTTTATACTCCCTCCGTCCCCCAAAGATAGTCCACCGCAAAAATACGCTCAAGTTTCGGATGAAAAAATAACTTTTGTGCATAATTTTTCGAATTTCTGGACACCAAATTAAAGAACTAATATAGTGTAAAGAAATTATATGCACGGAAGTACTTTTTTTTCTATTCAAAAGTTTGCACATATTTTCGTAGGGGACTATCTTTGCGGGACGGAAGGAGTATAACATTCATTGATGTTGCTATTCTTTAACTATTGGTAAAAAAAACTCTCTTTAGCACAATGATAAGAATGAGAAACAATCTTTGTTTTTTACACTGTGAGTCCATTTATATCTCCTTAAGCATCATATGTCCAAAAAAGTCATTTGCACTTAACTTTTGTATATTGCATGCAGAAAATCAATGTTATGTAATGTTCAGTTAGGCATCATTGTTATCAATCCTAATGTTGTTTTTGTGCCTTTCTCTTGCAGTGAATCCTACGAATACTTTGACTGGCCTTTCTGCCACCCAGGTTAGCATTGAGGCTCACATGAACTTTCCTGTGTATTGAATCATTATTGGAAGAAGAATTAGAGTTGAGTGTTATGTTATAAACTGATGCTGGTATTCATTAGCTATCAAGAATGTACACTTTGACATTGGCTTTATATTCATGATGCCCATTGTGCAGCTGGTATTTATATGGCACTGAATTGTATGGCCGGCGTTTCAGATGCAGTATTCTACCTCATTTCTGTGTGCTAAACGTGCCCTTTTATTTGCACTTTGCAGATTACTTGGTAAAGAAGAAGGAATCACTTGGGGAGGTTTTAAGTGGTGATCGCTTAACAATTGCCTTGTATGACTTGAAATTCAGGGAGGACAAAACTGCAGAGATTTTGTGCCAAAAGAAGCTTAAAGAAGATGAAATCGTGAAGTTCAGGAATGCTATCATTAACGAGTACTACGTCCAGATGTTCTACGATGATCTTCCTTTCTGGGGTTTCATAGGGAAAGTTGAAGAGGAAAGTTGGGTGCTT
Organism: Rhododendron kiyosumense; assembly: GCA_019656275.1. Lineage (NCBI taxonomy): Eukaryota > Viridiplantae > Streptophyta > Magnoliopsida > Ericales > Ericaceae > Rhododendron > Rhododendron kiyosumense. The sequence goes on from BPLS01000518.1 coordinate 194,755, forward strand.
GATGGAAAGGGTCCCAAGTACTATCTATTCAAACATGTGCAGTTCCATGCATTTTACAATGGTAACCAAGTCATAGAAATACGTGCTTTTAGTGACCCAAATCATGTGGTAGATGTTACTGAAGATGCAGAGACCAGCGTCAGGTTTACTTATTCCATCATCTGGAATGAAACCTCTACTCAGTTTGAGAATAGAATGGACAAATACTCAAGGGCATCATCATTGCCGACACATAGGCGAATCCATTGGTTCTCAATCATCAACTCAATTGTGATCATTGTGCTACTAATGGGATTGCTTATGGTCCTTTTTATGGGGCATCTCAAAAATGATTTGAAAAAGTAAGGCAGTAAGGCACACTACAGCGTTTGGTTTTACTACAAGTTTAAAACTGCTACTAATATCATAAACAAAGTGGATTTGGAAATTGTTCTATACTTGATGCTTCTGTGTCGTAGGTTTACTAATGGAGATGAAGAAGAAGATAAGGAGGTTGGTTGGAAATACATTCAAAGTGATGTATTCAAGTGTCCTCCCCGTATGCTCTTGTTTTGTGCTTTTTTGGGCAGTGGCACCCAGTTGTTGACCATGTAAGCAAGTCCAAAGGGTTTTACTTCAATCATGTTGGTACTTATGATAGCTGTACATCCATGTATTCCTCAAGACAATGTCATCATAGTTCCATATGTGATGTGACATGTTAGCAATTGTTACTTGCTACTACTGATGGCCTAACCTTATTAAAGCAGTCCTAGCGATCTTAATGTGCACTCTAGAGTCTAGAGGGATTGCCAAAGGTAATGTTTTCACATCTTCACCCATGGTGCTTGAAGAGAGGTAGCTTTATGGACCTTGGGGATAATGCTTTATTGTTTTCATTTATTGGAGTATGCCCTTTGGCGTTGATAGAAGTAGATATCGTCTTCCCCATGTTTTCCCATTTTCAGTTAGTATTCTGTGCATTATCCCTCGTGAGGAACAAATTAGTCCAAGGAACTTCAAAGGACCTTTATGAGCAATGGATTCGAACCTGTTTTTTTTTATCAGAAAACACTAAAACTGTGTAGCAGTTTATGTTTTGGAAATTACATGTTCTGAAACATGATGCACTTTGTTTTGCCGAAGCAATCCGCATACTTTTTCCTTCTTTGGTACGGAATGGAGCTTAGGCGTGACAGAATGCAAAAACTTGGTTATAATGCTCCTAGAAATGTGTTTTACTTATGAGGTGTTCTGTAAAAGCCTAACCCTATAGCACCACAATTTAGAGCATTGGTGTACCACATTCACATCCAGAAATTCCTTGTAACATAGGTTTGAATCCCTCAAGTCAGAACTATGTGGTCTGTGCTGTTCAAATGAATTTTCTGTATGACAAAAGTCTGAGAGTGACATGTTTTACTTTTCTCTAATCCCTTTTCACATTTTTCAGGGTTCTCTTACTATTTTCTTTGGCATTTCTTGGCGTCCTCTATCCCTACAGTCGTGGAGCTTTGTGTACTTCTCTTGTGGTGATTTATATCCTTACATCTACGATTTGTGGATACAGTTCTTCTTCTTTTTACAATCAGTTTACTGAAACCAGATGGGTATGGCGTAAACTTTTTCTATTACTCTTCTTTATAGTCTTTCATGTTCTTCAATTTCTTTACTTTATTACTGATCGTGACAGTTTTAATGCTTCCAGGAAAGAAGTGTTCTACTAGCTGGGGTTCTCTACCTTGGTCCACTGTTGTCAGTAGTGTCAATCCTTAACACTATCGCAATATCTTATGGAGCTACAGCAGCACTGCCCTTTGGCACTATAGTAGTGATTTTTTTGGTACTTGTGGTCGTCAACATTCCTTTGCTTGCCATTGGTGGAGTAATTGGGCACCGACTCAGGTCCAAATTTCAAGCACCTTCTGCAACCAAGAGATTTCCAAGGGGCATTCCACTGTCAGCTTGGTACAGCAAAACACCAGGTCAAATGTTTGTCGGGGGTCTTTTACCTTTCAGTGCAATTGCCCTTGAGTTACACAACCTTTATGCTAGCATGTGGGGCTACAAGATCTACACCCTTCCCAGTATTCTGTTTGTAACTTTCATCATTCTCGTCCTACTTGTTGCATTGTTGAGTGTTGGTTTGGTGTACATTCAGCTGACTGTGGAAGACCATGAGTGGTGGTGGAGGTATGTTCTCCAGCTTAGATATCACAGCATGCATATATATTTATCTGCGTATATCCATTTAGATGTATCTATGAGTGCTAGTGTTTTGTTCAATCCAACCGCTACTTGCCCCTCCCTGTACAGGACCTTGGTGTCTTTGGGGTCGTTCTAACCTTTGAAGTTTTGATGATGTTAGTTAGTAGTACTTAAAGAATCTTTGATATTTTGCTCACTCATTATCTTTTGTAAGGGGATATGTGATTGGTTCCAGCAAGTTCTGAGGCATTTTTGTTTCTTTTACCAATTGGTTGTAATCCAAGTGAAATATTTGCATCCTTGATTCTATTAGAAAAAGCCACCATGCTGTTTTGTGAAGCTCATAATCTTTAGAGCAGAAGAGGGTAATGTGAGGTTAGCATGAGCTGTGAATGTGACCAATAGGGAGCTAGCCTCTGAACATAAGAGCGTACTAATAGAAGGCACTTCTTAAAATCATGAGGTTTATGGTGTTGCTTCTTTGATGTGGTATTCTATCCCAAAAAAATACCAAACAAATGTTTCATCATTTACCACCAGACTGCTGCTACGAGGCCATGATAGATAAGTTGGTAAATTTCTTGCTTCAGCTTTCCCTTTGATGCATCCAGTGTGCTTATTTTGCAATACTGTTAAAGTTCCGAACGTTGAAAAGTCTATTCACTCTCTTTTGCTAAAATAAATCTCCACAAGATCTTTAAAAAAAAATCTTTTACGCCTCATTTCCAATGTAATTTCATGTCAGATTTTAAAAGTAGAAGTGCCACTTCTTACAGAGGGAAGTTCATTCATTTCTTCTTTTTGTCCCTTGCATCGGTTTATCAATAACTTATCTCTTTGATGCAGATCAATTTTGCGTGGGGGTTCCATTGCCATATTTATGTTCGGCTACGCTATTTACTTTTATGCCAAGTCAAATATGACGGGTTTTCTGCAGCTATCCTTCTTTTTCGGGTACAATGCTTGCATTTGCTATGCAGTTTTCCTGATGCTTGGTACAATCAGTTTTCGTGCTTCCTTGCTATTTGTTCAGCACATATATCGTTCTGTCAAGAATGAATGAAGTCACTCGTGCATTTTGGGGGGGTAGCTTTTTCTTTGTGTATCTTCCAACACAATGGTCAGAATGACATAAAGTGTATATTACTATTGCTGTTTTTGGATCATGGATTTGTAGAAGGATTCATGAGATAAAGGAGATGAAAACATAAAGGAAAATATAATGTCGTAAAATGAGGTGAAGAAGCTGACTTATCTCCTCGGTATTCCCAGAGGAAAGTTCCTGCACAGATCCATGATTAAAAACAGTTCGTAGCATCTTAAGAGAGTAATTGAGCTGAATTCAAGACGAAGCAGAAGTTTGCTGATGACCCATCCGGTGGTGATTTACTTTCCGGTGCTCATATGTTGAGATTCATTTTTCGCATTAACACAGTTTGCAGTTTTAATTGAAATAGCAATCTACTTTCAGTTTTATTAACACAGAATCCTGTCGCAGTTGTTAGAAGTAAATTCATTTTACGCAGTGTATGGGCCGGAATAATTTGTTCTCCGTCTTATTTACCCAAATGGAATTTGAGTGATTCTGCTTATTCCCGCTTGGTTTTTGGTATGTTGGGTTCTCTTTTCTTTTCTTTTCTTTTTTTATCATCCGAAAATGCGTTTGCTGGTTTTTGTTAAAAACTAAAACCCTAGCTCGATGGGAACCTCTATTCCTCCTCCTTTGCAAGATGAGTTTCTGTAGATCATGGATCACTTACAGAGGAGCAGCATTTAAGACAAAGTGGTAAAAAACGTGGTTCTGTGAATCATTTGTTTTGTGGTTCCAGCTTTTCGTATTGGTTGCAGATTCTCTCTAGTCCAAGTTGTAGACCTGACGGGACAGTCCAAATCTAAACCTTAAATTGGTATAATCAATGGTGTGAATTTGCTCAAATACTTTTACTGATAGAGTATGGGGAGTGATTTTCGCCATTCCCAAATTACTATCCGCACCGCCCCAAGGTTAACAACAATATGGAGAGTGCAAAAATCGACTCTACATGTTATGTCATGTCTTGCCTAGCTCAGTGACATGTACATGTTGTGTCATGTCTTGCATAGACCGATAACGAGTACATGACGTGCCATGTCTTTCATCGTCTAGTACAAAACATTTTGCACAAGGTTGTGGACATCTAAATTTTGCCAATTGTTTTTTGTGGCGGCTTGTATCCACTTATGTTTTTTTGGGGGAATATATTTCCGTTGTGTAATCCACACTTTTGATATTTGTATTTCCAAGAAAATCATTGTGAAAGGTAAATATATTTTGTCGTCAATCACAAGTATACGCAAAATCTGTGGCTTGAAATTGTGATAAAAATCATGTGATTTATAACTCCGATGATAACAATCATGTGATTTATAACTTCAAATGATAACAATCGCGTGATTCATTATAAAATTTGTGATATGCAATCATGCTAAAACCGAGCACACTTTTTTGACCTTCTAAAATTGAAAATGATTTCTCACCACACTTCACTATACGAGTTCGCATCGCAAGGGACAAATTTCAACTTATTCAATGAAGCCAAGTCTCGCAAAAAGAAAGAAAAAGAACAGGACATTTCGCCATTTGGAGCCATCCAAAATACCGATAAGGCAACACCTGTCCAAGCATTTCGCCATTTGGAGCCTGACCCCTCTCTGTACTTTTCCTTCGGAATTTCGCCTGTCACTGCCACTTTCCTTCGAGTCCATTTCAAACACCGTTGTACCAGTAGAGTATATTACAAACACTTAAAAACCCTTTTTCGCCCTCTTTTCAATGGCCGACCTGCTTTCTCAGTCACTGCTTCCGATATGCTTGGAGGGCCTCCGATACTGTCCCCTTTGATTCTTCGGCTCCGCAGGTACTCTTGTGTTAGTTAACAACTCAAAACCCAGATGTGATTTAACTCTAACTTGTTCGCAATTGATACTTTAGTTGGCAATTTGTGGACATTTAGTTAAGGTTCTCTCTCCTTTCTATCCAAACTTGTTCCTTTAAGATGCTTTCATCAGTCATTTAAATGTCATTATGATATTCGTATATCACTTGGTTCTGTCGTTGTGTGTTTAATTACTCTCTCTTTCTGTCTTGCCGGTCATTGTCTCTGCGGTTCTTTATCTGTGTTTGGTTCAATTGGCTATGGTGGCATTGGCTCAATTGGTTATGGTAGCATTTCCGATAGCCTTCTTTCACTGTTTCATAGTCCCCTCGCAACATCGATTTGGAGCTTTTTCTTGGTATATAGGGAGATTGGGTCAGAAATTTCTTGTAGTACTTGGGATTGCCCATTGACCGCCATTTTATATTTGAGAAATTATGGGATTTTAATTGTTCCTAGTTGCTTACTGAGGCCATATTCAGTGGTTAAAACTTGGCCTATTAATGTTGAGGTTATGCGTTCGATCTGAGTATAGCAACTTTGAGCATAAAATGCCATACATATGTTACATGGCGGAGCCACATGGTGCCCAGTGGGGGCACGCGCCCCCACTGCGATTTTCAATAATTTTAGTTTTATCGCAACTTATAAATGTCATCACAATTTGTATTAAAAAATTATACACATTTTTTCTCTCATAACACTTACCTCCTTAGTAGCTTTGTCAAGTTTTAAAAAAAGTACTCTTTTACGCATTTGTTTTCCATAAAGACTCGTTATTTATATGTGTATTGTAGCAAATTTTATGTCTTAAGTTCATTTCTTTCATGTTATGGTTGTTTACTACAAGTAAAAGATAGAAAATTCTAAAACCATGCTCAATGGTGTCCCCACCGACCCAAACTTCTGGCTATGCCACTGCATATGTACCCAATCTACCCATCCTGACCGCCATTATTAGGATTGGATGTGGGGTGGTTTTTTATTCCGTTTCTAATTGTTTGTTGATTAATTTTGGAAAGGCTCTGGCTTCTTGGTTGGTGTAACAGGTCGGGGAAGAATGATCGGTGACTAAACTGCAGAAAAAAGGGCATTTTCGTTTTGTAATTCTTTACTGTATAGAAGTTTCGAGAATTCAGCTTTGCCTTGTTGTTGATATGGCGACTTGCATACGCTCTTCCTTTTCACCTTCCAATACACAAAATCCAGTGCCAGTATTTTGCATTCCAAGAAGGAGATTTGTAAATGAGAGCGGTAAGAAGAGCAGAGCTGCTTGCCAAAAGAAAATTTCAGATCTCTCAAGAATTAAATGTTCGACGAATTCCCACAGAGTTAGCCCGATTAATAGCAAAGACCCTTTTCTGAATCTGCACCCCGAAGATTCGATGCGTAGTGGTGAGGGAAATGATATAGCTACTATCTTAAGGAAGGAGAGCTTTGGTGGCAGTAGTACTGAAAACTTGACAGAATCCTACATTCCAAGTGACTACAATGAAGCTAAGATCAAAGTTGTTGGTGTTGGAGGTGGTGGCTCCAATGCTGTCAACAGAATGATTCAGAGTTCTATGAAGGGTGTGGAATTCTGGATTGTCAACACAGATGTTCAAGCCATGAGAATGTCGCCTGTTTCCGCTGCAAACCGGCTACAGATCGGGAAGGATCTAACCAGGGGTCTTGGTGCTGGTGGGAATCCTGAAATTGGTACGAGTGCTGCAAATGAAAGCAAAGCCGCTATAGAGGAGGCAGTTTCTGGTGCTGACATGGTGTTTGTGACGGTAGGTTAATCTCATTGTTTTATGTGACTATGTGTAATTAAAAATGAGTTACTTATCACGATAACATATATGTTTTTGGAATCCAGCTAAAGAACTTCTTTAATCTGGCCCCTTTTTTTGAATGATCAGTGAAGTTAGAAAGCAATTCATATGTTTTGGAATCCTGCTAAAGAACTCTCATACTCTGGTCCATTTATTCAGTTTTGCCCTTGGTTCTCTTTGGTAAATTGATTGTTTAGGCTGGCATGGGTGGAGGAACTGGTACAGGTGGGGCTCCAGTAATGGCAGGAATTGCGAAGTCAATGGGTATTTTAACCGTTGGTATTGTCACGACCCCGTTCTCTTTTGAGGGACGAAGGCGTGCTATTCAAGCTCAGGAAGGAATTGCGGCGCTTAGAGACAATGTTGACACACTGATTGTAATTCCAAACGACAAGTTGTTGACTGCCGTTTCACAATCTACCCCAGTAACTGAAGCATTTTATTTGGCTGATGACATTCTTCGACAAGGTGTTCGTGGTATCTCTGACATAATAACGGTACAAATTACATAATTCGTATATTAGAGTTTCAACTCCCATGTTTTTGTTTTCAGATTATCGTACAGTCAATAAGTATATCTGTTTACAGTACCGCAGCCTAATAAGTTTTCAGATGCCAAGGAAGTCTATGATTCTTCCTTTTTAATTGTTCCTTCTTTTTTTTGAAATTACTGACCATATTGCGGTTGGGTTATATGTTCGATTAAAATTAACAATTTAGTAGCTTTGCTCTAAGAAGTGAAAACTTAAAACGTCATTTGCTCTATAGGTCTTTAACAGTTCACGTTATATTTGTTTTGCCTTACAATGTCATCAAATGTGGTACATAATTGTGACAAAATTCATTAGTCACTTTTAGATATGATCAGGTGTCAAAGATACTTTATCTCCAATCTAGATGGATGGAAAACACAACATACATGTATGCAATCAACCACACATAGATTTACTAACAGTTCATAAAGGTTCACGTTCAATAACTGTTATGGTTTGTAATTGTTTATGTGCTTTGCTGGGAGGTGGTTGGCTGTGAGTTCTGTTTAAACAATTTTGTGACATGGTCACTTTAGATATAAATTACTGTTTTACATATTACAGGCTCAATTGTCATCTCATCAATGTGTTTTGCATATTTGTTTGTATTTGCTTTCCATGGAAATAGTTGGGGTAGATCTGCTCGTTTTCTGTTTAAATTTTTACTCTTTCATACATACTCCATCCCCATTCTTCTTGCTTACTTTATTTTGGGATGTCCAAAATGGTGTCCATTTGAAACGTCCCAAGAGTTTATTCCTTTGGTTTTGCATTATTTTTGTCTTCAGTATCATGGGCATGAAATGTGATTGCAGTTTATTATGTGAAATAGAGGGATGGTCTCAGAAGAGTAAGTTAATGCTATTGGATGTATATAGGCTTGTGGATGACCCTATTCTAAGAAATAAATACCAAGATGCTACTTGACATACTTAGGCTTCTGGTTGACTTATGAGTTGCAAACAAGCAAAGAAGCTGACGTAAGAATGTGGACTTATGGCTAATTTTTTAAAGATAAAAAAGGAATTTGTCTTTTTTGATTTAAACATTATGAAACAAAGGAGTTATCCAAGCTTAGGAAGGAACAAGCTGTACCATTTCAACTCCCTCAGTTTAGTTGATCGATTGTGGATGAGCTTTTGTCTTTAACAAGTGGAGGCAAGAGATGTATAAGTCAGGTGGATAGTGTGTTTGTGTGTGTGTGTGTGTGCGTGTAAAGATAAGGATTGCACGAGGTTCATATATTTGTTAAAAACATCTGGAGTTCCTTATCAAATATTTTGTACGCTCATGAATCTTCTATTATCATCTTCAACAGTTTTGAAGTGTTTCAATCATTCAATGTACTAATTGGTGGTAGGTTACTTCAATTGCAGGTCCCAGGTTTGGTTAATGTTGATTTTGCAGATGTGCGAGCTATCATGGAAAATGCAGGGTCCTCTCTTATGGGGATAGGAACTGCAACTGGTAAAGTTAATTGATCTTCGTCTCCTTGCCATATTCTCTATTTATTAGAAGGTTATTTATCTAGAGAATGGAAGTAGCAAAAATGGATCTAAAGAAAAACTCCAAGTAAAATATTAACCAAAGCTGTCTTCAACACGTATTGCTTTGATTTGAGGTGGTCCCAGGTTTTCAAAAGTGAACTTAGATAGGTCGAGTTCATTTTGGTTGGGAATTAGGAATTATAGTGCCATCTTGGATTCCTAATTGGGCTAACTGCTAGGACCTCCTTTCAAGACAAAGAATCTCTGGGACTCCATTATCAAAAGGTTCCGAAATGGTTGCCGCAGTGGAATTGGCTACTTTTCAAAATAAGTTTTAACGGTTGGGAGGCGAGGGAAGCAATTGGATGTTCTTGAGCATGTCTATTCATATTTTGTATACAGGTTAAGGGGAGAAGGCTTTGGGGTGGATGAGATTCAAACCCGGAATATTTGAGGTGAAGTCTAGTTACCAGACTTGGGTGGTTTCAGAGGGGTGGATCCTTCCCATGTATGAGGTTTTTCCCCCTTTGTTTTTCCCCCTTAACCCGTCACAAGTTGCGCATCTTACTTGGATACTTTTTGGAAGCAGCAAAGGTTTTGATCATTTGATGGTTCACATCGCATGTGCAAGGGTTCCAGGGACTTATTATTGCATTCTTTGGTGGCTTCTCAGCTTCATGATATTGTTTTTGCTCTTTTTGGTGTTGCATGGATAAGACAGTTAGTCTTTTTTGGTTTGTTAGCGTAGAGGCTGTACATACAAAGGCCATAGAAAATCTCAAGATGTTTTGCCCCTTTGCATTTAATGGTGTATTTCGTGGGAGAGGAATTATAGATCTTTCGAGGGTAAAAAGTGCTCCATTCGTGTTCTGAAAGGAATAATGCTTCTTCTTTTCTTCTATCTTGTTTTCCTTGACTTGGCCGGACTTATCCCTTTTTCGTAGATTCTCTTGTAGAAGTTTTGGGGGAGCTGTATGTCCCTAGCTATGCTTATAGACTCTTCCAAATGTGTATAGTACCTGTTTTGTATGCTCAACACTCGAATTAGAGTACAGGATTCCCGTCAAACATGTTTAATGGCACATTTACCTAGTGAGCACGTTTTGCAATCTGAATTTACCATGACACACAAAACTCCTATAATGTCAATGAACTGCCCTAAGGCACCTTATAAACACCATTATCTGGAAAAAAAAAAATTTGAAGGAGATAATGCTAAATGGATTATTTGTGTATTCTGTCATGTCTCCGCATCCTTGGGATGGAAATTAAATGAATCCAACATGTGGACACATACCTTCACCCGACACCGGAACTCGAGTCCATGTAAGTTCACTGGGACATCTTACGAGTTCTGTGTACTTTAGGTCTTTTGCATACTTTGTGTATAATTTTGAAGCCCTTCTGGAGTTTGAAAACTTTGTATAATAGAACTAATCGAGAATTATCAAACAAGATCCATATTATATATTTTTTGAGATCCATATTGAAAGATATAAGGAATTGAAATTGGTACAGCTATCAAAAATTGACATCCAATTTGAGACTGAGGGAGTACTACATTTGCTTAGAAGACAAATGAGGTTCTAAAACTTCCCATATGGGCGCATTTTTGTTTGGACAACAACCTATTACAAGATCCTTACTAGTGATAACTGTTGGAGTTTATCCCACATTGATTAATTATCTCTTCAAAACAAGTATATGAGCTTGAGCGGCCTCTCCACTCATTGCCAATTGGTCTTGAGTTGGATGCTTTAACATGGTATCAAAGCTAGGGTTTTGGAGAATTTGTTCCCTTTTGTTTGTGCCATAAGTGCACTGTTGTTTGTTGTGATCCACGTGTTATGGATCCTTTGGATTACCTCTTCACGTACAAGTCGGGGGTCGCACATGCGGGAAAGTGTTGGAGTTTGTCCCGCATTGATTATGTCTGTTCCAAAAAAAAAATTAGTATATGAGCCTGGGCAGCTTCTCCACTCATTGCCAATTGGTCTTGAGTTAAACCATTTCTTGTCATGCATTCCTTATTCTTATGAGTAGTTTCTCGTAGATTAACTGCCAATTGTGATTAGTTTCATGAAGCATTTCAAACTGAATGGATCCTGAACTAATGAACCTATCCAACCAGTTTTATGGTTTAAGCTTCTGACTTGCTGTGTGAATATAAATTGCTTCCTTATGCATTCACAGGAAAGACAAGAGCAAGAGATGCTGCACTGAATGCCGTTCAATCACCTTTACTAGATATTGGCATTGAAAGAGCTACTGGGATAGTCTGGAACATAACTGGTGGAAGCGATCTAACTCTGTTTGAGGTGGGCATTTTTCAGTAGTTACAACTTGCCGGGAACTTATGCACATTAACATGGAGCCAAAACAGTGGTGGTTGAATACTTTTAATGGTGGTCTTTGAAACAGTTCTGATCATTTTGATAACAACCAATTTTATCTGTTTTACCTAGAAGTTACTAGGGTTTGAGTGCGTACAGTCCTAATGAATGGAACAAAAATTCCAAATAGCCCTATATTAGTATAGTCGGCTTTAGGATAGCAAAGCGTCTCTAAATTCCCTCTTCTTAAGAATTCTCTTAATTCTGTAGGGTTGAGTTTTTCATATGTTATATTGTTCTCATGCAAATACAACAACATAACATAACCCATCTAGTCCCCAATCATTGGGGGTATGGGCGGGGGATGATTGGAGACAGACCTAACCTTTGGCAATATATGCACAAAGTGGCTGCTCTCAGAAACAGTGGCCCCCCTAAACCTCCAAGAACCGAGAAGCTACAGGGACGTTTTGTTGTAGAACCATGCCCCCAAATCAAAGTCAAATGGCATCAGAGAGGGTAGGCCTAAAGACCCAAATTAATTTATGTGCACATTACCATGCTTCTTTCATTGATAGTCCAGAGCATTGGTATGCACAAAAGTTCTCATGCAAATCTGAATTATAAAATGCTCAAGTATAGGAGATGCAAAATGGCTTGCCTAGAGGCAATTCCTAGCTTGCTGGAAAACATACACGCTAGAAATGAAAGCAGGGAGATCTTGTGTCTATGATAAATGATCATAAAAAAAAGTTCGCTTCTATCCTTAGAGGCCATGGTTGAGATGGTGGCACAACTTGTCTTCTCTCTCTCTCTCTCTCTCTCTCTCTCTCTCTCTCTCTCTCTCTCTCTCTCTCTCTCACTCAGTTAGGCTATTAAGTCATTATTATGTTCCCCAGAGCTGCTTGATCGACACAGCTGAATACGTTAGGAAGAGTTTTTAGCGATTGCAAATACATTTTTATTTTATTAAAAAGTTAAGGGAAATATTAGTTTCTTGTACTCAGTTTAGTATGCTTTTGCTTTGTTCATGCTCATGTCTTGCACATGACCACACGATGACATGCTTTAACTTCTGAGATTCTTGTCTATCAAAAAAACTTCTGAGATTCTTAGCTTTTTACTGTAGCCTCTAATTTGCATTTCACATTTTACCAGGTAAATGCTGCGGCAGAGGTTATATATGACCTCGTAGATCCAAATGCGAACTTAATATTTGGAGCAGTGATAGATCCATCACTAAGTGGCCAAGTAAGTTGGGACTTGGGAGTGCTTAGAATACAAGTGTTACGGGGTGCAATGCAAACTTTGTAGGAAGAACCTTATCGATTGAGCACCTTCTAGGACTCAATATTCCACAAAATCCTGGAAACAAGTGTTATAAGTGTTTGTTTTAGAAAATAAAAAATTGATATTGCATGCATTTGCCACGTGTCAGTTCTACAATCTACGGCTTTTTTTGTTAGGACACAAATAGGATATTTTGTATCTAAAAATGGAGTTGCTTGTCGGGGAGGGAGTTCAGTAGAATTATATGCATTGTTGGTATGTACCCAAAAAAAAATACATTGTTGGGCTAATTCTGAAACAGCTCAAGCTTTTAGGATGATTTGTGACTTCATGTCGGCCTTAAAATATGATGATTTAATTAAAACAATAGTACAGAGAGGCTGACTGCTGAGCACAATAAAAAAAATAGTACAGAGAATAAGGACTCGTTCACTTTATTTGTCCATTGATAAAATACAGTTGGGTGGCATTATTCACTTTTCGTAGTTTGTTGTGACTCTATCTCCGTCCCCCTTTCTCTGTTTGTGCATGTTTATATACTGTTAAATTGGCATTCGGCTAGTATAACTGGATGGCAATGTGATTTTGCATTCAGGTCAGCATAACATTGATTGCCACTGGATTTAAACGTCAAGAGGAATCTGAAGGAAGGGTACTCTCTCTCTCTCTCTCTCTCTCTCTCTCTCTCTCTCAATTTCTATGGGGACTGCTAGGCGCTAAAGTTTTTCAATGGGTGTCCATTAAAAATCTTTTGAGGGGTAAGAGTCCATTACTCCATTCAATCTGGGTACACGTATCAGTAATTTGTGTGCTACTTTAGTGGAGAAGTGCATCGCCTTGAATGGAGCTATGTACAAAAATTGATACCCATATATGCGGTATCTCTGGATTATATCTTGAGTGGGCCAAACTCAATATGTTAACCATCGTTTTCAGTTTTCAGATGACTGTAGTTTCTGTCTTTTTATGTCTGAATGATGAATGTTTTCACATCGATATACCATGTAAAACGCATGGTCTGAGTCAAAATTCAAGGGACATTTAAACAGGCCTGATCATCTCAATGTCGAAAATGGAGTCTCTGTCTCAATTTCATTCTTGTCTTGATCTGAAAAATGTAGGGACGTGGAGACAGCAATGTTGGAGTAAATAGGCGCTCATCTTACACTGAAGGCGGCTCAGTGCAAATCCCCGAATTCCTAAGAAAGAAAGGTCGTTCTCGGTAACCCCAGATTGACACTCTCCTCTGTAATATACATAAATTCCCTCTCCTTCCCAGCTTGACATCTCAGGGATCGACATTGCTCCTTCCAGTTCTGTTAGAGATGCAATTTTTCAATCTTCTAGTTTTTTTTTGCCAACTCCCAGTTTACGTAGCAAATAAAAATGCAGTCCTCCCATTTGTTTTCGGAGGAAAGTTTCCACTTTGGTATCCTTGGTAATGTGTATAACTGTGTTTCTTGGATTTGATTATAGTCCATAATGCATTTGGGAATGCTACTTGGGCCAATTTCCGTTTTCTTCGTTTTATTGTTATCTTTTGGATCTTTTCCTTTCATGCTGAAAATACTTGACATGATCATGATTCAAACAACACCTTGATATCTTGAGTCGTCGTATTGTAAAAATTTAAAGACAGATGAATGTGCACAAATACAAACACTGAAATGTCCAGAACCATTTGATGCGCGTAGGTTATATGGAGCCCGCACACATCGAACAGTTCCATAACATTGGTTTTGTATTACCTCTTATCAAACAGCTATGTAGCTTCCTCTGCTTTCTGCATGAAGTACCCTCTGAGATTGCAATCTGCTTTCATTTCTCTCAAGTATTCACAATTGTACCTTTTTGTGTAAAGTTTCTGCTGAAGTCTTTGCATCAAGAATTCAATTACAGATTAATCAAAATAATACAAGGGGTACAAAAAAATCTCGATAAGCAACGAAAATAATTCATCCAAAATTGATAAAAGTTTGTTTTACAAGCACTTTATTTACGTTTTCTCAACTAACATATTTATCTTTGAAAATTACTACTAGAAGTGGTTGTGTTTGGTTGGGAGTTTTAGTTTAGTTTAGTTTAGTTTTGGTAGTGGGTGGAGAGAGAAATAGAGTAATGATTGAAAATAGGGATAATGATTGGAGAGAGATAGAGAGAGATGAGAAAGTAATAATTGAAAAAATAGGGTAATGATTGGGGAAAGAAGTAGGGTAATGATTGGTTTTTAAAACTAAAACTAAACGGAAATGGCAACCGAACAAAGCCAAGTTTGGACTGGGCTTTTTTGCACCGTCTAGCTGGCAAACTTTATTTTGTTCATATACAAATCAATACCCAATCGATATACATTTATTTTGTGCAAAAATGAAATACTTACATTTATTTTGTACCAAATGAGCTGGCACAATGGATTGGACCCTTTTTTGAAAAATAAATGTGTTTTGATCCGCTATTTATTGGTATGCGCACAACATACTTGGCATGATAATTGTTCTCGGCAAAGTCTAAAATATGAACGATTCCGATCTCCAAATGGCCCGCCCAAAATGCACCAACCCAATGGTAAGTTCTGCGAGAAGCCCATTTCATTGCACAACCACCCTTTTTCTAGTTTAGTTCTGATGTTCACAGAAAAAAAAAATACAGTAAGGTCTCATTCAGCTAATATTTGTTTAAAAACAAAAAGGGATTTCGATCGTAATTTTTTACTCTCTAAATTTCTCTTGATATGAAGAAGTAATAATTCTCAAAAAATTAACAAAAAACTAAAAAATGCGAGCAAAATTTGAATAAAAATACAAAAATAAGTCAAATAATTTATTTAGCCAAAGGAGCCCCAAGACCCCTGTAGTACTGCCCAACCAAACCGGTGGTAGAACCGCTCTGTGTTGGACCGGTTCGGTTCAAGACTTCAAAGTACGAAAGGAATACGCGTGCCCTGAAGCGATTGCAGTCGTCCATTCCGTCAAAAAAAACTTCCAAGCCTCCAATCATCAAAGGCGAGAGAGAGAGAGAGAGAGAGAGAGAGAGAGAGAGAGAGAGAATGGGAGTTCTCGAAGGCCTCTACAAGCTCTTGATGCGACGGACCTCCGTCTACGCCACCTTCGTCATCGCCGGCGCTTTCGCCGGGGAACGGGTCAGATTTCCGATCTGTTCTTCGCCGCCTTCCTCTGTTCGTCTATTGTTTCATTTTTAACACGTGGAGCAGCTAAAGTATTGTTTGATACAAGTTTTCTGTCCCTAGCTTGGGTTATTGATTTACATTTCTATTGTACTCGTGCACGTCGGGAATTTGAGGAGATTTGTTCCTGTAGGTGTAGGGTAGTTGTTCTCTAACTAGACAGGCCTGAGCTCATTTTATCGAACAAATAGTCTACGAACACAACGCGGACGCAATTTTGTTTAGAGAAGTTCGATGTGTGCCAGCCCACGTGCAGGGGCGGTCCAAAGGGGGTGCAGGGGGACTTGGCCCCTGACAACTCCAAATTATCTCGCGTATAATACTAATTTTTAGCTTAATTAGGGAAAATTCTATGAGATTAGCCCTTGCAAGTCCTTTTGAGTGAATTTTTTATTTTTTTTCTAAAAGTTCCTAAATGTGTGGGGTAAAAATCCCCAAAATTTCAATCATTTTTTAGGTTGCATGTATAAAGTTAAACGGTGGCTGCACACATACACATAATATTGTCTCTTCTTTGGACCTTAAGATAAGAAATATATGCTGGACACAAAATCCAGTGTCCGCCACTGCACATGTGCATCAAACAACTCTGGAAAGTTGTGTTTTAAAATTGTGTTAGTTCCTAGCATTGCTTTTTATCGAATTGTCATGAAATCAGTTTTGAGGCTTATTACTGTATATATGGAATAACTTGCAGGCTGTGGACTATGGAGTTCATAAGATCTGGGAGTACAACAACGTTGGGGTATTTCCAACATCCTTTGATTAAATTCTTTTGTTATTGTTGGTTTTTTGATGTGCATGATGGTGTGAATTCTTTTGATCCGATAAGGCTATGTGTTTCGATAATTGCTCTTTGGTTGATATGATTAGACCGTTTAGAAACGCCTAGGCAGTGCTTCTGTGTCTGTTTCAACAACCAGCTTACAGTTTCGCTCTCTGTGCACAATTGAGGGACCATGGACTGTTCTAACATGGTGATTTCCATGGGTTTCACAGCTCCAAGTGCTGCTTTGTTGGTATAGATGTATCTCATATTGCACTTACTTGAATCCATTTGATCTCAACATACTATCAAGTTCATAAAGGATTCACGGTCCAATTGCAGTAGGGGACAGTTATG
Source organism: Rhododendron kiyosumense (assembly GCA_019656275.1). NCBI lineage: Eukaryota > Viridiplantae > Streptophyta > Magnoliopsida > Ericales > Ericaceae > Rhododendron > Rhododendron kiyosumense. The sequence goes on from BPLS01000518.1 coordinate 211,624, forward strand.
GTGGAAGTATATGTTGCTGCATTATTTGATCTAGAGCAAAAAATAAGATTTGATACTGAACATTAGTAAAGCTATTTTAGTTATCTTGCAAGAATATTGTTCTATGTTCATATCTTGAGGATAAGGTTTTTGCAAAGAAGCACTCACACTTCTAAAAGATAGTGTTCCCGTCTGTGTAGGTTCCTCCCAAACGCTTATCGAACGCTTCATGCTTGTCTATTCTTATAC
>BPLS01000518.1:212251-223912 GCA_019656275.1 Rhododendron kiyosumense
TTTCCAACACCTTCTTTTAGCTGCTTATGTCTCTGACCCAGATTTGCTTATACTCCTATAATGCAGAAGCGGTACGAGGACATTCCAGTTTTGGGACAGAGGCCAACGGAATGAAATTACTTGTCTCTCTTTCCTTCTTCTTCCTAGATCAAGACGAAACATTTTGCGTTGATGTTTGAATAATTATTGCTTCTTGGACAATTTGACCATGATCTTTCGAAACATTTATAGATTGTTGAATTTTGTTTGTCGAGCTTGGTTTTAGTTTGTTTCAACCTTCCAAGGCAGGCAGTTTTCAGTTCCTCAATGTTGTTATCTTACTTTTGCAAGTATTCTACACATGCCATTAGCTGAAGGTTGAGTTCCATTTAGGCTCAGTTTGGTTGGTGGGATTTGTAGTTACATGGTCTGCAATTCAGGCGAGGCTGTGGCCTGCGATTCCAAGGTGAATGTTGATGTGCCTTATTGATGGCCCATGCCTAGATAAGATCATTGTGACTTGTGAGCAGCTTAGGCTCAAGTTGCTCTGAGTTTTCAATCAATCTTATAGTACTACCTTAAACTGCGACACCTTAAACTGCGACTTTTATCCTTATTGGTTCAATCTAACAGTTTATTGAAGTTATTTTTGTTGACCGGTAATTTGTACTGTAATATTTTTTTTGGATTTTTTTCATGTTCTGGATTGATGGTTAAATCTCTTTACACATCTATAGTCTGAGTATAGAGTGACACTCCTTCATAAGGGCATCTCGACCCAAGTCTTCGATTTGAAGAAGACTGAAAATAACAATTTTTACACGAAGAGTTAGTATGAAGAATGTATTCAAACATCTGTACTTTTTAAAATCTCATTCATTTCTCTTCAAAACACAATTTTTCCTCCAAAAGTTGAACTTTTACAGTAGTTTTTTTTAATGTTACCAAAATATATTGATGAGTGTTCTTGTGTAAAGATCTCAAGAATATGCTTTCAAATATATTAGTCTTATGAAGAATAAATTAAGATGCTGTGTAAGTTATAGTAACATTTAAAGGAACAGAAATACAAATGTGTTTCATTTTTTGGAGGATTCTTCCTGTTTGAAGAATGATATTAAGTATGGCTGGAGGCCAACCATTCTTCAAAATGAAGGCTTGGTTGGTGATGCACTAAGAGTTGTGTTTTCCACAAAATTGATGATAAAAAATCAGAAATTGAATTTGTTAAATTCGGCCTTCATTTACTAAATTTTTGAAACTAGTTGTAACTTTGGAAAGATAGTTAAAAATAATGAATATATCCCTATAAAAATTACTAAGTTAGTGTTTGCCATAAATTATTTTGACACAGTTTTAGATTCTAAAACTTTCAAAAACTAGTGTAGAAATGTTTGCCAAAAATTCTACTTAAACTGATTTTTAGAATCTACAGATTATGAGAAATAAAAAAATAAAGAAATTCTCAAAATTTCAAAGCTGAGTTTTGGACCTTTTGGTAGATTTTGGGATTTTGCAACTCAAAATTCGCAAAAAATAAATAAAATTCTCATATTCTCGTAATTGCAATAAATAAGTTTCTTTAAAATCAAAAGCTAAAATATAAAACACTAGTGTTAACCTGTGCCTACGGCACTACGCATCCCTGTTGGAAAGGGATGGCAGTTGTGTGATTTAGGTGAAAACTATGGACACTTAACCAGGAAGTGGAAAGATGCACTACAGCCTTTGGATCAAATGAATTTAAGTCATTCTAACAATTTGTCCATACACCCTTCTGTTTTATAATAGAGATGCATCCACATTTATCACAAACAAGCTCTAAGTAAAAGAATAGTTTCGTAAATAACATCATCATTATAACAAGAATTATTATTATTTTTCTTTTCGAAAGACAATATGACTAGATTAAAAATTTACAAAATCAAGACTTAAAAGTACTTAATCCAAAAAATTACAAGTAGGGGGAGTAATTTGTGGCACAGATAAAGCTTCAGGGTTTTCTATGTAATTATTGCAATATATATCCTTCTTATACGCCCGCTAGGGTTTCCTTTGAAATCAGCAACAGCCCAAATCGTATATCGAACAGGTACTCCTCTCTCTTCCTCCCTCCCTCCCTCCCTCCCCGTCCGTGTGTTCTTCTCCTTCGACTTTTACTGTACTTATCCAGACAATTGATTTGATTGTTTGTATGTGTTTTCTGTTGTGGTGACAGTCTGAAGAAGCCAAAAAGTTTGATCCATGAGGTATGTGATGCTTTTTTTGTTTTTGGTAAACACTTGCTACGTTTTCCACATGTATTGTTCTTGTATCTTAATGCCTCGCTTTATCCAGTTTGTGTATGTTTATGCTGTTTGTTGTGGAAAATTCTAATGGTGAAAATGGTTACTTAGGTAGGGCAACACATTGGTTATGATTGACACTAAGATTTGAAGTTCTTCATAAATTTTTCTGTGCAAGGGTTCATCTGGAATAGCAACTCTCTACACCCCGCCAGTTGTTTCCCACCACCCCACCCCCCCCCCCCCCCGATTATGACCATTTAGAATAGCGATTTGAGCATGTTTCTTATGCTATGCTTCATGTTGTCAAATTAAGATTATTTGTTAATTTCTATAGGCTCTATTTGCAATTCTATAGGCTGCATTTGCTAAGAAGTTAGTGCATAAGGTCATTGTAATTGATCATTGGCGTTGATTCTATGCCATGTCATTGTGTTCGAAATGGAGCTGTCTTTCCTGTGAATCCCAATGAGATTGGCTTTCATCCTCCCTAACCCAGTTGAATATTTTTTTACTCACAGTAAGCTTCAGAGTGACGCCTTGAGGGAAGCCATCACTCAGATTGCCAAAGATGCCAGGGAGAAAAAACGCAAGTTCGATGAAACAATTGAGCTTCAAATTGGGCTGAAAAACTATGATCCCCAAAAGGATAAGCGCTTCAGTGGTTCTGTGAGGTTGCCTCACATTCCACGTCCCAAAATGAAGGTTTGCATGCTTGGTGATGCTCAGCACGTGGAAGAGGTAAACCTGCTCAGTCCGGATTAGTATTGTTCTCCCTCAATTGGTTGTCCTGTATTTGCTGCTTTTAGTCTACAAAAACGAGCATTTCTTATACCCTTGAAGAAAGGGCACCCATGAGAAATTGCATGTCGTTTCATATGTATGGTAGACGATAAAGATCCAATCCTTTTTTGAAAAGCTTTTTATTTTTTATTTGTTTGCATGGGTGTTTTTTTATTCAATGTCAATTTTGTTGCAATATGTATTTTTTTCATGTTGATGGCATGTATCATGTGTTTTGTTGGTTGCCAAGTGTCTGCATATAAAATTCTCTGCACTTTCCAGTTCATTTACTAGACTTATATTACTGGTTTCTAGGTTTTGTTGTATGCTCTTCGTTTATAATGTGCGTTGTGTGGATGATGTAATCATGATACTTGAGAAGTCATTTTCTAAGACAGATCCTTTTATTCTATTATAATTTCTACCTTTGCATAGTCTCGGTCCATGGTGGAAGGCTCCATACTTGAGCCTTTACTTCTATACTAGATGAACTTGCATTACTATGAGAAAGTAGGAACGCGTACATGTACACTATTTTTGGCATGCTTCCCTCGGTACATGTGTCTTTAGTCATTACTTTCGAGTTTTGACAATGGACTATTTTAGGCCTGGAATGCATGGTAAATTATTGTTCCCAATATCCTTGCTTTCAAGAAAGAGACCAATATTCAAGCGTTTGTTTTGTCCTTGTACGGAAGGAATACTTCACTTCTTATTTTAGATTATGTACGCTGTTAAAAGTTGAGACTTAGTTCATGTGTTCAACGTGCTTTATTTTGAGGTCATGTTATTTACTTTGTAAACTGCAGGCTGAGAAGATAGGGTTGGAGTATATGGATGTGGAAGGTCTGAAGAAACTTAACAAAAACAAGAAACTGGTCAAGAAACTAGCAAAGAAATACCATGCCTTCTTAGCGTCGGAAGCTGTCATTAAGCAGATTCCTCGTCTACTGGGCCCTGGTCTCAACAAAGCAGGCAAGTGTGTTTGATGAAAGGAAAACCATTATTTGACATCTCGTTAATTTACAGCAATAGGCCTTTCTGTTGATTGTGTATACGGGGCTAAGGTCAGTGGTTCTTGTCTTTTTGTCTTTAGGATTAGGTTGTAACCATTTAGCTTTTTTCTTTCTTTTCTTTGTTTATTGGGTTTTTGGGGTACTTATGAAGCTAATATACTGATTATCAAGATATGCTTTAGCGACCAGACTATGGCAGGTGTCTACTACATGCATTGTTGTGTAGACCGTTGAATGTCTGGCAAAGAAATCAAGAGGTTGAAAAATATCTCAGGGGTGTCCATTGTTGCTCTCTAGTACCACTAACTGATTATGTGAGCTACATCTGGAGTCTGGACACTACAACTGTTTACTTATCAAAAAAATATCAAAATATGCTTTATAACTTTCCTTCATTATTAGCACTTGTTTCTTTATTCTCAGCTGTTTATGTGTTTTCTCTTTTGGTAGATTTGTAGTTTCTAAGATTGTTTATCAATGTCCACTGCCGGAAGGCAAAGCAGTTTTTATAAAACAGGCTGCACAGATTTGAAGGGAATTTTCTTCTTGCTTGGTTGTTGAATTCATGCTTCGTTGTTCCCTCCTGAGTCCTGTTCTTAGACTTGCAAGTCTAAAAGGACTGTTCTGTGTCTACCCCATTGTGTTGTGCATAAGTTATTTGTCATGTTGTTTGTGGTTCTGAATGAAGTCTTCCATGTCAGTATAACAGACTTACAAGGCAGTTGGAACGTTTTCTTAGTTGCCTGGGTGGAATGGTATCTTTCTTTTGTCTAACTACGTCCATTCATATGCCAATGCAGGGAAGTTTCCTACCCTCGTTAGTCACCAGGAATCCCTCGAGTCTAAAGTTAATGAGACCAAAGCTACAGTTAAGTTCCAACTGAAGAAGGTTCTCTGCATGGGAGTTGCTGTTGGGAACTGCACTATGGAGGAGAAGCAGATCTTTCAAAATGTGCAAATGAGCGTCAATTTCCTAGTTTCGTTGTTGAAGAAGAACTGGCAAAATGTGAGTCTGTTTTCCTGCTTCTAAATTATGAGTTTGTCATGAATGCATGGACGTATTACCTCAATCTAAGTAGGTTGCTACTAGCTTTTGATGTCTCTTAGGTCTATTGTAGTTTGTCATTTCCTACTTCGATTTACCGGGCATTTTTATCATTGTATAGTTGGCTTTGAGAGGCAATCAGGTTGACCAATCGATCAATTGATAATTAATAAAAATAAGTAGCTTTGCCCTTAACCCTGGTCCCCAACCCCCTCCCCAGTATACAAAGAGGATGGGAAGAAAAAGAAAGAAAACAAGCACACATAACCTGCCTTCACAACTAGTACAAAGCGCTTTTCTTGGAATAGCTATTAAGATGTCATGTTTTTATAAAGCTTGATGCCTGTGAAGAGTCTCCAACACAACTCGCCTACTCTGTTGAAGGGTCGTAGCTCCTTCATGGGATCTCTCGTTGACAATTGTTGAGTCTAGTATTGTTCTCTTGAATCATTTACTCTGTTGAATTATCAATTAGCTTACAGTGTTCTATTGTGATTGGAATTCAGGTGAGGTGCTTGTACCTGAAGAGTACCATGGGGAAGACAGTTCGCGTCTTTTAAAGAGTTTCTTTGCTTGAGCTCTTTAGTGAAAGATTTGTCGCGAGCAAATGTTTGGAAAAGATTTTCCTGAATTTAGCAATTCACCCTTTTTGTTAGTCTTTTACATCGACACTTCCTTGAATTTTCATGAACCTAAGAATGTTTGTTTCCAATTTTATTTCAAGGAGAGGTCAATCTATTAATCGTTCATTTGCTTGTTTTACTGGTGACCCTATTTGATGGGTTAACAGTACAGTATGACCAAAATATTTGATTTTGTAAAACCCTTAACTTCTTTTTTGTGAGAGCGCTCTTCTGTTTGTATGGTGCACTGTCCACTTGCATAGAGGCTCTGTTATTCCATGTCATTGACCATTATACCAATCGGCAGGACATGTAGAGACCAGCGAGTGGCCGGATCTTGAGCCAACCAGCAATCCGAGAACCGACGTGATTCTGTAATGCTGCTGCAAACCACAAATGTTTCCTAGGGATTTTGTACTTCCGTATTGTACAAAAATCCAGTTTCTTTTTGTTTTCTGAAGTTCCGAACTGGTAATTTTTACATTTAATATTTCTGGAGACATTTTCACTAAAAACGGCTCATAATGAAGACAATAAATTGCGAATGTCAGACTCATGCTCAACGAAAAGAGTCCCGGTAATTATGGCATCTTTGAGCTAACTTTTTACAAACTTTTAGCATGTCTTCTGGGGTGTTCCCTCTTAATTTTGTGTCTTTTTGTCGTCTTTAATGAATTTTATGGGCTACTGATTTTGGCACTCCCTTTTTTTGTCAACGCCACTCCCTTGCAAATGTATTTTGTGTGCAAAAGTACACTTGCAGGGGAGTGGCGTTAACAAAAAAGAGTGGCAAAATCATTTTCCATTTTATATAATAAGGTTTATACTTTTTACTTCTATTTTCTCAACGAAAAAAGTGACGTAAAAATTAAATTATAGGCAAATTCAATAAAAACTAAGAGAAAACAGCAAAAAAAAGAAGATGTAAAAAATCGGTCAAAGGTTGGTTGGTTTACTTTTGCTTTCAATATGCAAGAAAAGTGTAATACTCGCAACACATCGATAATCATATAAGCCCATTTGTTATTCCACACTGTATTAGTCTTCAATACCCTTGGATTTCTCAACTCCCGCTTAGCTCAACCTCCAAAGCCGAGCTCTTAGCGGCTGCCACCACATCTTTCAACCCCTCCAAACCATTAGCCATCACCTCCCCAGACCACTGGCCAACACCAGCGACCATATCTTCTATCGGCATCAACCACTTTGACACCACCATTCTCTCCCCTCCGCCATTCGTCACTAACCAACCCAACATTTCCATCTCCTTTTGATAATCTAGTCGATGAGACATATTTAAAATTGAACTTCAGAACTAACATAGATTATTTGACCGAACTCCTCTGTACCAAGAATCTTCCAAACTGTCGGTTTTATCTCAGAGTCATACAACCGAACAAAAATATTTTGTTCAAAACATATTCTTGAACGATCCTTACACTTATTGACAAATCGGCAAACAAAAATGATTCTCTACCAAATTGCGCTAGAGGACTTCCAATTCTTCATCATCTTTTCCATTGCACAAATCATGAGTGCCGTTTTTTTCATCACACATAGTGAGTAGAAGTCAGAAGAGGATAGTTCGGCTAGGGCCAACCCAATAGGGAGGCCCAAGAGGCCGCCGCCTTGGGCCTCCACATTTTGGGCAAAAAATGGGGCACCCATTCTTAGATAAATGTATATTTTTTCTATGTGCAATTATAACTCCTTTGGTGGTTCAGTGGTAAAGTGTTTGATTTTTAACATAAGATGCTTGGGTTCAAATCCTGATAGGTTTTTTTTTGCAAAAAAAAATTCTTCTATATAGGGCACTATTCCACCACTTGGCCTAGAGCATCCAAATATATTTCTTCTATGTAGGGCACTATTCCACCACTTGACCTAGAGCATCCAAATATATTTCTTTTATGTAGGGCACTATTCCACTATTTGGCTTATAACATCTAAATACCTTGGGTTCGGCGGATGGCAGTGGTGGTTGGGCGGGGGAGGGAAGGACAAAGAGGTTGGAAAAAGAAAGAAAAGATGTGGGTGCTAAAAGAAAGGCAAATGATAAAACGGTAAAATAACGTACTAAGGTTTGGGTACGGAGTCAAAAAGGGGTGCAAACAGACTTTCCCGTAATTTTGACCCTTACCAATTAGGGCACCCTTTTGTGACTTTTGTGGCCGACTCTCAAAGTATGCTAAAGGCCGTCTCTCTCCCTCTCTCTCCCTCTCTCTCCATCCATAAATATTAACTATAAAAGCATGTGTAGCAGCTTAAGCACTTGGAACTTAGCTCGTGCCTTCGCTCCTTAGAAATCTCCGCCTCTGATTGAAAAAAGATCCATAACCCCTCTCTTGGAACACTTTGTATCTCTGTAAGCTACTCCTGAACCTCTCTCTGTACGCGCTTTTCTGCGATCTTTTATGGATTAGTTGTAATCAAGTTTCACTGTTTTCTGTTTGTGTTTGGCTATAAAGATGTGATTTTGTTCATGTAACTGTTCATGATTGAGTTGATTATTATTGCGATCGAGCTGAAATCCTGAATATTACCTGATGTTTTGTGGGTTAGTTTTAGTTTTTGGATTTTTTTTTTTATAACTAGGTGTGTGGATCAGCTTACGGCCTCGTCGAAATATTTTGTAGGTTTGTTTGTTTTATACGGAGTAAAACATTTCAATCGTGTATAAGATGGTAGATAAACGGAAATAAAAGTGATTGCATTTCAACAGTGTATGTGGGTTTCTTGATGTAATTTTATTTTTTGGCTTACCCAGTTTTTTAATACCAAAACCACTTGAATGAATTGTGGTGCTCCTCTTCCACCTTTAGGCTAAGTTGGGTGAAAAAAAGAAGGATTGCATTACACCGAAATAAATCATTCATGATCTGAACAGGATTTTTAGCTAATTACTATGCACTTGAAATAAGAAAGGCCCAGAAATGGATGTCCCGGACTAATAGTGCTGGGATTTGGTGTACCACATCCACCTAAGTATTGTGAATGGGATATTTTGTGGGATTGGTTGTTCGATTGAACGGTCTTCGGAATCAATAGATAGAGGCACACACAGACCCTTATGGGATATTTTGTGAATGTCGGTCATGTGGTTCCCGCAAGATTTATAATGCTCAATAGTGCTGTCGATCAAAAAATGACGAAAGAAGTTCTAGAGTCCTTTGTAACCTCTCTAAAAGAATTAAAGTACAAATCAGTAGGAAGTTTATTGACATTCCCATCTATTCCGTAATATTGAATTCCTATTCTGCTGTAATGTTTCAATTTTCTATTCCCTAAATTATGTTTTGCATTTTTTCATTGAATTGTGACGGGAAAGCTCCCGCTTTTGTTTTTTCCTTCTAGATTTACTTTCATTGTGTTCCTATTGGTGATGTTCTTTGATTAATTCTGTTTAGGATGATAAAGCTTTTACCCACAATGTCTATTCAAAAACGTTTTCACAGTATGCTCACAAAAGCTTAAAAAGAGTTAAGTGTTTGTGTTACCAGAGGTTTTCTTATGGTTGTCTGACTTTTGGTACTTACTTTTCTCTCTCAATTACACAACATGTCCTAATGTTTGTAGTAGGAAATCATGTTTTTGAACTCACCCTACACAGGAATAAAGAAAATACATAATACCAAGAAAAGAATAATGTGGTTTGAAGAGGGGTTAACATTTGATAAAGAAGGTTGCAGCAGCCGTCCTCAACTTTTCACCAAAATATAGATTACTGAGATAAAAATAGAAGGGCTGTATTTGGTAAAGTTTCAAATCTTGGGAAGATGAGAGGTTTAGTTTTCTAATAGTGCTTGATTGCGTCCTAAGACCTTGCTATCCTTTAATTCGTCCAGAATGAACTAAAGGGCATTCATCCTACTGAGACATATATACACGATCAGCATCATTAGCCATAAATGAAAGAGAGTGTAAGACAGTTGCTGTCATTTGGAACACCCTGGAGCCTAGATTGAAGAGCAGACAGCCACTCGCTTTGCTTCTTCTCACAGTGCTCCCAGAGCGATTGCCTTTATTGTTGCAGAACTGGATGGTTAAGTTCCATTTCGCTGTAACTTATGGAGGGCTACATACCAATTGTGGTTCCACTTCTGTCAAACTTAACTTTTGCTTTGACTTATTTAGAAACTCACTTCAAGTTCAAGAGGAGAAGATTGGGTATGAATAACTCTTAAAATCCCCTGACACCGTATTCATTATTATTTCTTATTTGACTATGAGCTCTTCTAGAAGCTTGAAAGTTTTTTAAGCCAACTGCGATTTGGAATAGGGTTCTCCTGCCATTGTAGTGCCCAAGTTTGAAATATTGTTTGTAATGTTTGGTCACATCACTTTGCCTGAAATACAGTTTAGTGTGAAGAAAATAGAAATACATACATGAGGAAATGGTTGAAGTAATGCAATGACCTGCTTTGCCATTTGGATTTTGGAAGTGCTGAATCCTACGAAGCTATTCCTACTTGGGTGATGCTTCTTAAGGAACATCAACCCTTAACCAACACAGCACATTCAAAGCATGTTGGGTGTAAATAAAATTATGAGGTCGTTGCACCGTTTGGTACAACATGGACTCTAGGAGCCTCGAGTGAAGAGCATAGAGCAACTCGCTCGCTTCTTCTCATAGTGCTCCAAACATTTAATGCCTCAGGAATGCAGAGATGGATGGTTTTGTTCCATTCTTATAGATTCTTAATGGCAATATTTCAATGGTGGTATTCATATTCGCACCTTGTTGGCTAGGGTACAAAACTTCTGAGTAAGCTGAAAGCCATATTTCACCTATTTTCAGGGAACTTAGAATATCTATTTGCCTTATCATTCTTTGTTGATAGAGGCTCCCTTTCCATTGAAAGATGATTCAAATCTGTGCTGACAACCTACCTCTAACCAGAGGTGATTACAAGAATGTACAAGTGACAGAGTCGAATAGGGCACAAATTCAGTCCTGGAGAATGTAGAGTAGGTGGTGATATATTTTGTTCCTGAGTATGCCTGTCAGGAGTTTATCTTGGCCCTCTTGAGGTGACCTTGGGGTCAGTGGTCAAAGACTGAAAAACTTAGCCTACTAACCTCTTGGTTGTGTATTTGAGTCTAACTGTCCAAGGACAACCACCTTGAACATTGAATGCCAAATGACGTTGGATATGTGCCCAAGATGTACTTCTTGTTTAATGCATGTCTGGAGTTTACCATGTTCCCATTGTAAACCTCGGAATTTGTGCAAGTCGCGGTTAGATTCTATTATTGTCCATGTGCTGATGTTTCTTGCAGACATTGCACCCCTTTCCATTTGTGACGATTGCATTTCCACAATTGATGAACACTTGAGCTCTGAATCTTGCTTCTTTTTTCCAGGTAAACATGTCATTGTCAACCATGAAACTCCCCTCCCACTGCGTGCACATGACCGCACCTCAGATGCAAATTACCAATAATCCCCTCGTTAAGACCCGAACAACCACATCTTTACCATGCATAAAGAGCGTCTCTAGCCCATTCGGCTTGAAATCTTCCTCCAGTCGTAGAACATCTGCTATTATGGCAGTGTACAAAATCAAGCTGGTTACTCCGGAGGGCGAAGAGCACGAGTTTGAAGCCCCCGACGATGCTTACATATTGGACTCGGCCGAAAATGCCGGAATCGAGCTGCCTTATTCTTGCAGGGCAGGCGCTTGCTCCACCTGTGCCGGGAAATTGGAGTCGGGTTCAGTGGACCAGTCAGATGGATCTTTCCTCGACGAGAAGCAGATGAAGGAAGGTTACGTGCTCACGTGCATTTCCTACCCTACGTCGGATTGTGTCATTCACACCCACAAGGAAAGTGATCTTTACTGAGTACCCATTATAGCAGGTCGTGTGATATTAGCACTCCATAGGGGATGTATTGGAAAGGGTTTCAATTCAAACCTGTTGCTGGTTGT
>BPLS01000518.1:228912-241620 GCA_019656275.1 Rhododendron kiyosumense
AAATGAAGCAAGTAAAGGCTAAAAAAACTTTAAAAAATCAGGTTTTTACTTTCTTTTTTTTTTCATTTTCAAACAGTAACGCAACTTTGATGGAAGTCAAAAGCAGCATTAGAGAATTGTCTGGAAGGCGATGAATATTGGACCAATTGTACAGTTTTGATCTTCGTTGCATTCACTGAAACCATCGCTTAGGCTTGGATTAAAAAGTCAAGTGACTTTTTTTTGTAATGACTTTAGTTTAGTTTCACGTCAATTTTTTTGTGAATTATTGGTTCGACTCAACGAGATGAATCAATAAAGTAAAAAATTATGGTCAAAACCTATTTTTTTGAATAAAAATGAAAAAATTATTTATTGGCTTATATTTGTCTTTATTCAAAAAAAATTCAAATTTTGATCGTAATTTAATTAGGACCTTTTTTGATTTCGTCATTATTCAAATTTTTTTCTCGTTTGTTAAGTTTGCGCTTCACTTTTTAATTTTTTGATTCGTATCGTCAAGACAAATTAGAAAAGTAAAATTTTTGACTTTTACCTATATATTTTTGAAAATAACCACTTTTAAAAAATAAAAGTCAAAAATTGGTGTACTTAGCTCACTGAAATGGAGAGATTCTTTGAGAGAGAGAAAATTTGGTGTACTTATATCACTGGAACATTTTTCTAGCAAAAAAACGTAGTTCATTGGCGTACAGAGCATAGAGCGAGAGATCAGTAGTTCACGTATAGCAGCGGTGGGACTTTTAATTGCAACTCATATTGAACCCATTTTTAACCCATTTAAACCTATGTAAATGTGGATTTATATGGGTTCAACCCATATCAACCTATTATAAAATATGGACGGGTTAGATTGGGTTATAAGTGGACGGATTTGGACGGGTTAAAAAATATGTATTGAGATTGGCACCTCTAGATGTATTTATATGGGAAAGACCCTCTATTAATGGAAACCCTCCATTAATAGAAAGCATTCCATTAATGGAAACTATCCCATTAATAGAAACCTTCTAGAAATCTTTCATTAATGGAAATACTCCATAAATGGAAACCTTCCAGAAATGGAAAGTATAAGATGGGCTTGGAAACCTTTCAGAAATGGAAAGTATAAGGTCAGTTGCAATTTTAACCAACGAGCGAATCGTGGACGCGCGCGCATGTCCAAATGATCACACGCTGGTCAATGGTCAAATTTTGATTTTTGACCAATACCTGACACTTTGACCTGCGCGCTAGTTCTCAACCAACGCGAGCCAATAGGGTTCTGGGAAGTTTATTATGGTTTCAAAATGCTCAAAACCCAACCACTTATCATTTCCGGGGTGTTCTTGATCCATTTTATCATTGAGAAATCAAAAATCAAAAAGACAGAAAAAGCAATCCGAAAGCCCAGATTTGACTCATTTGAGTGTTTACAACACTTTTTCTTTCTAATTTATTACTTTTTGATTTTTTTTCATTTTAAGTTGATATTATTTCAAGAGTGTTGATAATTAACCTGTAAATTATTGTTTTTTTAATTTTTTTTCTCTACCTTGGCATGAGCTTTTTAAAGTGAGACAAAGAATGAAGGGAGAATTTTTCCCAGGTCCACTGTACCACTTTTCAAACCCACTAAATCCATTTCTAAATTCTATAACCCCCCAAGTCCACTAACATATTAGTAAAGATATAATAATCTTGGTTAGTCTAATATACCCCTGCTTTCAAAAAATCTTTTACCCCATTTTTTCCTCCATTTCCGTTTTTTTTTCTCCGGTTTTTCCTCCATTTCATTTTTTCCCATTATAAAACCCACCCACGCTCCCCCCCTCCATTTTCATCCATTTTCAGAAAATTTCAGAAGAAAAGCTCAGTTCCTAAACCTAGACAAAAGAGTAATCCCTTGTACGAAACAGTAGTGTTCTTTTATCCCCCTTTTTCCTTTCCAGTGGATCTAGTTTAGGATACACCCTGATTTCGTATATTATATTATTCCAGACCAGACTTTCGAAGGTGTAATTTTCAAGAGAAATTAGAAATTTCATCATCAGTAAACCATCGAATCGTCTTCAACCACTCGATCGTCGTCGCCGTCTTCGAGCGCTCAAATACCGGTGGCATCTCTGTCGCCGTTGTCAAGCCCACGATTGCCGTCGTCACTCCAACATCGAGATCTACCGATGAAAAGCAGAGATCAACCCACGTCCCAGACTTTCTTCGTCGTCGATCGTCGACCTAGCCCAAGGTACAGTTCGTTCCGGATATGAAGAACAAGAGAAAAACTCCAATGAGATCAAAGGACGAAGATCGATCATATCTCTCTCTCTCTCTCTCTCTCTCTCTCTCTCTCTCTGCTATTATCCACTTTGATCGTTTGGCAGATATGTTCAATTACATGTGAACTTAGGTTATATATGGTTATATGAATGGTTTAGCTAGGTTAAGTTAGGGTTTTGATTGCGAATATATATTATTATATCAAACTCTGACCAGTTTAGTCAAGATGGGGTTTTGATTGCTAGTATATGTGGTTATATCAATATTTGATAGTATATATATGATTATATGAATGTTGGTTATATACGAATTTCGTATTTGGCTGCGAATGTAAACTGTGTGTGAATAGATGGTTATGATACATGTTATATAATCTTATATATTTATTCAAAAAACTCCAAATATATTATAAGCAAGTCGGAGAGGTCGCCGCGCGGACCAAATCAATAAGTGATTGATGAAAAACACAATTATAACCTTATATTTTTATTCTGTACACGTAATGATTTTTGCTTATATGTATATATAGTTACTGATTTAACGTTATATATGATCTATTGTCTTGTGAGAAATTATACATGATGTTATGTTCCGGAAGGTATAAGGTTATATATGATTTCCTGTATAACTTTGAGTAGTGATGCAACAAGATATAATGCTATATATGTTCCATATTACCTTTGTCTATATATATGGTTATATAACGTTGGTAATATACTAATTTTGTTAAAGGCTGTTATTTGTGCAGTTGTTCAAGGGGTGAAGAGTATTAAGTTATCTGTGAAGTCGACTCTAAAGAAGGCGACGGCGGCGAAGGGAAAGAAGTTACGAGATCTCCTCTTTTTATTTTTTTAGAGTTAAAAAGGACAAAATCTCATGTATAACATTTTTTTGTGTGTATTATTGTTACTAGAAGCAAGTCATTGAGGTCGCTGCGCGGACCAATTCAATAAAGTGAAAATATAATGAAAAGAAGTTACGAGATCTCCTCTTTTTCCTTTTTTAGAGTTACAAAGGATAAAATCTCATGTATAACGTTATAAGGTTATATGTTTATTTTTTGTCACATGTATTACATTTTTTTGTGTGTATTATTGTTACTAGAAGCAAGTCATTGTGGCCGCTGCGCGGACCAATTCAATAAAGTGAAAATATAATGTTATATGAGAGTTTTTGTGCAGCAAAACTCAAAAAAAATTCAACAAAGCAATTGAGATCAAGATGTAACTCTACAAAGCAGAATATATAATGTTATATAACGTTATATAAGTACAATAACGTTAGATATGAAACTAATCCAACGTAACTGTTAGTTCCCAAGAATTTTGCGTGATTTCAAACATATAAGGGATAATGGGGGATAATGGGCTAAACGGATAACGTTACAAGGTTATATGTTTATTTTTTGTCACATGTATTATGGTTTTTTTTTGTGTATTATTGTTACTAGAAGCAAGTTATTGAGGTCGCTACGCGGACCAATTCGATAAAATGAAAATACAATCTTCTATAAGAGTTTTTGTGCAGCGAAACTCAAAAAAAATTTAACAAAGCAGTTGAGATCAAGATATAACTCTACAAAGTAAAATATACAATGTTATATAACGTTATATAAGCACAAAAACGTTAGATACGAAACTGATTCAACGTAACTGTTATTTCCCGAGAATTTTGCGTGATTTCAAACGTATAGGGATAATGGGCTAAACAGATGGGATTTGAATGGAAGGGTAAATCTGTCAGGCACTATTTCATTTTTTAAATGTAATGGACTTTATGCCTTACTAAATACATATTAGTGGACTTAATGGGTTAGAAATTTGATCAGTGGACCTAGTGGGTTAGAAACATGCTATAGTGGACCCAAGACCAATTTTTTAAAGAATGAATAGGTTATATTAGACGGATAAAACAGACAACTTATTTAAGTTGAGACTATATTTTATTTAAAATGGGCATCCGCTAGTTTGAAATAAGCAAGCACACTAGTTCCACGGGAAATACCATTTATGGTACATCATCATCACTTGAAAAACCTTTATTATTCCTTCAATGAGCTTAGTCGCAGGTATTTTATGGCACTCACATTCTCCATTACCGAATAATGCCTGCAATATGAGTAGTTCCTGTGCACCAAGAATTGGGGGATGGTGTAGTTCAGTTATGTGCGCAGCACCGTGTTGCACACTTCCGAGTCGTCACAATCCGACGGCTCAGATTTCATCTCGAAAATAAATGGTTTTCAATCGTTGGTTGCTGAGATGAGATCTAAGCCGTCGGATGCACGATCTGACGACTCGGAGGTGAGCAGCACGGTGTTATGCACCTCATTGCACAGCACCAACCCGAAGTCTGTGCAACA
This sequence comes from Rhododendron kiyosumense, assembly GCA_019656275.1. NCBI lineage: Eukaryota > Viridiplantae > Streptophyta > Magnoliopsida > Ericales > Ericaceae > Rhododendron > Rhododendron kiyosumense. Next base: position 233,534 of record BPLS01000518.1, read on the forward strand.
AGTCATAGTAATTCAAAAGCGAGAGATTTTTAATGGGGTCTCCCGTAAATAAAGTTTACAGAGGTCAATCTCGGTCATTCAAAAGTGTTTTGGACGATCCAAATTAAAGACAAACTATTAATGAAAAGAAAGATTTATTACTGGTAATAGTTTAAAAACGTATCTCAACCATTAATTGCCAAAACGGATGGATGAAATTGTGCGTAGCCGTGAATAAATTCTCTCAATTCGAAAACTAGTCCTTAATCTTTAACCTTTGGCGAGAGCACACTTATCAATAACAAGCATATCATCAAGGATACAACCAGGTCCGGATAGGGCTGATACGTACAGATGACCATCTCATCCTTCCAAATTTCACATGCTTCTTACACGAATTGATTTTCGTACTCTCTCTTTTTATTATGGACACTCTATTTTTAATTCTTGTTTATGTGAATATACGGCATTCCAAAAATAGCCTGACTTGAGAACAGACAAAAATTGTGCTCCCATGAATTATTCTCTAAGTTATCAATCCTTTTAAATGATCTGTATTAAGGATTTTACAAAATATATGGATCAAATTGAAATAGAACCCGTGATAAGTTCAACGGGCTCATAGAGTGATCTAGCCCATATTTAGTGTAAGGTCACGATCATCATCATATGTACAAAATTATTAAGTAATTATAGATACAAGTGGTATACTAATTTGTACTGTAGTATACAAGACCCTTATATGACATTGACACATCAAAATACTACACAAATTGGTACGTAAGAGGGCCCATACGGCAACTTGTTAAAGCCAGATTAATTATTATTTTTAGTAGTATTTCTAAAATTAATTTTCAAACTCGAACCTTTGGCTAGGGTTGAAAGGCAACACAAGCACAGTTTTTAAAGTACGCATGCCATTAAGGACAAAATGCAGGGGCGGATAGGCCAAGGTGACCCTCCATCCCAAATTTTTAAAATCTCATCAGTATAATATCACTTCATCCAAATTCCGAACTATGTACGTTTACTCTTTCAAATTTAACATCTTAGTAACAGAATCTTTTATTATTAAGTATACACTTGTCTCGTTGACTTAAAATCGTATGTTCGTCCTTCTTTAGTTGAGCGATGTACAATAGAGCAATTTGAGAAAGGTAGAAATGCCCTGCAAAAGAAAAAGGCACACTACATGTTTCAAATCGAATAGGTAAAAGTTTCAAAAGGTCAATATTACAGATGCATAGAATTAAGGGGAGAGAGGGGGGGGCAAAGGAATAAGAATAGAAAGTGCCTTTCTCTATCTTCGCCTACTCTAATTATAGTAAGGGCAAAATACGGATTACTTTCCTGAGGTTTGCCCATTTGGCAGATGACCTCCTTAAGATTTAATAATGACCAATTTGCCTCCTCATGATTTAGGACTAAAGTGCAACTCCTAATTCCGTTAACGGTAGAAGTAAAAAGCCTACGCTACCCTTTCATAATTAAGGCTTTTACTCTCCTCCTTTAACACATTGACAAAGAGAGAGGGAGAAAGAGAGAGATGGCTATGGAGATTTGGGGCAAACCCTAGGTATGTATATATTTGCATCTATACTTACAGATATATACATACAACACATAGAGATAATTGTGTACAAAGTTTATGTGTATATATAGCATATGTATCTATATGTAGCCCCAGTTGCAGCTCCCAGCACCACCAGTGAAATACCCAGTCCTACACCCAAACAAGACCTATACTCCACTACTGTCGAACACCTCCTAGAAACAGAGGACGCCATATTCTTCTCATCTTTCTTTACCTAGGATTTCGAGGTAAAACAAGACGCTGCATTTTCCACCCAATTACAAATATTACAAATTTCCAACTCCAAAAGGGATTTTGGGGTTTTGATGCTTTTAGCAACAAACGAAAACCTAGATGGTCCAAAACAACTAAAAATTCCCAAAATTTAGTTACACAGTAGGACCTCGAACAAAGAATCTGCTACCAAATTATCACCGACGTCGGATACGTTTGTAGTCGGACCTTTGCCATCACAGGGTCTTCGTCTTCCCCGTCGGTTCTGGGGATGAGATCTTTAGGAGGTTTGTGAGAGAGGGGGGGGGGGGGGGGTGTTATTGGGCCGCTGGTGAGGCAATGGGTATGGTGACTGGTGAGGTGAGGCAGAAATGGGTGATGGTGCATGTGTGCATGATGATTGGTGATTTGGGGGTTTTGGGGAGAAAGATCAACAATGAGGGCATTGTTGTCTTTTGCCATGCAAATTTTGAAGAGAAAGTATGTTTTCTCGGGCACACACGAAAATCCGGCACGTGCAACACAAACATGGTCAATTTTAACTGAAAAAGTAACTATAGCACTTTAATCCCAAACCATAAGGTGGCAAATTGGTCATTACAAAATCTCAAGGAGGCCATCTGCCAAACGGGCAAACCTTAGAGAGGTAATTCGTACTTTACCCAAATAATAAGGTTTATGTATAGCTAGTAGAAAACAACCTAAGCTATTGATCTAATATGTTTGTGCTTTCTTATGTATTAGTATTTTCTTCAAATCTTTTGAAAGTCAGAAAGAAATAAGGATCAAAATGTGGGAAAAAAAGGCAATGCTCTGGAAATTAAAATTGGTCTTTGGGGTCATCATCTCACTTAATTTGTACTTGATTTTCCACGAAGGTTCCTCGATCCACATTCTTCTCTTCTAGCTGATTAAGGCTCATGAACGTGTTTAATGTGTAGTATATATTAAATGCACAAGCTAGTCAACGATAACAATTGGTAATTCCAACTCAAGAAAGAACTTTTAATGCAAGAGACAATTAATAACCAGTTGGGGTATTCAAATTGGAGAGTTCACAGAAAAAGAAATACTCCAGGGAAAACGGAGGATTATTCAAGAGGCTAGGCCTGTGTACACATCAAGACAGAGACAATTGAGCCAATTAATTAGTAATCTGGTATTATTGGCACAAAGAAATAAAAGTGCTCTTGAATTGTTGTACTCCAACTAATTCAGTTTAAGTTGTGGTTTGCTATATTCACACTGGACTGGTTGTATATACTAGTCAACAACAAGTGCATGCAGTTAATTGGTTTTTGTTTGTTACTGGAACTCCTCCTACTAATAGATGAACGTGATCCACTTTGCCAGATGAACATCTAGTTTACCGTTGGAGAGTTGTAATCGCAACTCTATCTATAAGTTCTCAAGTGCGATTCTTATTGTTAATAATTAATTTTTAGAGTCACCTTATGCATGTTTACGTTTTGTAAGCGTGTGAAAAGACCGTGGAGGATCTACAGGAATTAGTCCAATGTTTAAGCAAACTGTCCCCGGACGAGAAAATTTAATTCACGGAGGTTCCGTGATTAGGGTGTTTGCGGAGTGGATCAATCTTAGCTATTCAAATGTGTGTTGAACGGTCTGGATTTTAAAGAAACTATTCTCGCGAATAATTTAAACAGTTAAACTATTCGCGAGAATAGTTTCTTTAAAATCCGGACAGTCCATTGACAAGACAAATAGTGAAATGGAGCAGCATGGAGGCTCTGTTTATGGAGCCTCTGTGAATAAGGCAATCTCATCCCCGGACAGCTACATATTGCCTCTTTAGATTCTGTGTGATTTAGTAAGGAAAATGATATTGGCACTCCAAAAATTGATGCAGACACTCCAAAATCAATGTAATTCCAAAGCCACTTTCATTTGTTTTTTGGAGTGCCTTCATCAATTTTTGAAGTGCCAATATCATTTCCCTTTAGTAACTGATAAGTTTGTCTTGTAAAATTGGGAGAAGAGGTCTCTTTTCCTCTGCATTTCAGCTTTCCACACGAGAATCCAGAGGATGGAAACAAAGAGATTTTTGTAACTTTTTATTTTTGAAAAGTTAATTGTTAATTTAAAAAGCCGGCAAAGAATGTCAAATGCTACATGTTCATATTCTCTTAAAGTTATCTATGAGAAAATATCAGATTATCAATTTAAATGGCCACATGCATCAATGTCCATAAATACATCTTTTTTTTTGGAATTCATCTTAGGTCCCACAAAAATAATTCAAAACACTTATTTTTTGAAAATAATTTTTCGAAGAGTTTTCGTAAAAAATTAGCTTAATCTAATACTATGAAAGGTTTTTTTTTTTTTCAAAATTTGAAGAAAGAAACTACGTTACACATTTTGAAAAAAAACTTACAAAAATGGACCCAAAAAATCTATGCAAGATGGGCGAAAGGTTTTATGTATTCTTGTGTGGTTGTATCATTATTATTACTATAATATAAAGTCTGCCAAGGATGTGTGTGGCCCTCATCCCTATTATTAGTATGTGTGTGTAAGAGCATCTCCAACCTATGGCTTTATATTAGAGATGTCAAACGTTTTTTGAAGGCTGACGTGGCATTTTGGCATCTCCAATTTGACATCAAAGGCTTTCTTGCCAACTCTTGATGTCAAATTCTATTTATTTGACATCAAATTATTCCTCTCCAACCCTTATGTCAAAATACAAATGGTCATTTTTTGAAATTTGGCATGGAGGAGAGAGGTTGTCAACTTTGACAACTTTGTCATTTCCTTCAAATCCACGTAGGAATTGGCATCAAAGGGAATTGGCATCAAAGAAGGCTGTTGGGTTGGATTGAATTTTGGTGTCAAATATTACCGTTAACATGTCCACGTAGGATTTGACATCTCCCATTGGAGATGCTCTAAGTGTTTATGTGTGTGTATTTTTGTGTGGTTGTATCATTGTTGTTATAATATAAAACCTGCCAAAGATGATGTGGCAGATGTTGATCTGCCATTTTGCTATTTTCTTTACCAATAAGTCTAGGTACACTACATCCAACCACTACATCATCCACTACATTCTTTGTATAGCCCACCCCGGTTCCCAAAAAAATACAGAAAAATGTCCATAAATTTTAAAATAATATATTATGGGGCCCTGTAAAAAATTAGCTCCAACAAATATCGGTAAGTATTATTTCTAGATTCGTAAAGGCGAAACTGTGCAGTTAAACAGTTTTGTCCCTATAAATCAAGAAATAATACTTACCGATATCCGTTGGAGTTGATTTTTTACAGGGTCCCATAATATATTATTTTAAAATTTATGGACATTTTTCTGTATTTTTTTGGGATCTGGGATGGACCCCACAAAGAATGTAGTGAATGGTATAGTGGTTGGATGGTAGTGTATGTAGCATCTCTCTTTCTTTACACTTAGCATTTCTTTTTCTTGAGCAGCGTCAGCACTGCGTGGGGTGCCATGCGGCGAAGGACTTCTCTTGTTTTTTATTTTTTGCGCGGCTGGCGGCGGCGGTGTGTACGTCACGTGTGCTTTTTCTGGAATTCGTGCCGCCACTTACCTTAAGTTGGAAACGGAACCTGGAAAGGCATTTCTCTTTCATACTCCTATTCATCAGTTTTGTTCCTTATTTTATTCAAACCTTTTTTTTTTTAACAAGCGATTTGAATCAGTTTACATCAAATTGCAACCAGTACACGATTATTATAAGCTCAACTCAATTAATGAAAAAAAAATAGAATTAAAAAACTCAATCAATAGTGTCATTAAGAGGACAAATAATCCTAACGAATAAAAATAACACCAAGTGAAAATATTTGAATTCATAATCTAATGAGATTCAAGAGTGTTGAAAACTGAACTATCACTCGTATTTTATTCAAACTTAGGAAGGGGTGACTAGGGGTTCTGATTCTGATCCGGTGGTATCTGGATCCTCACCGTTTAAAATTTAATGTGAAAAAGGTTGCCGTTTTTTGTGGACAACTTCAAATTATACAACCAAACCAAACCAAACAATCTGACATGTCACATTGCATAGGATTGGAATTTGGAAAACAACATTACACCAACTACTATGATCCGAGGAAACATAAGAGTCTAATAAGGCGGTATGCTAAAATAATGCTGAACAACCGGCGATGTATGGTGACATGCTGATCAACTATAATTATACCGGCCAACCATTTATCGATCTTATCAGAAGAGAAGAGAAGAGAAGAGAGTTTAGGGCTTGTTTGATGACCCAAGGGTTTGTTTGATAACTTAAATTTAACAATTAAAATTGAATCAATTAAGTAATAAGTGATTCAGTAGGTTTGATAACGACATTATACATTGTTTAACAAATTAAGTGCTACTTAAAATGTACGCTAAAAAGTTGAAAAAAATTAAGTAGCTTTGAACTATTTAATTTTGACTGAATTCTTGTATACTTGCATTTAAACATCATACCACCACTACAGCCACTCCCACCACCACCACCACTACTTCGCCAACATCACCACTACCACCACTTTGTCACCATCACCGCCACTCCACCACCGCCACCACTCCCCTATCACTCCATCACCACCACCACCATTACCACACTACCGACATCACTACCACACCGTTGCCGTCGCCACCACCGCAATGCCACTATTGCACAATAATCACTCCATCGACACCATTCACTGTCACCATTAGACCATCACTTCACCGCCGCCGCCACCACCACCACTCACTACCACTGTTACATCACCATCACTCCATCACCACCATTACACCACTATCGCCAACACACCAACACCACCGCCGCCGCCACCACCACTCCACCACACCACCATTACACCACTATCGCCAACACACCAACACCACCGCCGCCGCCACCACCACTATCACCATAGTCACCATTCTACCATTATTATAAGTACATTGTGACCTTTAGTAAATTAAGAGAGAATCGGAACTAAAATTAATTTATCATTTTTTTAATTCAGTACTTAATATATTTACCAAACAATTTTTCAACTTAAAAAATTTAACATTCAGCTTTAAATATTTAATTTTTTAGCATTCAATTTTATCAATCAGGCTCTTAATATACATCTGATCAAAAGAGATGAGAACAAAGTTTAGTACTCCGCATTTCAATTTGATATTACGTGACTGTGTGTTCTGCAAAGTTTCTCGGGCCCCACCGATTACTTTTTATTTTTATTTTTGCAAGTGCCCCACCGATTAGGGCCGTAAACGAATCCAACAGCTTGCGAGCTCGGCTCGTTTAGTAAACGAGCCGAATTCGAGTTTTCGGCTCGTTTATTAAACGAGTAGAGTGGAGCTCGACTTGTTCAACAAAAGTTCGGCTCGTTAAGGGAGGCTCAACTCGATTAAAGAGGCTCGTTTAGTAAATAACTAAGCTCGGCTCGTTAAGGCTCGAGCCGAACTCAAGTTCAAGTTTTTGGCTCGTTAAGTAAATGAGTCGAGCTCGAGCTGGCCGAAGCTCGGTTTGACTCGGCTCGTTTATACCCCTACCACTGATCCACTCATGTGGTGGCCTTTCCTTTATCTTCCCCCTAACAACTAACTCACTAACCTGCGGATGTATATAGCAGTGGCCACAAAAAAAAAAAGATGTATAAATTCATAAATAAATAATAAAAAAAAAGAATTTGACCAGACACCCAAAGTAAACTATTATAACCGTCTTTAAATGTCAATGCAAAATTTAACTAAGCAAGCCATCCTTTCTCGAGAATTGAGAGATGGTGTTGTGCAGTGGTGTGGGTAACACCGTGCAGTGCACCTCTGAGCTGTCGGCTTAGATCTCATCTCGGCAATGAATAGCTCTCGATCGTTGGTTGTTGAGATGAGATTCAAGCCGTCGAATGCACAATCCGTCGGCTCAGAGGTTTGTAGCACATTATTGTATACCTCACTGCACAACAGTAACCCAAAGTCTTTCGAAGGTATGATCTACACTGACCTACAAAATAAAGAAACCAGTTGTGAGCCTCACAAACTGGATCGGTCGGGCTACTCTTATCCAAGGATTGGTTAGAAACCTTATCACAATAATTTTTAGGGTAAAATTTTTGTGACTTTCATATTCTTATTAAATAATTGGAGTCTGCACTCTAAGGGAAATTTTACATAAGTATTTTGAGAAATAAAGTCAAATTTTTTAAAACTTTTCTGATTCTTCTCTTCGAGATGAATTAATAATCCACAAAAATTTGGCATAAAACAAACAAATGCAAAAAAAAAATTTAAATAAGAATAACTTTTAGATTTAAGTTAAGTCTA
>BPLS01000518.1:241630-263833 GCA_019656275.1 Rhododendron kiyosumense
AGAGAATGCAGCCTAAAGCAAATGACTCCTTAAGATTAAACATATGTTGAGTGCTCACGTACATAATCATGTGAATAAGAAGTCTCGGATGTATTGCAAACCAATACTAAATAGAAACATATTAATTGTCACCATCCTAAACAACAAATATTTTTCAAAGTATATGATCGTACACTAATCGTGAATATATATAAACATCCGCAATGGCCTAATCAAAACCAACAAGTTGTTAAGGTTAGCAACATTTGTTCAAAAAAATACTCACATTGAAATAATCAAACTTAATTATTAACCTCTTAGCAATTAATCAAATTTTGACCATTGGATAACCAAAACTAGCAATCTTTTACCAATAACTAAATTTAGACCCCACATTTTCTGAATCAAGTACACTCATCATTATACAAAAAAATTTCTCTCTCTCTCTCTCTCTCTCTCTCTCTCTCTCTCTCTCTCTCTCTCTCCAACGTTTTCAAACAAAATTTTAAAAAACTATTTTTCCAGAATTTAAAAAAAAATAGTTTTTTCAAAAATGTTTTTACACAAAACTGTGTTTTTTCAATAACTGTTATTTTTAAAAAAAATGTATTTACACAAAACTGTTTTTCGGAAATTTTTTTTGAAACAAAAACTGTTTTTTTTTTCAAAAAATGTTTTTTTATACAACTGTTTTTAACATAAACTGTTTTTTTTTTTCAAAAAATTCTTTCTAAAAAAACCATATTTTCACTAAACTGTTTTTTTAAAAAATCAAATTATTATCACAATTTTTAGTTTCTAGATTTTTTTGTTTAGTTTGAAATGGTGTGTAGAAAGTTTTGGTTACCCAATTTTGGTTATGCTATTGCAAACCTTTACGTCTAAAATGGATAACCAAAATTTTGGTTAGGAATGGTAGATGCTCTTAGACAATTGTTTACATATACGTTCTCATTATAACTTGATTTCCAAATCTAATTGACGTACAAAAAAATATTCCAAATCTAATTAAGATTGGAACAGGTTGCTCGTTGTTAATACCTACCATATATGGGTGGAACCAAAAACCAACTAATTAGGAAAAGAGATGCTAATATAGTAAGTGACGGTCAAACAAGCTTCATAGTATCATTAGACATAAATATACTTCCATATATACAATAAAACAGAGCAAAAAAATGTGTAGGCATAACAACAAAGCAACATCCATGGCCATTCGATTGAACTTTCATGTTAAGTTTGTAGCCATCAGATCATTTCTCTTTCAAACGATATAGAGAATATTCTTCTAATAAATCTCCACCACCCCCCTTTCAGTTTTTAGGCAATGTATCCTTATTTAAATGTTGTATTTTCTAAAATCAAATAGGAAAACGTCTCCAAATGGTAACTGACGGTATGTGTAGATTGCATTCGTCAATCAGCACAACCATTTCCTAGTAAGAGCATCTCTAAGGGAAGAAGCAAAATTTTACATGAAATTTTTACTTTGGTGATCCATATGGCAAGTTGAAGATTTATGCACTTCAAGGGACTAATCAAATTTTATTATTTTATCATATTTTTTTTAACTCTAAAAGACTCACTTTGCCCAAGAAATCAACATTCACCAATAGTAAGTATTGAATTCGATGAGATGGCAATTTGAATAGTGCATGAGAGGGAGTTATACCAAAATAGTGTGGCAAGTTTGTTATCCCCCTTGAAGGGTGTTTGCTTATGTGGTTCTTCAAATTTTGTTTTGTTTTGGTTTTGCTATCTTTTTTGAAGATGCTCTAAGTAAACTATAAAATCTAACAAATTCAATTATACATATGAGGGAACCTACAAAATTTTAAAATACTCAACTGAAGATCACTATTTTGGAGAAATGATATTGGCACTCCAAAAATTGATGTAGGCACTCCAAAAAATAAAGGAAAATGACTTTGGAATTACTACACTGATTTTGGAGTGTCTGTATCAATTTTTGAAGTACCAATATCATTTCTCATTTAATGTTAACCCTTTCTCTTGTATTTAAATATGCTCCTAGTTATTTATAAGGAGCTATAAAACAGGAATAATTTTAGACATTCCCAAAAAAGAATAATATTTCGACAAAACTAAATTTTAAAACAGGAATAATTTTAGACAGTCCCAAATAAGAACAAAAATGGAAAGAAAACAAAAATGGAAAGAAAAGAAGTGCGATTATAATAAGTCATCTGGGGCGTGTTAAGGTAGTACTGATGTATATCGGTTAACCATACGGCCCCGCGTTTTTGGCTACGCAGACCCAAATAAAGTAACTGTACGACACGTGGAAGAAAAAGAGTGGCAAGATGCAAATGACTCATGTAATCGTGCCGTATACAAACGTGTGCACGTGCTATAGAGACATCATCCTCCTATGTGTGTATAAATATATGTATATATGTCATATATGGCGTCCTATTATACACCATAAAGGCATCCGTGGCTGTTCGTTAGTTTAAGAGGGTGGGCTTCCCGAGGTTAAAAAAAAGCGACGTCGGATCTCTTAATAGAGGAAGAAAAGAAGCATGGCTGCCAAGCTCTCTGCTCTCCTCTCTGCGCTTGTTTTGCTTCTCTCTCTATCTTGTTGGTCTTCTTTCTCTCTCCCATTCTGTTCGATCGTTCTATGATGAATGCTGGTTTTAGTTGGTTCATTGGTTGTGTCATTTTTCAAGTTTACTCTTTCTGTTTGGTTGCTTAGAATGGTCATAAGTTGAAGGGAAAAAATTGAAAGAAGAAGTTAAAGATTCTTTGTGGGTATTTTTAGGAACCTGAATTCGGGATTGATTGGGTGGGTTTAAAGTAGCTTATTAATTTTGTGTTTAATTGGGTGGGTTTTTTTGGTTTTCCAAGATTGAGGTACACATATGATTCATATGAAGGATTTGGAGGAGTTCTTTTTTTTTTTTCCTTTCCTTTGAAGCATATTCTTGGCAATCACTAGTATACTCTGATGATTCTCTTCTCTATCTAAATGTCAAAGACATTGAAAGCGATATCTTTAAGTTATACATAGAGTGATCGGAATTATATAATTTTTATGTGAATCTGATTGAAATCCATGTGCAGTTTTTTCTAATGATCTAACGTCTCTCTCTCTTCCTCTCCCTCTCTCTCTTATATATTTTGTTGTTAGTACGCAATGCAAGAAGAGTAGAAGTGGTCTTGATTTTCTTTTATAGAAATCAAGTCATGTTTACTCTTCGGTCATTAATCATTCATTCTTGTCTTTTATTACTTTTTGAGTTTTTTTTTTTTTTTTTTTTTTAAGAACTGCATAACTTTTGCTCTTCCCTTAAATTTTACTTTTGAATCCTTGATCTTCTTGACTCACCTTTTGACTATGTTCAACCTTCTAGACTTTTTCATCTCCTCTGAATTGGAATGTGATCTTTGATATTATTTTGTTTTTCTTGAACGGCTAATGTGGTTTAACTCATTATTTCCTATTCCCAATTCTGCTTTCAGATTCAATCGTACCGACCCTGAGCCTGGGGATGGGAATCAACTACGGCCAGATTGCCAACAATCTCCCCACTCCGGCCCAAGTCGTGACTCTCCTCAGCTCCATGAGCGTCAGCAGAGTCAAGCTCTACGACGCCGATCCAAACGTACTGAGCGCATTCGCCAACTCAAACATCGAATTCGTCATCAGTATCAGCAATGGTAACCTCCAAAACATGACCAGCGCCACCAATGCCCAAAGCTGGATTCAACAGAGCGTTCAGCCCTATATTTCCCAGACCAAAATCAGCTGCATCGTTGTAGGAAACGAGATTTTAGGGGGCAACGACACCCAACTCATGTCTTACCTCCTCCCAGCAATGCAAGCCGTTTATACTGCTCTCGGAAATCTTGGGCTGAGCAGTCAAGTATATGTAACGAGTGCCCATTCCCTGGCTATTCTAGCCAATTCCTTCCCTCCTTCCTCCGGGTCTTTTCTTCCGTCTATCGCTAGCTACATCCAGCCCATTCTCAGTTTCCATTCCCAAGTCAATTCGCCGTTTCTTATCAACGCATACCCATTTTTCGCCTACACAGATAACCCGGGCGAGGTACCGCTAGACTATGTCCTTTTCGAACCTAATAACGGGACAGTCGATCCGAGTACGAATTTGAACTATGACAATATGTTGTATGCTCAAATCGATGCTGTTTATTTCGCGATGAAAGCGATGGGGCATACGGATATTCCTATCAAGATTTCCGAAACCGGTTGGCCTTCAAAAGGGGATCCTAATCAGGTAGGAGCAACGGTAGAGAACGCGGCGTTGTATAATGGGAATTTGTTGCAGCGTATACAGGAGAAGCAAGGTACTCCGGCGAATCCAACCGTGCCAATTGACGTGTACGTTTTCGCACTTTTTAACGAGAATTTAAAGCCCGGTCCGACTTCAGAGAGGAATTATGGGCTCTATTATCCTAATGGTACCCCTGTTTATAACATTGGATTACAACAAGGAGCAAATCTTCCGCAGTTAAACTTCTCAGCTTCCAGCATAAATGTAAGAAACTCAATCCCATATTTGATTACTACTAATGCTCTTTTCGCAGTGTTTCTTATTCGATTTCAGTGAGTTAAAATGAAAACAGCGATTTGCCTAACGCGATGTCATTGCGAGCTCTTTGCCTTGCAGGTGTTCTCTTATTTAAGTTTTCTGGTTTTGAACATAGCAGTCTTGTTATGTGCTTGAACCTGGAAATCCGTGGTCAAAAACTTTAAAAGGGAATGGGGAAAAAAGGAGTGGCTCATGGGTTTCATTGATATTTTCTCCCTATAGCTGAAGGAGATATTACAAGGTGAGAAATTCAATTCAATTCTTCTTCTTCTTCTTCTTCTTCTTCTTTTTAATTTTTCGATTTGACATTTTTTTTCTTATCCCAAAGTGGAGACCGGCCAATGCATGGTGGCAGCAGGCCGTAGCCGTAAAACCCTTTCAAGATCTAGAGTTCCCACCTACTGGAAAATAAAACTATCTAGTGGAGGCTATTCGTCCGTTAGTCTTGGATACGTCAATTCCTTGCTTAGATTTGAATGATCCAGGCTATGCCACCCCTTATGTATCTACTTCAATCCCTATTTTGGAGTTTAAGTGTTAAACGGCTCTGGTTATTTTATAACTCGGTTTTCGGCCCACTAGATTGACAAATTGGGTAGACCATTCCACTAATATTCACGAGCAAGGGAGACCAATTAAAATTAGGAGGTATATGAAGTCCCGCATGAACTAACCCATGACAGGAATTTGTTTATTACAAGATACGATAAGGGTCTCCATCCTTTTTCCGTCCACTTTCAATCATGCATTTGAATCTCAACACTTTGAACAAAATTCTTGTTGTCTTCACCTTCACAAAAGTCCATCTTTCGGCTGGCAGCCCTCATCTTCCAGCCTCCTGATTATTTATTTGAAATACTCACTACTTAATTGTCAAAATTTGAAAGCCATCAGAATTGTCTTTTGGTCCCAAAAAGATGCCGTCTTCTTCGTCTCTTCTTATTTAATCTCTTCCCAAATGGCATGCACACAGCATCACTCTTGAAAGTGAAGTTTTTGTAAAGTAGTAGTATTAGGCTCATGGGTTGCTTGTCAACAAATTTAACTGCACACTTAACTCATTTTCGTAGCAATTATTTATTGCATTCCGGAGGGAGACGTTTACGATAATATATGTACCAAGTGCAAGAATAAATTTATGATGATTGGATTCAATTGGACAATAACTTATCGTCTAACAATCAGTATCCGGTGGGAAGTATCGCTCACATCTCTCGCGTCAATTGTCCCTAATTTAATTCTGTGTCAACTTATCAATTCCACACCTTTTTTTCCTGTAACCGAGTGTCCGGGTCAACTTTCAGACAAACCTCAATGGACCTTTTTCTATGGTGGTGGGAGTCGAACCTGCGAGCTCAGAGAGTAAGTCTCTTACTTGCTATCATATTCCCACTCAACCAACCCTATGAGGTTATTAATTTTTCACGCTAACATATATGGTTACATACATAATCCGAAATCAGTACATGTGGTGGGTCTTTTCTTCTTCTTTTTGTGGAAAATAGAAAATTATAATCCCATACCATGCTAGAGTTGGGTTCTTTGCCTTTAGAGCACATCCATAAAGTTGGAAAAGAAAGGGAAAAGATCAAGATGTTTCTTTGCAAAATCTCTCCCATACCCTTTCTATGTCCAAAAATTTAGCCTGCAGAATCCCACTTTTGCTGTGTGTGAATTGCCTCTAAACGTGTAAACGTCAACTGATGCTCATCCCAGAAAGTTTAACCTTTAGCTTGTGCCTCTCAACATCATAGAGCCCATGTTTTTACCCCTCTAAGAGGATTCTTGCATCAGCATTGGCCCAGAGATGATAGATAGGATTGACAGATAGATAAATCCATTATAAAAATGGACTTATTTTCTATCGCAGTTTTTGAAAAAACACTAGTTGGTGAAACAACCTAATCTGCTGGTATACCCACTTGTTGAAAGTGACCCATATTTTCTTGTCCCAACTACATTGCTTCATTGGGGATTTTAGGTGATCTAATTTTTCCTGCTTCATTGGGGATTTAGGTGATCTAATTTTTCCTGCTTCATTAAATCTGACACCAAACTTATGGAGTATTTCGCCCAGCATTGTACACTTGGCACGTTTTGCCAAGTACACCTGTAGGACTACAAACAAGTCGAGCCAAGTTTTGTTTTGTTCGAGCTCGGATCTTTTATTAAACAAGTCAAAAACTCGAGCTCGGTTCGGCTGTAAACGAGCCAAGCCCTTAATTATTCGAGCCTGATTTATTTATTAAACAAGCCGAGCTGAGCCTAGTCTACTTTTTCAAGCCGAGCTTTGGAGTGTTAAGCTCAACTTGTTTATAAATGAGTCGAGCCCGAAACTCGAATTCGAGATCGTGCTTGGCTTGTTTACAAAACTAGCCCTAACAAGCTGAACCTGGGTTTGTTTGCAGCCCTAACACCCGTATATGTATACTTGTATACATATTATATGATGATCAATATTCTACTATTTTGCATAAACAAAAGTAATGTTGAAGTTGTACGTAGGAGTATTTTTCTGGGGAATTTCTATATTGCAGTATTCTTTGAGATTTTAGTTTTGCATCATAATATGTTGATCATGCTTGGAGTTTTAAACATTGGCAACCCCTAAAAGAAAATCTTGGTTCCGCTTCTGCTGAAAAATAGTTTTATACCCGATTTACCCCTCCTCGTCTCTAGTCATCGAGACCTGCCACTGGGGACTAAACTGTCCCGTAGGAGTCTTCTCTTGTAATTTTCCCCAGATGGGTTTACAAGCTCTTTTGCTTTGGCATACTTAAGTTTTACCTTAATTTGTCTAAACCCACCCATTTGACACCCCTAATTTTAGCTTAAGGTTGTTTCTGCTACCAAATTACTCCAATGTGGAACTAATTATGTTTATACGCAGAGGGAGTCAACGACGGGAGAGCTTTCTTCATGATCATCATTTCCTGTTACGTAATGCTGCTTAATCTTTCATCCCACCAATGTCAGATCCGGGGAATTTTGTCTTTGTTTTTCACCATTAGTACTAGTATTACTTTGACAAACGATTAGATGGTAGAGGTTATTCATTTTTAAAGTTTGAAATAGTAGTAGTTAGTCAATAAAGTGAAATTACAGTAGCCGCGATTACATTATTATTCTTTAAAATACGTCGATTTATGGATAATAGTTCAGTGCAGATTATACCTTAGAATTAAAATATATATTTTTTTTTTTCCTATTGGCTAGGCATTCGTTCCAATTTCTCATGGTTCTATCCTGTATGGTGAAAACTTTACTACCACTGCCTTGTTATTTATTGTTTGATCTCTATTTCTGAATATCGTTCAAAAAAAGTTTTACCATCCACGTCTCATAAGGGATGGATGTTCTAATTTTGCTGACATTTCTGGTTTGTGTTGCGCTGTTGTTTCTTTGGGATCGTTTATTTGTGTTGTATAACTTTGGTTATATTGTCTGTTTGATATATATGATAAGTTTTATCTTTCCTTAAAAAAATTTAAATATCGTGTTTATTTAATGTGGGATGGTGAATTATATAATATCTTCTACTGATTTCTAGACTTGCTCACAACACCACAAATTTTGAGATAAAAGATAGGTTTCAAGTTTATTTGTCAACTTTTAACAATGAACAGCGAAATGGAATCAATACCAGAAATAATTGGGCTTTCGCTTTTGTGATTACTTTTCTCTGATAGTAATCTATTTGTCAGAAAGATAAATAAACAAATATGCAAAGAAAATATTCCCGATTCACTGCTGATACAGGGGGGAATATGATCCATGCATGTCGCTTTAGTTATAGTTTTTATTTGTTCAGCACTAGACAAATCTAAGATTCCAAACGTACCTAATTAAGTCAAATAATTAGTGAACGCGAGCAGGAACAAAAGTGTGTGAAAAAGTCTTTGAAACATATCTCAACCTACTAAGATTCACGAGAGCAAAGATTGAGAGCTCGTGGCGGTGCGAGAATTAAGGGCGCGAACGCAAGTCATTTTAAAGAATAACGTGACTAAAGTTCCGAACGAAAATTCTGTTTTCAAGATCTTACAGGGGCGCCTTTGTTTTTTTTCTTCACAAACTAGTAGTAATAAATTAATAATATGAGAGTATCCCCTAGACTGGGGGCCGGATCGTAGTGTTTAATGCACATGACGCAGAAGGTGGTGGTGTTTCACCTTCCTCCATGTGAGATGCTCTGTTTTCAATCTCAATCCATGTGCGCTACCGCCTACCTGTACGGAAACCTGCAATTCCATTTATTCTCTCTCTCTCTCTCTCTCTCTCTCTCTCTCTCTCTCTCTCTCTCTCTCTCTCTGATAATGCCAGTGCAGGCGTCAACCGTGTCCCTTTTTTTGGTGAAGGAAACTACGTACACTTCCCTTTCTTAAGTACCACAAGGGAAAATGTTAAAACTAACCTATATATTGAACTTCTGTAAGGTCAAAACAAAGTTTGTTAGTTCGTGTGAAAAGTGTTTATAAGTATGTGCAAGTGTATGAAAATTGTTTCTTGGGTCTTTGGTGGCTTTTGCCGCTGTGTCCTTAGTTCGTTTAATCTATGTGTATCCTTTTCCAAATTACTACTTCCTCCGTTCTTAAATAAGTGTCTGACATTCAAAATTAGGCCTTCAAAAAGATACATTTGTTTCGTTAAAAAATAAAAAAAAATTCACAAATCAATAGATGGCGATGAATTCTAATAGAATGTGAAAAAAATTAAATTTTTTAATAAAAGACATGCATGTTTTATAAAGCCTAATTTTACGCGCCGCACATTTATTTAGGAACGGAGGGAGTACTAAATTTCTTTGCCGAGGAAAAAAAAAGAGGTAAAAATTAGAAAGGCCCCTCATCTATGTTCCACAATCACTTAATACCCCTTATTTTTAAAACCGGTCAAGGAGACCCCACCATCTATCATCCACTATCACTTAACACCCTTCATTCCATCCAATATTTTGGATGGAAAGTGGTCACATGACCCATGTGACTTAAAAAACTATTTTGTGTCAAATATGCCCTCCAAAATGGAGGGAGAATTTCCCTTTATTTCTACAGGAGAATATGGGCATGTTTGATTACTTCATTTTTTGCATTTTTGGTGTTTGGCTACTTCATTCTACAATGGGAAAATGACGGCCTAGGACGAGTTTTAATAATTAATACATTTTAATGACATGCTAAGAACATTTATTAATGAACAAAATGTCTTTGGTGAGTATTAATTATCAAAACACGTCATTGGCCGTCATTTTCCCTTCTACAATCCATTCTCAGAAAATGAGTTCACCGAATTGTGGTTTAGAGACAAGAAGCCAAAAAGAGGCTTGGAGGTCCTCTCTCTTTTTGGTTCAGCATAACATTGGTGGAATGGGCCCGTTTGCATTTTTCTTACCAATCCATGATATCTTAAACGATCAGTTAGGTCGATTGTATTGCTGCAATGATTAGTTGGTAATAGCTATGATTAGATAAGAAAAGACAAACAAGAGATATGGAACACATGAAGTTTCTTCTTGTTTTTCATGATCCCCAAAGAAAACTTGAATGCAAAACACAGAGAAAAAACTCCAAACGCGGAAACCCCATGAAGAAGTTTCCTACACGAACATCTCAAGTCTCAGCCAACTAAAAAATGTGTCTTCCCTTTTACAATTTTCCATTAAAAATCATGATTCATCATGACTCATTATCTCTTTTCCCACTTCATCATGAAATACTCGTTTTAGCCTCAATGGCCAATCCTGTTGGTTGAATTCAAACGAAATCATCTTACATAGTGCTGCTGCATCACAACTTATGTGATCATAATCTAAATAATTATGGTGTTGTTACTGGCCACTGGCCAGTATAGTCATTGTCTGCCATCATCATTTGGCAAATTTCCCACTATTTTACCCCTATCTAAGCTTTACTCTCACTAATTCATCATTGTTCGAAGTGTCATTTGCTTGATGCAACTATACATACCTATGTAATTTCTGCAGAGCCGGCTCCAGAGTAAGCCCCACAAGACCCGGGTTTGGGCAACCCCCACCATGGGGCAATAAAAAATGTAAGGAGAATTTGTTTTCTTTGAAACGAATTAGAAGCACAAATTTAACCTTAGTTTTTTTATTTTTTAATGTAATTCAAGTTAGAAGCACAAATATAACCTTTTTTTTTTTTTTTTTTTGGACTTGTATGTTTTTTTAAATTTTTTAGGAGTTAATAATAAGTGGCAACCAAACTTACGTTCAAGCTTGGGCAACCCAAATATTAGAGTCAGCATTGAATTTATGTACCTTGGTTTCGCATTTACATCTTGTGCCTTGACCACAAGATCAAAACTAAGGGTCATCATTTACCCCGAAGGCTTGCGGTCCGCCCAAAGCCCGCCTGGTAGTTTGTAAACGGGCGGTCCGGCCCGTAGTTTGTAATAGGTGGGCTTGGGCCTATGAATTTTTACTCGGCCCACCCGTGGTACCCGCCCACGGGCCCACCCATTAGCCCAAAATCCCACAAAATTCTTTCTTTTTTCCCTTACCCAAGGAAATTTAAGCCCGCCCGATTTTTGGCCCGCTAACCCATCAATTGGGCTAGCCCATGGGCCGGGCTTGGACTTCAATTTATGGTAGGTAGCCCAGTCCGCAAAAAAGTAAAAGCTCGGTCGGCCTAGCCCGATGATGACGCTTAATCAAAACTATGTTCTTAACGATAGGATTTCTTAGAACTTTCGACCAAGACACGAATTTCACGACTTCGAGCATATTATGTACATCTCTACGTCTTTATTGGCTTTCAGGTTTTACTTGCATGGTCTGGCTAAGTTGTGTTTTCAAGTATGGGCTTTGTTTCCTAGTTGTGTTTTCATCTAGTATTAAACTGAAACTGTTGCGTCCGTGGGAAACGATTAGTTCTTTGAGATCAATCGTGACGTCGACAGACCCAAAGACCCACTATCGAACAATCCAAACAAGAATGGTGAGTTGGAACTCCCCGAATGCTCCAAAGAAAGTGGCGCCGGAAAAACACAAAAACATGGCGGCAATGAGTCAGTCACTGCAGGAGATTCAGGGCCCCAAAGATGGAAGGGGTGGTTCGAAGTCCGCACGTAGAGACAACTGGGACAAACCCCGGTCTCGCTGTGAAGAAGAGCCACAAAGATCAGATAGACAGTCTAAGAGTATTCGAGACTTATAGGGAAGTCCCGAGAGAAAAAGGGCGTTTTCCACCACAAGCTACCTATTTACCAGATGGATTCTTTACTCTCAAAAACACCAGAAACGCAACCCACAAAACGAGACCCTTCATCTGTGCTGGGTTATCTTCAGAATCGGCTAAAAAAACCAGTGGCTAGCAAGCTAGTTAATTGAAAAAGAGCACTAATGTATGGGCCGAATTCGGCCCAAAGAACATCTGATGTAGCTAGACTACTACATATAGTAGCAGAGTCCCCTCTATCTGACAGACAGAGCCTAGAAATATGGCAGATCCAAGGTTCAGAACAAGGATTTGTAATGCTGAATAAACACACACAAACTGCATCGCTCTCCATTCATATCCTTCGATCTACTCATATGTACCAAAAAATAAAAAATAAAAAACAAATCCTTCTATGCATAGAAATATTGCTTCAATCAGACAAATGCAAAGCAAAAACCAAACCATTAGACAACTACGAGGTTGACATGTCACAAGTTCTCTACGCTACCAGAAATGGGATGATCATGGACATAAACGTGTCATATGTTAGCGTTGCTGAACCAGTGTAACGGGGATCCTTCTCCTTGAATTTTTCAGTCAAACCCTGAAATTGCATCGACACTATTAGTGAGATTACATCCAAATTAAGATAAATGGAGAGATTCAGGACTGAGAGCAATCTTTTACTCACCTTCACAATCATCCCACACCTGTACATCAAATAAAACACATTGTTCAGAACTTCAGAGACCCAAGACATCCAAAGTTTAGAAGTACTGGAAGTTATGTATTTACAGGAAAAAAAAAGCCTTACTCGACGAAACTATCAAAATTCAGCTCAACTCTGCGGCCACTCCCGTCATCATATCTTGAAATCAGAACTTGAAGAACAGAGGGTGGAATTGCATATCCGAGACTGTATAGAGCATCCCTTAGTTCCATGGAATCAATTTTCCCACTCCGATCTCTATCAAATCTCTCAAAAATGGCCTGTTGTAGCAGCAGCATAAATTTAACTTCTCATGAGCTCATAAAATTGTCCTAGGTGAATCATATAACCAAAAAGCATGATTCTTTAAACATTGACTGATAGGAGAATGGGCACTGTTTGAACATAATGTCAACAACTTGAACAGAAATACAATGCGTGTCAATATCCAGTCAGATTGCTCAGAAGACCACTCCAACAGGCTACAAGATATGGCCTCCCCACTTAATGATTGAGGTTTAAGTTGCATCAGTTCCTGTTATTTACCTTGAACCAATTTATTAGATTGATTTGATTGACAGATATTTTGATGCGAAGCTGACCATAATCTTGCTCGTTCATAATGTTCATAGAGCCTTGTATTGCAAGATGTTTCAAAAGCCTGAAAACTTTGTTACGCATAACTTGCCTACACTCAGGGTTCTGAATCCCGGTATGGGCATATGAATCAGTATCCAGGGGTGGAGCTACAGGCCGGACCATGAAGGTCGATATGCAAGTAAATAATGGTACTCATGCAGCCGATATTTAGAACCCTATAGATGTGTATACTGTGCATGTGTTACATAGTATAGCAGGTATGCATGTGTTGAATAGTGCAGAACGTAGAACTAGTGCAGAATTGCAGGATGGGAGAATTGCAGCATGTGTTGAATGCACTTGGGAGAACTGCGTCAATCCGTCCAGAAAGATGGCTACTATTCGAAGGATGAACTAATCGTCACATCCCATAAGGTAGTATCATGATAGTTTAAGACTTTGTTTCAAGCCAATGTCCTAGTTTTGTACTTTAGTCCTCTTGTAATTTTACTTCAAGTAGTAGAATTCAGGTTTCTACCATTCAATATAATTGGGATCTTCCTATGAATAAGGTTTGAACGGAGTTCTTTCTACAGATCAAGTCGATGTTTCTTGTTTGTTCATATACTCTACTATGGAGGTTTGCAGCCATTCTCTCATTGTTTCCACACACAAAAAAACACATTAAATACTCAAGTTTTCTCCATTAAGGCAAACAAGAACCTAAAAAGAAACCTTTCCCTCCATTCCAATGACTGCCAAGTGTTCCTGAGTCATTTTCCAATTCTTGGTCACTCGGATCACGCATGATTCCGATGTTCATCAAGAAACCCTAATAAAATCTCCCCTTTCAAACAAAAGGAAATGCCTAGTGGGAATCATACTTTAGATAATTCCCTCAACTTTGGATGGCAAGCGCAAACATGGACTGTGGGAGTCTGGCAAGTCCACACCAATTGAAATTCGTAGTTTCAGAAACCACCAAATAAGACTTACATGTTGTTTGATAAAACTAAAAACTGAAGCTAAAAGCTGAAAATTAAGAACTAATTACTATATGCTGAATTTTTTAAGCGAAAAAGCATTTCATAAAAATGTTAAGAGCTGAATTAAAACAAATAACTTATTAGATTCAAAGAAAAAGAACTTTTATAACACTATGGGAAAATTTTCTATTTCAGCTTTACTAATGGTCTATGCACAAAGACAGAAGCACAAGTTGGCATATGGGGACCTTGGTCACACCCTGTTTCAAGATCTGCACTGCAAATTTTTTTTAATACATTGAAATTTACATGGTGGTCCACCCCCAAAAAAGAATTAGAAAGTGAGTAGGTATGTGGCATTTTTCTCATAGATGTAATGGTTATATTTATCAAGAAGAAAATTGCAGTGAAAATGAGTTCCAACCCAAACATAGACGAGTTTCGGGATCTAGGGGAGTGTCAAATTCCATTCTGATACATGTTGACGTAAACCATTGGGCAACTTTCATTTTTTCCCACCTTTTAGTTGCTTTTGGTTTGTTAAGAGCACCTACATATTGTGTTTTGTATGGGTGTTATTTAGACATTTAAATGCTTAGATTCCTGAACCTTGATATTTTAGAATCTCATTGTTCTTTTGTGGCCCCCTCATATACAAAATCCTAGTTTCATCCATGTCTATGAGTTTGTGGTAGCGGTGGGAAGGTGGTGGAGAGGCGGCAACATCATGTGGTGGTCTGATGGTGGTAACGGTGGTGGTGGTGAAGAGATGGCGATGGTAGGGCCTAGGGATTGGTGCTGGTGGTGACGGTAGAGATTGGTGTATAGTCATGGTGTTGAAGAGTGGTTTAATTGCCACAATAGAAGGTGGTGGAGAGATAGAGTTGGTTGGAGCGGTGGTGTTGGTGGCGACGGTAGAGATGGTAATAGTCGTGGTGGTGAGAGATGGCAGCGGTGCAGTGGTGGAGTTGGAGCAGAGGTGATGGTTGTAGAAGGATTGTGGCAGGGGGTGGTACTGGTGATAACGGTAGCGAGTGGCAGTGCAATCATGGTGGTAAAGAGATAGGTGATTTTAATTTTTAACGATGTAAGATGGTGGAGAGATGGTGGTGGTTGTAGAAGGATGAGTCGTTCTGGTGATGACGATAGCGAGTGGTGGTGCAGTTATGGTGGTAAAGAGGTGTGACTATAATGGTGAAGGTGGTGGAGAGATGGAGAAATGTTGGTGGTACTTGGGGCAATAGTGGTGGTGAGAGATGGTGGTTAGGGCAGTGGTGCTACCGATGATGGAGCGGTGAGGCAGTAGAAGTAGTGGGTGGTGGTGGGGAAGGGTGATGGAAGCAGTTGAAGCAGTGGAGTCACTGGAGTGGTGGTGGTGATGGTAGTGGTAAAGATGGTAAACTGGTTGTGGTAGTGGTGGAGGTGATGGTGCGGTGGTAGTGGCAATGACATGGTGGTTGTTGGTGGCGATGGCAATCGTGGATGGTGGTGGTGGTTCAAGAAGGGGTGGTAACATTTATTTATAAATTCAAAACCTACTTTATTTTCATGAACTGTTTAGTGCACATTTCAAGAGTCGCTTAAAACTTTAAGCAACACGATTGTCAAAACTACTTAATTGAGTATCCCTTGACACATCAAGTTTTAAATGTTGAATTACCTTATCAAACAACCGCTTAGAAACAATACTAGTACTAGTTTCCTATTTCGTATTTGAACCAACAAAGAATATTTGTAACAAAAAAAAAACCAACTTACCAACCAACAAAGAAATAAAGACCACTCACCCGCCATTGACCAAGACAACTCCACAATGCAGCAAACTCTTTGGGCCCTGTCAATACACACAATTTTCAATAAGTTCCAACATTGTACACAGTTTCAGAGAATGACACTTTTGACCGAAGACAAGTTGAAAAGGACATGGATTCCCCCCAAACAATACCAAATCTGTACACACACACAATATTCTTTGAAAAATAATAACTTGTATGGCTTCGTTTACGTTATCCGGTTTTTTCGTTTATTAGAAACCTCGTGAAACTTGTCTAGTAAGTGTTTTCAAATGGGGAAAAAAAGATGCTTCACAATTAAGAACATTGGTTTCAACTTTCTCGTGCTCTTATTTTCGAAATCACTTAAACTAGAACCATTCCAAACGATTCAACAGAAGTTACAGAACCGAATAAGTATGGTCAAGGAAAATCGAATTTAGTTATCAAAAATCTACTCCCCTGAGAATCAAGATACCAAACTCAACTATAGACCAATTAGACCGAAACCCAATTTAACCAAGGAAAATGCTAACTAAAGTCCATTGCGCTTGCAAAAAGAAAATAGTTATTAATATTCGCAAAAACGTGCATGGATATCTGTGAAAGATGTATTTTGGAGTTCTAACACGTTAGTCTTTCCCTTTAACCAAAGCGACAAAAACAAAAAACAAGTCCCGAAATTCTCACCAATTCTTAGAGAATCGCGGGGATTCTTGAACAAGAACATGAGCAACCGGATGGTGCCAAGGCTGAACCGCTGGTAACCCGAGGAAAGAGCCAGCTGGAGCTCCGACTCGTCGATGAACCCACTCCGGTCCCTGTCCACCATCTGGAAGCTCCGAATGACTTCCGGGTGGGTCCCGGGCGGGAAATCAGAGTGCCCATGTGACCCGTAATTGGTATGACCGTAGTAGTTCGTGGGTGAAGGAGGGTACGGGTAGCCCGACCCGTT
This sequence comes from Rhododendron kiyosumense, assembly GCA_019656275.1. NCBI lineage: Eukaryota > Viridiplantae > Streptophyta > Magnoliopsida > Ericales > Ericaceae > Rhododendron > Rhododendron kiyosumense. The sequence continues at coordinate 258,366 of BPLS01000518.1, forward strand.
GGGATTGGGCGCCGGTGGTGCGGAGGGGGCGTAGGATTGGGAATGGTAAGACATGGGGTTGGGTTCTGTTCTGTTTGGTTGTTGGGGGAAAGAGAATTGAAGAAAGTGCGTGGAGTTTTTTTTTTTTTTTGGAAGAAGATGAGGATGATGCGCTGGGAGGCGGTTTGCAGTTTTGAAAGTTTTTAAAACAAGGGGAGAGAGAGAGAGAGCGAGAGAGAGAGAGTCGAAGTTGACAACGTATTCGGCAAACACGCGGTCGGTCCCACCCAAGAGCAATTTCGAAAATTAGGTACCGTTCCACTTTTTAAAAAAAATAGATTTTTAAAAAAGAAGGTAAATTTCAAGGTCAAAAATCATGTGTTAAAAAAAGATTTTTAGAAAAAACGGAACGGGATCTTATTCTTATTTTTGAAATAGAAAATCTTTCATGTTTGGTTGCTACATTAAAAGTTTAAAACCAATATTGCATGAGACATGCTGCAAACAATACTTTGGAGAATGTGATGCACAACATGTCAAGGTGTGACATTGCTTTATTGGGTATTCAAAAACATCAATCCACCTAGTTACTAAAAGAAGCAATGCTAATTTTCGTTTGAACAAAAAAAAAAAAAAGAAAAGAAAAGAAACAATGCCACATTGGCATGTTGTGCACAATGTTATACAAATTGTTGTGTTTAAAACAAATCAAAGTACTTTCGTGCATTAGACTGTTTGTAGGAGACTATTTTTTGTAAGATAGATGGAGTAAGTTTCTTTCTTTTAATTTTTTGTAATCTATAGTCATATATTTCCATACCTTATTGACTTTTAACGGAAAGGGCATTCGAAATTACTGACAAAAAAATTTCAGTACTCATAAATTGTCAACCGACTAATTTGTAAATCTGTTTTTGAAAATTACTAGTACTAATTTTTGAAATAAAATCAATAAACTTTAACTGAGAAAGATTTCGGTATCCCACAGGACTGTTTTCCATTTCCTCTTCCTCTAAAAGTTCTTGATGAAATGGATGGCATAGTAGCTTGCTAGAAAGTAGAAACTAAATTTCCGTTTGACCAAAAAATAGAAAGTATAAACCATCCGGTTTGTCAAAAGGGAAATGAAAAAGAAATTAGAAAGCATAATGTAATCACGTCATGACTGAACGATGAGATTGGTCGCTCAAAATTACACGGTAGTTTCACAACCAAATTAATTAAGAGCTACTTCTTGAATTTAAAGGTCATAAGACTAGAAAACCAGGTATTTTACACGTTTGACGACTGGTGACCTATTCTTGTACGGTATAATTGTGAAGCTCCTTCCTCTTTCCTTTTTTTTGCCCTTCTGGAACATCCAAGTTTTAGCTGAAGCCCTCACCAAATAAGACCGTCATTTGGGAATTTTGGTGGAATTGTTCCAATGGATGACGATGATTATGCATTGCATCACCTGGGCACACCATAATTAAGTATATCCTTTCGCATTCTTTTACAGAGAAGATAATATAGAATTTTAATATGGAAGGTGACTAATCAACAATTTAATATTATTATGGGTGCATTCCGAGGGAGATTTTTTCGGTCCGATTATGCTAGAAACCCAACATTTTGCACAACATCATGCACACATATTGATATGGCATTGTTTCATTGGATATTGAAAAACATCAATCCACCCACCTATCAATGAAACAATGCCACACGTGCACGATGTTGTAGTATCAATTATTGTGTTTAAAGAATTTCCCTCTCCAGTGACACATACATTATTCCAGAAACACCGAATAATTTGCAATGTTTGTCATTGTTTATTTCGGTAAGAACAATGAAGAAATTGTTTAGGAAATAAATTTGTGGAGCTAGTATCTTTTTCTCCGCTTTCCTCCGGGTTTTTTCTTTCCATCTCTGCACGATATTTCAACCAACCGCGGTCTAGCAACGACCATTCTTTGACAGGGTGAATTACACGGATTCTTCTTGTGGTTTTCGCCAATAAAAACTGAGAATGCAATGTTCCATATAAAACACAGAAGGGAAGAAAATGTTAGCTGAACAATAAAAGTCCAAATACAATATTTGTCATGATCAAGTACATGGATGGCTGGAGCACAACGAATTTGTTTCAGCTTCCGTGGACTAGTTCAGCATAGGCCATGATAACATACCGAAAAACGAAAACAAAAAAATTATAATGGTCCTGCAGCTAACTGTTAAGCTACCAAATTACTATAACACAGGGTTGTTAGGGTAAAGAACACCATTCTTTAGTGTGTGACCGCTATTATCGGACTCACCTTCTATGAGAGGGGCTTGTCCCAGTCATTGTCCAGTAGGTATGCACGTAGAAATGCTTCTTTAGTTGTCATCAGGAGCATCATTTTCATCTACATTGATGTTCGTGTCCCCCTCATCTTGCATGTCTTCTTCACCTCCATTTTCCACAGGTGACTCCTTTATCTTCTTCTTCTTATTGGCTTCCTTTGCCTTTGATGCAGACCTCTTTCCAGCATTCTTCCGCCTAAACTCTGCCAACAAATGTGTATATATATCAAGAAATGGGAATATTGTGAAGCACCATTGCGAAAGCCTGCATGTCCTGATATCTGTGTTTTTATGAGGCTATGTTTGGATCTTGAATTTTCTGAGAGGAAGAAAAGAAAAAAGATTCTAAACTGGATTGACTTTTCCTGTGTAGTAACGAAGAATCAAATATCTTTTCCTTTCTCTCCACAAAACCAAGATCCACATACATTTGCAATATAGCAATTTGTTACTACTGCTTCCATACTCTACAAAATAGAGATGGCCTCTACATATTTAACTTCATCTTCTTACAGTTCCTTCGAGAGAACATCACACATATCAAAGTTCATGAAATGCACAGAGGCAACAAAAGAGACTGTTAAGCCAGCAGAGAATCTAGTAGTAGTAGTAGTAGAAAAACCTACAAGAACACAAAAGGACTGATTAAGGTAGAAAACATGTGCTCCTAAGCCCGCAAAACCGACTTCTGGAAGTGAAGAAATAGAAGATAGACCAAAGCATATGACGTATAATTCAGGGTTATATCCTCAATGGACCTAGTAAAATTATTCATAACCTAGTGAACATGGAAACTGAAGCCACCAACCTGCCTAATAGCAAAGGTCCAAGACTAGACGGAAGGGTTTGGGTCAGGTCAACCTATTCTCCAATTATCAACCCATATATTTTATATACCATGCATTTGTATCCACAAAAATTGTTCAGGGAGGACAGTTTGGTTTCAAGACAAGGGCCTAATCTCGCGAAGAAATTTCTGGAAAATGACAAATTTAAGAAGCAGAAGGAACCTAGCATGCATAATGCCAGTTCTATTCTGTATTCATTAATGTGCTGGCTCTCACTGTGTGCCATCAAACGCAAAAGGCGAATGGCCAAACAGCTATTGGCTGTTCTAATAACAATTTCTGCGTTAGAAGCCGATTTTCTTATTATAATGCAATTTTTAAACCAAAGAGCATGACAACATCAACACAAAAGGGATACAACCAATAACCCCAACTCTGTGTCATTTAGATATCATTGAAAGATACATTCTCACAGCAATGGGAAAGATACATTCTCTGTGCAACACATCAGAGTTTTGACTGATATTGACTTGATGTGCCTAGGAATTTAGAAAAATGATTTCTAAGTTTTACCCATTCTTCTGCACTGATATTGACTTGATGTCTCTAAGAAATTTAAGGATGATTTCCACACATTCTTCCATAAACCACCATTTTATCAGCAGTGAAGAAGCAGGCAAATTTGTTTCCATTGTAGGTACATCCATATACAGCATAGTCTACCACGTCATCGACACGATAACATGCCACCCCATATTATCATCTTTGCATTACAACGAATCCCAAATCCACACTAAGGTTTGCTAGTTAACTTTACAACTAGGTACTCACTAATCCATGAATACAGTCTCCACACAAAACTGAATCCCAGCCCTTAACCTTATACCTTGCTGCAAATGAACAGAGCCGTTCTTGAACTGGCAGTAAAGACTTTGATTGAGTTCGGCTCATCTACTTAAAGAACCAAACCTAAGCCTCAATTTTAGGCTCGTTTAATGAATGAGCCGAAACTGAACCTGACAATATTCGGCTCGATTAGGCTCGCGAACTTCACATCTATGTATATCAGTTGAATTTCATATATAACCTTATATAATGTGTATATGTACACAATAATGAAAAATTACCTTGTATATCTATACGGTTTTACAGGTACTATAAACTTATACAGAGTATAACATATGCCTATGTTTTTATAACTCAATACGTACGAACTTATTCATGTACAAAAAAAATTATTTATTTTTAGCTCCTCTAGACCTGTATGAGAGCATAAATACATGATATTTTTGGTTCCTTAAGGCTCATGAACAAGCTCAAGTTCGACTCAAACTTGGGCAAGCTCAGTCGAATTTTAATTGAGCTTGACTTCACTAAAAAACTTAATAAACAAACTTGAACATTCTAAAGCTCAGCCTAATTTGGCTCGTTTGCAGCCCTACACACCACACTGACATCCCTGAAATCCTAAGCACAATTGCAAGAAAGGGTGAAGAAGTAGGAATAGAAGATGAGCTTCCTACATTCAGCAATCTACTCTTCAATCCCATCTATAATTCATTTAGTTGAGACAAAATAACCAAAACACTAGTACATTAAAGTGAATGCAGCTTTCCAGTCCTGATCAGTACTGTCATATCAGCGTAGTTGTCGATAAAAAAAAGAAATGGTCCTCTAATTTTACTGTACTGTCTTTTTTGCCTCATCCCACAAAATCCACCAGATTGACAAACCTTTTTCCACATCGAACAATTTTTCTCGTTTACAACAACCCTTTTTCTTCTTGTGAAATGAAAGGGAGGAACCATCAAGACTTCACCAAGGAAGTAGGGCTCAAACAGCATTTCGTCTGATTAATACTTAAGAATTCTGCTACACAGGGCCCTTCTACTGGCTACAGTCTACTTGTTCAAGAACAATCAGCTGGCCCACTGTCAAACCTTAAACCTAACAGGTTATTGATCGTTTACCATTTAATACTCGTAAGTACCACCTGTGGAACTTCCAACCTTTCTTGTGGAGCAATCCACCGATGTCCACAGCATATGTAATTTCCTCTCCATGTTATCTACCAATGGAAAACTTTAGTATTCTCATCCTACCCTTCAACTATAATTCTGCCCACTAACATCTACTTGCAAACACATGCAATTAGTCTTTTAGGATAGCCGACAAGCTACATTGACACTTCTGCGAAGTTGGCCATCATTCATCGTCAAGCTCCAAAATCACATCTACAACTAACGTCTCCCTCTCATCCAAGCCTAAAAAAGAGATGTTCAAATTTAAAAAATGGGTATTTTCTTTTTTTTTTACTCTTTTAAAATTAACTACAAGAGCCACATGCATCACCGGGCATCTTTTTTTTTTTTT
>BPLS01000518.1:268111-313111 GCA_019656275.1 Rhododendron kiyosumense
ATTGTATTCTAAACCACCCATTAAGACATTATTCAAATGAAAACCGAAATCAAAGCCACTGAGATCACCAAAATCAAAGCCAACATTCCTTTTTCTATTCAAAAACTCTATGGATACCGACCCAAGCACACCGAACATGGCCACCGACGATACACAGGGTTCACTCAAGGCCCCGCACAGATGATCCGACCCATTCAATAATTAAAAAAAACAACAAGTGGGCCCGTGAAAAATCAACTTCATCCGATGTGTGTAAGTGCTTGATCAAATCTTCCCATTTTTGAAAAATTAGAAAAAAATAGAAAGATTGAATGAAAAATGAGAAGATTGGATTGAGCACTTATACATATTGGATGGAACTGATTTTTCACAAACCCACTCAGTTTTTATTTTAAAATTGTTGAACGGCTCGGATCATCTATGCGAATCAGGAGTGGACCCCGCGAATGGTGGGTATGTACGATTTGCGTGCTTGGTTCAACATCTGTAGCATCCTCCTTTCCTATTTCTAGGCTATCACACACATATCATGGAAATCATCAAAAATATAATTTTCTATACATTGTTCATATGATTTTCACATTCTTCTTCTTTACTTTCTCTACCTCTCCCCTCCTCTCTCTCTCTTTTGGAAAGTTCAATACCACCAAAATCTACTTCACCGAAACCACCTAGGTGAATTCTTCCATTATTTTTTGTATATTTGCAGCCTATTTCCTTTTCATTAAGATTATGATGTTTAACAATGGATATGTTGCGTTATTCTTTATAGCACAGTTGAATTTGTTAGACAGGGGTTGGTATATTGCATGCAAGTTCAAGATTAATTTGTGTGTTGTGATTGTTTGAGCCGTATGTTGCGTGTGAGTTCAGTATTTGTTTCCGTGTGCTAGCTGATTGTTCAAGCAGGCACAGGTATAAATGATAACAATCGGGGCCAAATGTAGAGAAGGCACCCCTGCTGTACCCGCAACATTTGGGCCTTGTCCCAAACTAAAAAATGTGATCCAAACCATTTACTTTGTTAAGCTTGACACATATAACACCTCTTAAGAAATTCAAGTTTATTGGGCATCATTTGCTAACAAACTACAATTATCTTCAATAAATGGACACCATATTAATATGCTTTACAAAATCCAAAGCAAAATAGTTTGATTTGCCATGGGGACTTCACTTTTTTGTGAAAGGAGGGGATATATGCCCATTACATTGGAGACTTTGAGGTCAAATGCAAAAACCTATTACAGCAAAAAATAACTGAAAGAATAACTCCCATTAAGCTAAGGATGGATACTCTTGCGTCTCCTATGGAAGTGTATAATCTAACCAACTTATCTAGCCTCAGTCTAATTAAGTTGGTTAAAATTAAAAAGAGTTCCTAATCCAACAAATGTATTGGGTCTCGTAAAATAGAAGAACCAAGCAAGCAACAGATGGTCTCATTATGCCACAACCAAGTATTTGCGAAGCGAAGTCCCACATCGCCTAGGTACCAAAGTAATATGAAGTACATAAGTGTGAGGAAAATCTCACTTTATGAGCTAGCTTTTGGGGTTGAATAACATGGTATCACAGCTAGGTGCCAGAGATGGACAGGGTGAGCTTGAGGGAAGGTGTGAAGTAAAGTCCCACATCGCCTAGGTATGAAAGTAACATGAAGTATATAAGTGTGAAAACAATATCATTTTATGAGCTAGCTTTTGGAGTTGAATTCAACCCAAGATTGTGTATTATCGTAGTAAGATATAATTCAAATATATAGTGAGTTGATCTCAAAGTGGGGTCCCTAGCTTGGGGGTAAGTTTATTGTGGTTCTCATGTTTGTGTTGGCAATTCAACTAACAAATCACACAGTTTACTATATCCTTTTTATCGAGTTGTATTCTATTTTACTTATCTTTTTAGAGAGCCTGTGTAAAATTTATGTGGAAAGGAGTCATTTTGAACATGTTTTGAGTGTGGGAGAACCTAAAGAGTTTTGAAAGAGTTGAAATGTTCCAGAACTAGACTTATGTGAAGAGTTCAAGAACGTTGTGGAAGCATGAAGAAATAATAGTTATATTCCGAAAGCAAAATATAAATCATTGGATCAAGATGATCTGGCTATAAAAAGCAAACAATGCCTTATGTGTGAGATGCATGCTTGGAGTTATGAGTACACCTACTGAAAGAACTTAATAGTTATGTGTTTTCTATACAACTTTTTCACTCATCCTCTTATCATGACGAGTTATTGGGAGCATAAGATCAACTCCAACAACCCAAAAATTCCGGCAGTGCCCACCATTGCCTCCTTCTTCAACCGCATTCATCACTTATAATATAGTGTTTGGTATATAAGCAGTCTTCTTTAGTAACCTCATGAAGAAAATATAGAGGTAGTCAACCGCCAAATTGTTGTCCCTCAGAAATTCAACCACCACGGAATGATCATTTGTGCGAGTAGGAATTGCCTCAACCCATTTCGAGACGTAGTCAACCGCTAACAAAATGTAGAGGTAACCGAAGGATGAAGGAAAAGGGCCCATGAAATCAATACCCCAGCAATCGAAGACTTTAATGATAATGATGGGAGTAAGAGGCATCTCATTCCGTTGAGTAACACACCCCAAGAGTTGACAACAAGCGCAACCCCGGCAAAAGCCATAAGTGTCCTTGTACAAGTTCGGCCAATAAAATCCACATTGCAAGATCTTGGCGGCAATTTTCTTAAACGAGAAATGACCCCCACAAGCCTCCGTGTGACAAAATTTAATCACGCTTTGTTGCTCAGAATCAGGGACACAACGGCGAATAAGTTGGTCCGTGCAATACTTAAAAAGGTATCGATCGTCAAAGGAGAACCTCTTCGCCTCGGTTAGAAAACGGCATTTTTCTTGAGCATTCCAATGAGCTAGAGTCAAACCCATCACCAAATAGTTTACGATGTCCGCATACCATGGGGTTGAGGAGATACCAAATAATTGCTCATCAGGAAAAGAATCTCCAATAGGAATGTGAGCAGTGTGATCTTCGAACTCTAAGCGAGATAAGTGGTCAGCCACCACATTTTCTACACCTTTCTTGTCCTTGATTGTAATATCAAATTCTTGCAAAAGGAGAATCCATCGAATCAGTCATGCCTTGGCATCCGGTTTCGTGAAAAGATATTTGAGCGCAGAATGATCAGTATATACGGTGATTGGAGCCCCCACTAAGTAGGACCGAAATTTTTCCAAAGCAAAGACAATAGCTAGCAACTCCTTTTCTGTAGTTGAATAGTTCATTTGGGCATCATTCAATGTTTTGCTAGCATAGCAAATTACATAAGTCTCCTTCTCTTTCCTTTGCCCCAAACCAGCTCCGACCGCGTAGTCACTCGCGTCACACATAAGCTTAAATGGCAATTTCCAATCCGGAGATCGCACGATAGGTGGTGAAATAAAACTAGATTTAAGCTTGTTGAAAGCCTCCTCACATGCTGGGGTCCACTAAAAAAGTGCATCCTTTGAAAGCAAATAACAAAACGGCCGAGCAATGGCACTGAAATTCTTAATGAACCTTCGATAAAAGCCAGCATATCCCAAGAAAGAACGAATGTCTTTCACACACTTCGGAGTAGGGAGATTCCATATTAGGTCGACCTTAGCCTTATCCACCTCGATTCCTTTGGATGACACAATGTGACCAAGAACGATGCCTTCGGTTACCATGAAGTGACATTTCTCCCAATTCAATACCAAATTCTTCTCTTCACACCGTGTTAGCACTTTCTCCAAATTAGTCAAACATTCATCGAAAGAGTCACCAAAAACAGAGAAGTCATCCATGAAAACCTCGACTATCTTCTCGACCATATCGCTAAAAATCCCCATCATGCACCTTGAAAAAGTCCCCGGAGCGTTGCATAACCCAAACGGCATCCGGCAATAAGCAAAAGTTCCGAACGGGCAAGTGAACGTTGTCTTCTCTTGGTCTTCTAGAGCAACTTCAATTTGATTATACCCAGAGTACCCATCCAAGAAGCAATAGAAAGCATGCCATGCTATTCGTTCCAAAATCTGGTCAATGAATGGTAAGGGAAAATGGTCTTTCCTTGTGCTGGCGTTAAGTTTCCGATAATCAATACAAACTTTCCAGCCCGTCTGCACCCATGTAGGCACTAGTTCATTCTCCTCATTACGTACAACTGTAACTCCAGATTTCTTTGGGACAACTTGGATCGGACTTACCCACTTACTATCGGCGATAGGATAAATAATTCCTACATCAAGCAACTTTAGAACCTTCCCCCGTACTACATCATTCATAATCGGGTTCAACCGGCATTGGGGTTGACGGGTGGCTTAACATTTTCCTCTAGAGCAATATGATGAGAGCACAAGGTAGCATCAATCCCTTTAATATCAGCAATGTTCCATCCAATAGCCTTCTTATGCTTCTTTAGTGAATTGATCAACTTTGTCTCTCGGAGATTCCCGAGAGATGAAGAAATGACCACCGGATAAGTATCGTTATCTCCAAGGAAAGCATACTTTAATGTGTCCGGTAAAGGTTTCAATTCCAATTTTGGTGGCTCAACACTAGAAGGTAGCACTTTTTTTTCCAATACAGGAAGTTCTTCATATTCTTCCAACTTGAGCCTCCATGCATCCATCGCACACACCTCATCCGTTTCACTGAGTAGCAAGAATAGGTAATTCACTTCGGAGGACTCTAGAAATTCAACTTCATCTGCCGTGAAAGCAACTTCCAAGGGATCGTGAAAAAGCAACTCGTCGATATGTTCCTCCACAAGAGTATCAATTAGGCTTACTTCATCCATGTCTTCATCATCCCCCATTTGGCTGCCCACATTAAAGACATTAACCTCCATCTTCATATTCCCGAAGGTCATGTTAAGCAACGCGTTACGGCAATTAATAACCGCATCCGCTGTGGCTAGAAAAGGCCTTCCAAGAATAACCGGGGTAGAAGTAGCCAAAGAATCAGTTGGATTGGTATTAAGAATTACGAAGTCCACTGGATAGACGAACTGTCCAACTTGCACTAAAATGTCTTCTACTACTCCCCTCGGTGTTTGAACACTCCGATCGGCCAATTGTAATGTGACACGAGTCTGTCTCATTTCCCCCAACGCAAGCTCTCGATAAACAGAGTACGGTAGAAGATTGACACTGGCTCCAAGGTCAAGTAAAGCTTGCTCGATATGTTTCCCTCCAATAGTGACAACAATGGTGGGACTTCCTGGATCCTTGTATTTCGGAGCGATACTCGTTTGAATAATTGAACTAACTTGCTCGGTTAAGAAGATCTTCTTTTGAACATTCAACTTGCACTTTTGAGTGCATAGGTCTTTAAGGAACTTGGCATATGTTGGAATTTGCTAGATTGCGTCCAGAAGAGGTATGTTGATTTTCACTTGATTGAACAACTCGTGCAATTCCGTATTTAGATTTGGTTTTGCCAAAGCCTTTAAACGATTAGGGAAGGGTGCCGGAATTGGGACAACTTTAGGATCCAGAACACTTTCCTTCTCCTTAACCCTTTTCCTTTGCTCTTTCTTCTACAACCTCCTTGCTCGGCTTCTTGGGAGATTCCCCAAGAGACGGTGTTGGACTTGAACGATCGATAGGAGGAGCCAACAAGGAAGGCTCCGGAGGCATCACCACTTAGTTATCCACCACCTTTCCACTTCGAAGAGAAATAATAGCCTTTGGTTGCTCGGAGAAAGTCACCGAAGAGCTAGCAAAGTGAAGACCTTGAGAATTAGGTGGAGTAGGCATTGATTGCGGATTAGGTTGCAGTTGTGTTGGAAACTTCCCTTTCTCTTGTTGAAGTATACCCACCGTAGTTGTCAACTTCCCCAACTGATTCCTAATATCATTCATCATTTGAGTTTGTTGTTCATTGATCACAGTTTGGCTTTGCAAGAGAGCACTAAATTGATCTTCCCAAAAACGCTTTGGTGGTTGTTGTTGTTGTTGGAACTGAGCAAGTGACTGTTGAAATTGGTTTGCATGTTGGAATGGACCGGGTTGAGCAAAACCGGGCGAACCTTGAGCTTGAGGGAACCGGAAAGCGTTTTGTGGTTGTTTCCATGGTAGTTGAGGAGCTTGTGGTGGAGCTTGAGAAGAAGAAGAACCCCCTACATCCGGTTGACTCCAACGGAATGCTGGGTGTTGACGTGTTCCCGAATATTGAGAATAGGGATCAAAACGTTGAACTGCATGAATCTCTTCTTGAGCAATCCCACTAATCACGTTCTTCAAAGCAAGGATGTTTGGACAAGCCTCAGTCGAATGGCCCACTATCTCACAAATAACACAAATCTCCTCCGTTTGGCGTACCACTTTCGCTTCTTGAGATTGAGAGCTTTTAAGCTCCAACTTGTCAAGTTTTCGGGCAATCTCTTCCAATCGGGTTTCAACAGCTGTATGCTCCGCAATAGAGAATTTGCCTGAACCTGTAGAACCTTGGGAGAACATCGCTCTATCCCCTGGATCAGTGAACTGCCAAGACTGAGTCCTCTCAGCTAAGGATTCGTAGTAATCCCAAGCGTCTTCCGATGTTTTTCCCAAGAAATCACCATCACCCATCGTATCCAAAAGCTGCTTACTTTCTTGGGAGCATCCGGTGTAAAAGTAATTAACTTGGAGATATAATGGAAAATTGTGGTGCGGAACCGACATGAGCAAGTCTTTATATCTCTCCCAGTATTTGTGGTACGTCTCTCCATCTCTCTGCTTAAAACTTTGAATCTGATCGATAAGTAACTTAGTACGACTGGCTGGAAAGAACTTGGAAGTAAAAGAATCCTGGACCTCGCCCCAATTACGCAACGATTGAGGCTTCAACGAGTTAAACCACTGTTTTGCTTTGTCCTTGAGAGTGAACGGAAATAACTTCAACCGAGCTTGGTCAAGTTGCCCCTGAACTGTAACAAAAGAGTGCAGAATATTCTCGAATTCCCGGATATGCAAATATGGATCTTCCAATTCTCTCCCCGAAACTCTGGAATTATTCTCAAATATTCAGCCTTGAATTCAAATGCGTTCCCAGCAGCCGATGTTGAAATAACAATAGGTGATACTTGAGGAGCTCGTTCGGGATTCAGATAATCACGAAAAGTACGAACTGGAGCTACTTCGGCCATTGGGCCTTTGCGATTGCAATTTACTTTGCGAGGAGGAGAGTGGGCAGGATACGCCCTGACAATGCTGCGGATCCTTGGCGGTGAAGAAGAACGATGAAGCCGATTGGAAGTCGGGCTTCGGAACACACGCATACACAAAAACAACTACTAACTACTACCAGCAAGCTAACAGACTGGAGGGGCTATGCCGCCACCTCAACTTCAACAATCAAGATATGCGAGGGGTTATGCCACCACCTCGGCTAAGCAATAAAATCAAATTAAACTAACTAACTAAATTAACTAAGCTAAGATAAATTCGATATTTAGTTAGGCTTCGTTACACCTCAAGTTTAGTACAACCAGGTTAGAGGTATCCACCCAACTAAATACGAGCTACTAACACCATAACTACTAAACTATAACTAATAGATGAAAACGGGATACTTACAATAGTTTGTCGAACCTCTAAAAAAGCCATAATAAGAAATCCCCGGCAACGGCGCCAAAAATGCTTCGTTCTTTCCGATGTCTTGGAATATTACCCCAAGCGTAGGGTTTGAATGTCGATTGAAGCAAGATAATCCGGAGAAGTCCGGGATCGTACCCAAGGGAATTAGTTTACGGCTTGGTTGGATTTGTAGATGCAAGTAAGGATTTCGACTTTTAGGCAGTCAACTTTGTTTTGCTTTGAAACGGTGGAAATTAAAAGGCTGAATTAACGCGAATAAACTAGATTAAAACGCAGGTTAGGTCTAGGAATCACTAGCACTCATGACTTGGGCTAAACCACATTTTTCACCAATTCACGCAGTTCAAGATACACAATTGTAGGTTCCTAAACCGGGAAATAGAGATTCAATTATCAAGCTAGCTCTAGAATTCATTTGGTAAACACCTCGAGCGACAGAGCTCTAAGCATCATGTGTGGTAGGTAGGCGATGCTCTTACCTACACATTATCAAAGAGGTTAACACCTCGGCAATTCACCAAACGAATCCGAACCCCACATTAATTTTCAAATCCAAAAATTAAAGCCTTATTGGTGAAAAATGCAATTTTCGCCCAAGCCACGGGATGCTAATCATCCCATGACCCAATCCTTGAAACTACTCACGCATATCTAAGACGATAAGAGCAAGCAAAAATCGACTAAGCATAATTGAAACACAACACTAGAAGAAAAATTGATTAAACTATAGATCAAGATAGTAGCTACAACTTTAATAAAGCCTAAATTACCAAAACTAAACTAAATAGAGCAAAAAATTAACTATTGAAAGCTGAAAATTCAAGAACAAGTAAGAACAATACCAAAAAGTAAAAATGCAATCTAAGCTAGTTCTCAAAATGTACTAAAAACGTCCTATCCTACTTGTTTGTGGATCCAACTACATCACCCTTTTATTCCACGCTTGGAATATTCCCTGGATATGCTCTGAAAATCCATGTTATGGCCCTCGGCATCGATGGCAACATGCATAAGCTGAGCCACTAAGGGGCTCGGAATCGAAATCAAGTATAGAGTCCCATCGATGCCGAGACTGGTAAGGATCTGGGGCACTAATAAGCTCGGCATCGATGTAAAGCCAAATATCCCATCGATGCCGAGGTGAGTAAGAGTCCTTGCTCGCTGCTTTGGCTGCTGGTTTGCTCGAGCAGTGCCTTGATCTTGCCTTGGCAATTCTGCTTCTGCCTTGGTGTTGCCTTGGCTGGGTAGTTTCTGCCTTGGGGATTCACATGCCGTTGTTCTTCTGCCCGGGCTGTTCCTCTTGCTTTGGCTTTGCCTTGGCTGCGCCCTGGCCGTCGGGTCATTCTCAGGCCATGACATGCCTCAGGCCTTTAAAACTCCTTATTAGGCGATTCACTTACAAAACAACACCAGCACATACATTAAAAATAACTAATTAGCACCTAAATTAATACTAAACCTAGATACTAACGCACCCTACATTGCATTCTTGGGTGCTCATCAACAAGTCAAGTATTAGCTGTGAAGTGATAAAAGTACCCTCATATGCACTTCCTATTACTCATCACCATCACCACCAAATCAACTCCCGAATGGTGTTCTTGCAGTGGCGGCAGTGGCCAAAGGAAACAAAGAAATAAAGTAGTTACTTATTATTTGATATCGTACTCTTGTTATATCAAAACAAATGAAATCTACATTGGTACAAATACAAAAACAAATACTTACTATTTTAAATGGAGGTGGGTCTGATTGAAATGAGACGGAGAAACAAATATCACCTAGTCATTTTGTTGTCCAAGCAAAAAATATTGGAAATAAGTGAATTGGAAATTGACTCCAGGGTAAACCATTTGATTTGGTTGTAATTTATTTGTCTGCAATGGATAAATAAATATGGAGTAATTAAAATTGTTTCGTTTGTCGCCAAACCGGGCCATGCGTGGTAGAGGGTTCATAAAATTCTAAGGCTTAAAGTTTGTTGGGTACTTGAAGTAATTAATTAAATTAGTTACTTCATTTATTTAAGCTTTTGAATTATAATTAGAGTTGGTTCTTAAACCAACATGTGGCAAGCTAAACTAAGGGGTGCCAATGTTTCATTTACCTTAGCAAAATGAAGTGTCTCTTCATTTGTCACGTGGAAATGGAAATGAAGTGTTGCTTCGGCCAAGAATTAGTTCGGAACAGTGGTGTCTCTTCGGCCGAGACCACTTCGAACAATTGCGTTTTTTTCCTAACACCATTTCGAACAGTCACCGTTCCTTTTCGTTCGGGTGCCTACTTCTCTATAAATAGGACCCATCTCCTCCCATTTCAGTAACAATAAATTCCTACACTCATAACATACATATTCTGAGAGAGTTCTGCACAATTTCCTGGTTCGCCCGTTGAACAGATTGTAGTACTACTTCCGTTCTTCGAAAATTGGGTAATCCTGGGAGGCAAACGTTCAAGAGACCCAAAAGCACCGGTGTGGGGGACGAATTTGCTTTAAGGATATAGTATTCTCCATAAAATACTAGCCTCGATTGCCAATTTCCGGATGCCTGAAATTGGTCCAGTAAGTTTTCTAATATTGTTTCTTTTTGGTGTGTAGCGGATTTCCAGTGATAAACGAATCCCGGATTCAACAAAAAATACCCGTTTGAGTTAGTGGAAAAAGGTCGGAGACATAGATAGGGCAGAAGAAAAAAAAATTGCCTTCTTAAGCCATTGATCTAGAGGTAGTTGTGAGGGGAACTAAAAACTCTAATTTTTTAAGTCACATCTCAAAAAGAGTTACTACACACTATCTTGCGCCACGTTTGGTACTTATGGAAAAAAAAATGAAAATAAAACAATGAAAAAAAGAAAGTGTGAGAGAAACTTGGAGAAAAATTTACTGTACTTGAGCTTTAATTTAGTTTTTTCTCCCATTTTCCCTCTCATATAACCTAATTGACTACAAGTAGAATAAGTTGTGACCCCTCGACCTTTTCAATGCATTCGCTCAGTAAAACCAGAGTGACTGATTGTTAGTCACCTCCACTAACGAGTAAGGTTTGGTAAAGTCCGAGCCATAGAGAGAAGTGAGCACAAATCTCGCCTCTATTCTTATGACCAACAACAGATCAAATGTTGTGACAAGTTAAACATGTGTCCAAAACGAGATCAAAGATGTGACCCTAATAGTCTTTTTCCGAAGGAGTGCTTGAGCGAGACTCATATCCCACGCTAGGAATATATAGAAAGAAGGCACTTATCAAAGGATAAATCTCCTCAAGATCACCAATCAAGCGTTTAAACGTAAAGCTACTCCACGTACGTCTCACGTGCAATGAGAGGAGAATGGCATCGTGAATCAATGCAACAATATTTCGATCGCGGATCGTGTTCAACACAAATAGGGAATTTTTATTTTTTTTATAAATGATCACGTTGCATTGTGAAATTCATTTTCGGTGGTTTTCTCAAAGTGTATTTGTTTAGCTTAGTCCCATGCAGATTATTTAATGCATGTTTTTGAATTGCCACGAGTTTATCGCAATCATAGCCAAGGACGGAGACCAAGCATCGCCTTTTAGGCTAGGGGTTTTCATTTAATTTATGACGAGCTTTTGTGAAATTAGTTTGAGTGGGTCCATCAAGGTTGTTTGGGTGGGTCCATCAAGGTATTGTAGAGGTGCTTTTGCTGTCATATTTATGCAAAGTAGTTTGGGTGGGTTCATCAAGGTAGTTTGGGTGGTCCAATGAGGCATTTTTAGAGGTGCATTTTTTTTTTGCACAAGGGGATCCGGTATCGCGGGTTTTCTGGCCGTAGAACGGTTGATCCGGCCGTCCATTTCGACAACGGGCGGCTCGGGTCAAAATAAGGATTAAATCAGAGCTATCGGCATCAAAATGGACGACCGAATCAGCCGCCCTACAGCCCCTGTAGTGTGGGCTGCACTACAGGATTTCCATACTCTGAACTACCGGATTGCAATGTCACATTTGGCACAAAAATCTATTGAGGTTTTTTTGGACCAAAACTCTCTTCTTGCTTATATTAGAGCATGTACACTAGATTAGGAAAAATAGCATCTTAGGTATTTTACCTAAGCAAAATCCAAAATAAGCATTGCACCAAGTTAGCTATAGACCTTTTTAAGGTTAGGTAAAATAAATTTTGTAATAGTGCTTAGGTAAATTTACCTAAAAACTATTCACCATTTATACATTTGATATTATTTTCTCTCTCTTCTTGCCTCTCTTTCTCTCTTGCAACAAGAAAAAGAATAATGAAAAGAAAAGAAGAAAAAGAAAAAGAAAGTATTATTTTAATAGAAAATAGGTAAAATAAATAGTATTGGTGTAGTATTGAAAGAGATGTGGGTAGTTAAAAGAAAAAATGTGCACTGTTCACTGGCAATTTTGGCTCAATTTTTACCTAATCTGATATACTTACTCTTATATACAGTAGGTAACAGATATGTGTACATGTTAAAGCTTTTTCAAATATATGCAAAACTAAATAACACAAATACAAAAGTTGCTTGATGTTATATGTTTGACTTTTTTGCTTTTCTCTCAAATTATAAAAAGGAAATCATTTTTTAGTTGCAATTGATACATCATATTTTGTTTTTGAACATCCTATATATATATATATATATATATATATATATATATATATATATCACAGCACACAATAACAAGTAGAGGGATGCCATTTGTTTTTCAGAGAGAGAGAGAGGAATATTCATGACTACTAGAGAGAGGGCAGAAGAATGTTTCAATACTTAGGGGACCATCTTGTACATTGTCAAAATTTCAATTTTTGCAAGGGTAGTTGTCCAGCGATCATTGGAAAGTTGAGGCTTTTCTCTCCCTCCCCGTCTCTCTCTTACTCTCTCGATCTCTCATCTCTCTTCCTTTTGGCGGCTGCACGCGGATAGCGTTAGCCAGTTCACATAATATGAGGTTAGTGAATATATTTCTTTCATGAAATCCATAGATGGTGTTGACTATTTCTTTATTGATTCGAACATATGGTGTATTAGTTTGTTGGTTATTTTGTAACTTTTCTTGTTAGACACTAAAAATGTTGACCACTGGTTTCGGTGAAAAATCGAACCAAACTGGTAAAAGTGATTTTGGTTATGATTTAGATAAAATAAAAACCGCCGGTTTTGGTTATGATTTTTACTTTAGGTATGCATTCCAGTTTTGGTCTTGGTTTTTCTAATAATTGAACCGAACCGCCACGTTGCCATTTCTACCTTTGAGGGCGGTGCTGTGCACGGCAAATCGCCGCCACTCCGGTCTCGCTCCAATGATCGGACACATTCACTTTGTAGAGCTCGTCGAGTAGAACAACTGTACCAAAAACCAGCTTGATCGGATATTATTAAGTGTCTCATGCAAACATTGTTATCTTAAAACGAATGGATCCGAAACACTAGATAAAATCCACTGTTTTTTGGTACACTTTCAAGATAATAATATCCAGATGAGACACTTAATAATATCCGATCAAGCTAATTTTCGGTTTACTTGTTCTACTCGACAAGCTCTACGAAGTGAACGATTTCGATTATCAAATAAAGACCGGAACAACCCGCCCTCCAATTCTATAATATTACAATTTGCTGACCTATACAACTTCCCACTTTTGTCAACAACTTGCTGGCCAATAATAGTATTAAAGCAAACCTCATCTGTCCCTCTGCGAGAGATTATTATGTTGCCGCTCCAACCATAATCTTCACCAGACATTTTGAGTGGACTCATAATTCACGATATGAGTTTCACAAAATGTTAGGTGACTGGTGAGAGGGTATTATTGCAGTAAGTCTGCGAGAGATTATTATGTTAGGCCGGTTTCAGTTTCGGAAAAAATGAACTTTTAGAAAAAAAAAGGTACTTTCAAGCTCAAAAATTATGTGTATACGCAAATAATTTTTCTACCAATATGGATCTTATTTGATAGATCTCATTGAAATCTTTAAAACGATGCAAAAAAAATTTAAAAATTATCTTTTATTTTCATTATATTTAAATTTGAAATTACCTTTTTTTGAAATAAAAAAAATTAAAAAGAAAACGGAACGGGAATTGTAGTAAGGAGGGCCAAGCTCTTATCTAGGTGCAGCCCATTATTATTGCAGTAAGTCTGTAGACACATATAAAACACGCACAGATTGTGCACTGATTTTAATGTGGGACCCATTATGGGTTTTACACAAATGATTCGAACCATTCATTAAATCTAAAATATTTTTTCAAGGAGCTCTGCAAAAAATTAGCTCAATCCGATACCTAGAAGTACTCGATCTCATCATCTAACTTTTCATTTAGGTTTGAATCTGGATGAAAAGTTAGATAATTAGATCGAGTACTTTTTAGGTATCGGATTGAACTGATTTTTAGCAAAGCTCCCTGAAAAAAAATGTTTTAAATTTAATGAACGACTCGAATCATTTGTGTGGAACATGTAGTGGTCTCCACATTAAGATCGGTGCATGATCTGTGTGCGCTTTATCTGTGTCAATAGCATGGTTGTTATTATTGGAGGTTTAAGGCGAAATCTTTAAATTATTTTGTTTTAAAGAAAATTACATAAATCTTGCTTTTTAAGATGATAAAAGTATTTCTAAGAATTCCTAATTTTGAGGGCCTACCTACAATTCTATTGTTCTACATAGATCGAAATGTTAAAGTGTTAAAAGAATAATCAATGCTATGAGCCTATGACCACCTAGGTGGTAGCCTAGACGGCTAAGGTGTGAGGGTGAGAAGTTTCGGACCTTCCAAATGGTCGTGGGTTCGAATTCCATTTGCGGATGGTGCGGATAGTAGTCCTGTGAATCACATGTGTGGAGGGCCATTGGCCTGCTCTAGCATTTTGGTGGGGTTAAGGTGACGAGTTTGCCTTTTTATGTAGTAACTATGACACAAATCAAGCATTCTACAGAACATGAAAGCCGTTATGGTAATATGTAAAAAAAGGTTGCTATGCTGGTTGTCTTTTCCTATCTTTTTAGGATAAGCAAAAATAATAATCAATGCTATGAAAGCATTAATACTTGATAAAAAAAAAATAATTATGCCTTTTACCCCTTCTTTTTTCTTTTTTTTTTTTCCTTTAGCGGAATTTCTTTCACCTCGTTCGAGGCTTTGTACTAATGAAAATAGTTTTTTGGGTCAATATTTGTCTACATAAGTGAGGTTAGAGGGAAATTATATTGGGTTAAGAACCAAATGGGCTTTGGGAAGTTAAAATTTGAAGCATACCTACATATAATACATGAACGAAAATAAGGCCTCTCAAACAAATTGCCTGGTGTTTGGGATGCCCTGCTCGGCTGCTCCCATATAAGCTTTATCTCTTATTGCTTCTCTGAATTTTTTTCACTTTATAATAGTCCATATCTCGATCCAGATGTATAATAAGTACAAATTATTCATTTTCTTAACTTCAAATTCCACAACATTTCTGTGAAAAAATTAACCCGAGCTTCTATAGGAATATGAAAGCATATAAGTATATTTTATATATAAAAAATGATGATATGATGTTAAACGTGAACAACTCGTAAACCAAATACATAATGTTGATGTTCTATTGCTATCATTCTTGCTGATTTGCACATAATGAATAATTTAGTAAAACTATGAGATGATAAAGATAGTAGTACATAGATCAAATAATTTTCTTTTTAAGATCTTTCGCTCTTGCTCTCAAATGTTGTCATACGCTCTTGCTCTAAAAAACAAGCTCATGAATTTTTAGTGATACTTTCTCGATCTCAAATTGATAGTCTACTATGAAGTACTTTCGTATGTAATTTTTTGAATTTCTTTGCACCAAGTTAAAGGTCTCAAAAATTAAAGTACATCCTTATATAATTTTTCAAATTTCTTCGTACCAAATTTCTTCTGTATTAACTTAGTACGAATAAAAATGAAAAATTATATGCAAAAGTATTTTATTTTTTGATCCGAAATTGCATTTTTTTTTATAAGGGACCATCAATTGGGAACAGATGGGTATAAAGTTTTCGAAAGATGTTAATACACGTATGTGAGAGTGATGTGATCGGAGTTTAACCGAGTAATGTGCCCGTAACATTATTCGCACTCATGCGCGGGCACGCATGTTGTACTGTAGTACTACTATATATATACACACACACTCTCTCTCTCAATTATTCTTCTGTGCCTTTTTTTTTTATCAGAATTATTCTTTTGTGTTTACACCATCCAAATCCACGTCAAAGCCCAGTCAAGATCCAGTGCAGACCCAATGAAAAAAAAAAAACCAGAAAAATCACAAATAAAATATACGGAGTACCATCGATTCACGATCCTCCTCACGTCCCACCCACATTAACCATTCCTTCAATCCAACTCCACCCAAAACCCAGGTCAAAAATCTTCCCCAAAATTTTCCCTCTAATTTCCCTCCCACCAAACACTTCCCGTACCCGCATTTGGTTTCTTTAATCACATGAGTTCAACTCTCAAGTACTACTTGGCAAGGAAACAAAAAGAATCCCAATAGCCATGACGGAGGTCCTACACTCCTCCCCATCCTCTTCGCCTTCTTCCTCCTCCTTATCCTGCGCACCCTCCTCCACGCCCCACCGCAACGACGCCTTGTTTGAGGGTGAGTCTAGGGTTACAGGCGGTGAAGATGATGGAGTGAAGGAGAGAGAAGACAAGGATAGAGATTCACTGTCCCTTTTGGCACTTTTGTTGACCCTTTTCAGGAAATCCTTCTGGGTTGCTGCTTGCAAGGCTGATAGGGAAGAGCTTTGTGCTGGGATGGAGATCGGGTGGCCGACTAATGTGCGCCATGTAGCGCACGTCACGTTTGATAGGTTCAATGGGTTCTTGGGCTTGCCTGTTGAGTTTGAACCTGAAGTGCCTAGGAGGGCTCCTAGTGCCAGGTACGTTGGATTTGGAACTTATTGTTGATTTACATTGTGATTCGCTGGGAATTGGAAAAAAAATGGGTTTGACTTTTCTTGACGTTTACTTGTTTTCTGGGTGGGAAGTGCGGTTGAATATTGGCCTTGCTTAATGGAAATTCAAGAAAGAATTTTAATATTTGGTTTATTTTGTCTGTTTCTGGATTTGTGAATTCTCAGTTTCTTGATTTACATTCTTGTTGGTAGTGATTTGGACCTTGTTGTTGATCTACATTCTTACTGCGTTGGGAATTAGGAAATGGGTTCGAATTTTCTTGATGTCTTACTTATTTTCTGGGTTTTGTTTCTCGACCTCTGGGGAATGCTGTTGAATATTGGCCTCTTTTGATGGAAATGTTGAAAGGACTTTGTATTTGGTTAATTTATCGGTTTCTGAATGTTCTAACTCTCGATAGTTGACTTGCAGGATAGTGTGTCGCATTTTGTTTGTTGTTTTCTCCTTGACTTCTGGGAATTGCTGTTGGCCTTTTATATGGGAATTTCTAATTGATTTTACTTTTGTGCGAGTTATTGAAGCACCATTTGGTGAATTTGTTATTTGTTAATTTTTTGTTTTTGGATTATACTTCCAAGTAATTTTTTGTTCTAATTTGACCTTTTCTGCCTTAAACATAATGCCGCTGAATTTTGTGTTGATTTACTTTGTGACTTATTTTTTTGTGCCTTGCAAATGCAATTTCAGCTACATTATCAATTTGATTTTGTGTAATTGAAGGATTACTTAGATCATATGCATCCAAGGATTAATGTATGTGCCTTGCTTTTGCTTCTTGTCTTTGCAATTGAAAGTTACCCAAGTTCATATGCAATTTTTTTTTACTGGCAAGTGTTATTTTTTGGGAACTTGAACTGAAGAGTTGTTTCATTTTAATTCCCAAGCGGTAACAACCTTCAATTTTATCCTACTTGTCTATTGGATGCATATGAAACATTGATTGTCATAAAAGCTAGAGGGACAACAACTCATTGGAGGCTACACTTCTAAGTTGTGCGCTAGGGGTTCTGTTGTACCTTCTAGGTGTTCTTGCTTTCATTTTGGTTTGTTTTTATGTTCGTAAATTTTGTCTCCTTGCTGAACAATACAGTTTCATGGAGAATAGTGAGAGCAGTCAGCAACAATGGTCATGGGATCAAGCAATTATTACACATACAATTGAATGGCACACTTGGTGTCAGCCAAAAAGCAAAAAGAAAAAAATGCGCTTCAAAGATTTTCCTCATTTCTCAAGCGGCTATGAGTTGCCATTACTTGGAAACCTTGTTGGGTGCAAATAGAGAAAGTGAGCTTTAGGGTTTCTTTTGTCAAAATTCACACATTCTCTCATAAGTGTCAACCTGACTTGATCTCTCCAACTATAGCTCTCTAAAATGATGTAACGGAAACCATGTGCCAACCTTCTTGTATACATTAAAAGTCATGCTAGAATTATCTCCTATGAGTCCTATTGTCTAATCCATGCTCAATATCAGCATATCAATGCTTAGTGGTCTTTAGTAACCATTAGTGATTAACCCTAGTGATTGGCTACAATCTGTTTGCTGTGCCTTGTTACCTTCCCTGTATTTTGATCCTTGTTACCTTCCCTGTATTTTGATCCATGTATTTCTGCTCCTATTGAATTCAAATACCGTAAAAGTGGGTTAGTGAAAAATGCAGTGTAGGGTCGGGCAAAATTTAGAAACTTGTTCATGAAATCATGTGAAACGTTCAGTTCTTTGATTTTAATGCAGTATTCAAAGATACATTACAACTTCCTTGACCGCTTGCAGTCCTTTGTATATCAGCCTTTTGATTTATGATCTCCATTTGTAGTACCACTGTTTTTGGAGTTTCCACAGAATCCATGCAGCTATCATATGACTCCAGAGGGAACAGTGTGCCAACAATACTCCTGCTAATGCAAAGACGTTTGTATGCCCAAGGAGGCCTACAGGTACATGATGAACCAAATCCCTCTTATTTTAAATTGCATACTGATAATTACAAGATAGGTTGGAACAACGTCTTTCATGTGCACTTGTTGAAGAATTCCTGAATTACTGAATTTACATGGCAGGCAGAAGGTATTTTCAGAATAAATGGGGAAAACAGCCAGGAGGAGTATGTCAGGGACCAATTGAATAGGGGAATCGTTCCACAAGGCATTGATGTACATTGCTTAGCGGGTCTTATCAAGGTTTAGCCTTGCAATATGATTCACTTTATTTCTTGTTGTTTGTCACGTGCTCATTTAGCAATCTATGAAGCTGAATATTTATTATGACTCATCAACTTTTCAGTTCTTCTCTAGAATTGGACTTATGCAAGTGTCTTATATCCAACTTGGGAAACATGGCAACCTATATAGCTACAAGGTTGGGAAATCTGGAAAATTATGGCAGAGTGATTTTGTTAAGGATAGGTTTTCTGTTTTAGAAATATCCATGATTATTTCTAATGATCTATGGTCGTTGTTATTGAGTATGTGGTCCATTTTTTAGGAGATTTATGTAATTGGTCATCAGTAGTGCTTGGGTATCAAGTGTTGCAGTGTCAATACACAAGTCTCAACAGCAAGGTCTGGCAATAACTTGGTTCTGTCATATCTCTAGTTGACCCTTAGTTTTCCCTTAGTTTGTGTTGGTTGTCTTCTTGTTTTTCTTTTTTTACCTTTTGCCTTCCGTCGTCATTAGAATAGGTTTTAGTGACCACTTTCCGAATGGCATGGTAGTAATACATTATGATATGGACCTATAAAGGTATGTGATAGTTTGTCCCATAGATGAGACCCAAGCCTCTTAGGTCGCATTCCCCCACAAAGAGAGGTAGCTGACAATTATGTGTTAATGTTTTGGAGTTTAATAAAAGTGCCAAGAGTTAAATCTTTTCTTTTCTCCTCTTACAATTGGTTGGGTATAACATTTACATGTTAGAGGTATGTTCATTACATACTTTATATTGGTCATTTGCATGCTATATGGGTTTGCGAAATCTTTCAAAGCACATTTGGATGTGTAAGTTGTTTTCTCAACAATGTTAAACATTGCTACCTCTAAGAGATGCACAACAGGAGTCTTTCTGGGAGGATCTAGAAGTGTCAGTGTAGTATCTGCAAAATGCAATTGAAGTGTCGGAAGACTCGAAACCATGAAACTAGATCTCTGAATTAGGTCCCGTTACAAGTGCCAGACATAGTTCCAGGATTTTTTTTTACGAAAAGTGCGGTACTTGACATGGACTAGGCTCCTCCGTATAGGTGTCTGACTGTCTGTGCTACTTAGATATTGGGCAAGGTCTTTTCAAGAAAGGTAAGGTGGATTAAGGTTCTATTACCTCCCATCTTACGCGATATTCATATGTATTTCTAGTATCTTTTTAATAAATGGCATTATTAGATTAATGTTGGATAGTTAACTTGTATGTAATGTAACTAATGTTATCTATGCGATAGCATCTTCATTGGTCTTTTCCGGTGTCATGTGTGTTTTCTGTTTTGTTGCATTTATGAGCCTATGCTATGCTCGTGATTTAGAATCTCACATGTTTCTTAGATGTAGATCCTTTATGTGATGGGTCTTTAATTATCACCATTTGGATGTG
This sequence comes from Rhododendron kiyosumense, assembly GCA_019656275.1. Lineage (NCBI taxonomy): Eukaryota > Viridiplantae > Streptophyta > Magnoliopsida > Ericales > Ericaceae > Rhododendron > Rhododendron kiyosumense. The sequence goes on from BPLS01000518.1 coordinate 288,238, forward strand.
CAATACACATGCAGCCCCAACAAGAGCCACAGACTTCCAAACTCGCACACAACGCCCCGAAGTGATAGTGACCTACTTGGTATTAGGAATTATGATTCTTTTATGGTGCTGAAGACAAGAACAATTCTTCAAGTTAAATTTTTGGAAGAGACGTTGCAAAATAAATGTCCACCATTCCATGTGCATAACTCCAGTTCTTTATTAAAATAAAGTATGTGTATGCGTGACCCGAAGAATTACCTTATGCTTACTTGGGAAATTGCTTGATTTCTTGATCAGTTAGAATTAACTTTGGTTACTGTTATCTGTAGGCTTGGTTTAGAGAACTCCCAACTGGAGTATTGGATTCTCTGTCACCTGAGCAAATAATGCAGTGCCAGTCTGAGGAAGATTGTACTGCACTTGTGAGGCTCCTACCTCCAACAGAAGCTGCTCTACTGGATTGGGCGATCAACCTGATGGGTGATGTTGTTCAACAGGAACATTTAAACAAGATGAATGCACACAACATTGCAATGGTTTTTGCACCAAACATGACGCAGGTTAGATTGGGTATTGTTTTCTGGTACTAAAGTAACCAAACCATTAACAATAATTTGACCAGTCTGATTGATCAAGGTGTTATGAGTGATTTTCATCAAGCTGAAATTGTTTTAAGCACTAGTTAACAAAGCAATCAGATTCGGGCGAATGACATTAAGTTCTACCATTTCTAGTCTGGATGGTGATGTTTTTTTTGGGGACTGTGATCCAACTACTTGACTTCAGTTGCCTCTGCAAATCTTGTAGGAAGGAAACCAAGGTTCTCCTTAAAGTTGCAATTCCACCAACTTTTATATGGCAAAGCTACCGGAAAGAGAAAGAACTAAGTGTTAATGTGATGGATAACCTAAAGATTGAGAAGAGTCCATTCTTAGATTGTTAACCAGTACTATGAGGGGTTGCTATGGATTCAAATACTTAACTCGAAAATAAATAAATAAGAGGTGATCATGGATGGGTGGGCTTTGTATGTACTTGATGAAAATCTATTTATAGGGGTACTTGATCCCTCATCTACCCTACTGTATGTAATAGTAGTCTTGTGTGTTCTTTTTGTACTTTCAGATGGCAGATCCATTGACTGCGTTAATGCATGCGGTCCAAGTGATGAACTTCCTCAAGAGACTTATTGTGAAGATTCTACGCGAAAGAGAGGATTCTGTGATAGAACCGGCTCCTAGTTCTCTCCTGGAGCCTTCTGATAAGAATGGTCGCGACAGCCCTTCACAGCCTCCTCGTCTGGAAGTCGCTGCCCACGAAAATGACGAGATTGACCCTCACTTCATTTCTGAAGAACCCATTACTGAAAGCGCTTCAGACTCTATTGAGCTTGATAACATTGCAACTGATGGAGGAGAGCCATGCAGTAGCGATTCAACATCTATTGAAGGATCCTATGAAGGAAGTTATAATAGTCCTGATGAGTACAACACTGACATAGATGCGGAAGTGGTTAATAATTGTTTAAAATCTGTGATACAAGAAGAGAAGGGCCTTGGAGAAAAAATTGGCCAATCTAGTGTTTCGAATCTGACAAAGAAGTGTCCTGGAATTGAACAACAGCCAGCGGTACTTCAGGTGGTGATGGGACATGTGGAGAAGAGCAAGGAGATGAGCAATTTGAGCCGTATAAATTCAAGAACAGAGAGGATTGAAGCTTGGAGGTGAAGAAAAGGTCAACAGTGGTCCACGACTAGGTGATGGTGACGACAATGTGGATTTGGAATTTGGGGGCATTGTGAATTGTTTGTTCTTTCTATGTTGCTGGTTGGTTTTCTTATCCTATTGCGGGATCAGGTATGAGTGGTATTGCACACTAACAATTTGCTTTTGGAAACTACAACTATGCAGAGAATTTCATGTGGTCTCAATTTGTGCATGTATGAAATGTCATCTCCCTTCTTCTTTTTTGTAGTTGAGTTGGGTGCCCTGGGACGGTTCTGTTCTAGTAATGTTTTTCTTTCTGCTTTATGTTTTCCTTTTCTGGAAAAAAGCAAGTTTGATTTACTGCTTTTGTGAAACTTTCCCGATAGGAACTCGCTTCTCTGGAAATACCAAAATCACGACTTGAATTTTTGGATAATCTTTTTGCACGAAGATACAAACACTATGCTATGTAAGAGTATTTTTGTACTTTTCATTGTTTTCGTTTCTGGAACTTGGAAAACAAGTACTGCAAACGAAAACTAAGAAATCAATAAGAATACAATTCACATGGAAAAATCATCATAGAATCGGGACATTCCAATGCATGAGGACCATGTTACAGATATCACTATTTTTGTTTGATGCATTACTGGCATAGACATCTCTTGAGGACCAGACTAATCCACCACAAATGTGTGGGGGAGCCATGTGGTCATGATACTTCAATCTGCTACCAGAGCAGTCTTCATTACTTTATTACTTTATATAATCAGCTAAGATGGGGACCAAAAATGACAGGCAGTCAATTTCCCACTAGAGATTCGGCAATTGAGAAGGATCAGATAGGAATATTATGTTGTTCTAGGAACTGACAAATACAGAAACTAAGAGCAAATATTGGTATTTGCCAAATTGAATGACCCCAGAAAAACTCCCCTTTTGTGTTTTTTTCTTTTGATGCATCCGGATTTCATCCCTATTGGAGTAATTATGTTTTTGGGTATGTGTAGTCTTTGATTATACGTTCCAAAAGTTTATTCAAAGTGGAGAATTGTGATTATTTGATATGATAAGCTAAGATGTGTTGGTGTGTCTGTGTCGATTGGTTTAGTAAATTAGAGAAATGTTGTGGAGGGAAAGGAAGTTGTAGATATGGCAAGATGGGTTGGTTATGGGTTTACATCCTCTTGGCAATCACATCAGTGGTTTCTGTAAAGCATCATATTGCCCAATGTGACTAGAAACTCAAGGGAAAGGGTTTCAATTATGAGCCTTGGAAGGATATTGAGCCCATAATAATCCCCTTGCTATCACAAACTACTATGTTGTCGTCATGTCTTCTTGACGTAACCCTCGATTAGTAAGTTATTTGAGTTCGACTTGCTAATCCAAACGAATCAAGCTTTAGCGATTTCTTTGAACTCACTAATTGTCCAACGAAATTGGCAAAGTAACGCAACGCTTTCATGAGTTGCTTATTAAAACTTGATTGGAATGAACTTGATATGATTTTCGGACTCGTAAAATTTTGAAAGAAGAGTAATGTTAGGTACACATTTATGTGCACAGAACCGAACATAATGTATTTAAAAATATTAGATGCACGTGGACTCATTATCTTATCATTTGACTTGCGTGCGTCGAACCATTGGTTCCAAATGCATCTGTGTTAATATCTCTGTACACTAAGTTTGTGATGACAAACAAAAATCTATATATGCATAAAATCTATATGCATTTATAACCACCAAACGGATACCAGGCTCTATATTAACCACCCATCCTTATTTCACTCCCAACTGAAAGGTACCCCCAAAACAGCTTCCCTACTAGCAGTCTCAGTGCATCTCTCTCTCTCTCTCTCTCTCTCTCTCTCTCTCAAATGGCTGCCTGTGGAAGCCTCCAACACATCTTCAAGAAACCCCCACCAGAAAACCCAACACTGCTGGAGTCCCTCTCTTGGAACCAGATCAAACCCAATGAACAAGATTCATCATCCTTCACAGAAATCTTTGGGGAATTGCATTTCAAAGAGAACCCAGAACCATACCCACCCTCCCCTTCCCTTCCCACTCTTCCTCCCTCAACCACCAAAAATGACCAAATCACCCCCACCCCCACCAACAACAAAAACCCATCACCAGATTACCTCTCAACCATTTTCTCATCCATGAATTCAGAGTCCCTGCAGCTGTGCACGGAGGGTCTCGGGTTCGAAAGCTCCGCTGACGTGGAGGAACTGAGATCCGATGGGAAAATCGACGGTTGGAAAGAGAAGGGAGAGGTGCTAGGAATCGGGAAGGAGAGTTTTTTGCATGGTGAGAGTGGTGGGAAGGGGGAGTTGATGAGGAGGGTGAGGAAAAGTGGGGGGGAGTTTCCTCCGCCGATTTCTTCCATTGGGGAGAGTGGGAAGCCTTGGGTGTGGTTCGAGTCTTATAGGCAGAATGGTAGGTTTGTTTTGAAGGAGATAAGGGTGCCGAATCAGGAGTTTCTGCATGCCAGCAGAGAGGATGGACGGTTGAAGTTGCAGTTTTTTCAGGCGGATGGAGAGGATAGAGAAGAAGATGATGATGATTATGATTATGATGAGAGAGATGGGTTTGTTGGAGAAGAAGAAGGAGAAGAAATGGAGGAAATGATGGGGAGATGAAGATTAATTGGACAGGTATACTAATGATGCATGGAAATTGAGATGCTAAAGTAGTAAATGTATTCAGGTCGTTCCTGCTTTCATGTTTCTTTTAATTTGCAAATGAGAACAGGGGAAATGTAGGCTGAATCTGAATTTGGTTTTTTTTTTTTTTTTTTTAATTTAGAAATTTTATTAGTCTTGCTTGTTTTCGCAGTTTCCACCTCTTGAGTAATGGATCCCGAGGCATCGTGTTTTGCACACCTGAACCGTTGATCTCGGCCATCAATAATTGAGATATATTTTTTAACTTTGGCCGGTAATAAATATCTTTTACTAATAAAAGTTTATTTTTAATCTGGACCGTTGATTGTTGAAATCAATAGTTCGAATGCGCACAACACGGTGCTATGCAGGGGTCCACAACACCATTCCCAGTTAATGGGATTGCTACTTGCAAGTGCAATTTGTGGTCCCTCTCTCCCCAAAAACAATAATTTGCATCTTGGAATGTTGCTTATTTTCTCTTCTTTCGCATGGCAAGAGCAAGCCAAGCCCACCTTTGAGTCGAATCTCGTGCCAATGTCAAATTCTGGCACTAAGAATGCAAAATCATCTCCACCCTTTGCCAAATTCAATGTCAAATTTCGACAATGCCATTATTTGTAACAAATTTGGCAATATGACATCAATTTTGACAATTGTCAGACTTACTACATTATCCAAGCCATTTGATTTGCATCGTGAAATGAAATAAGTTTACACCGATAGTCTGGTTTTGAGATTGAGGCAAAATTACACCAAACCCGTGCAATAACATTGCTTTTTTTTTATACTGTTGACGCTGTATCAAGTTAACAGCTTTGGCGAAATTTTGGCTCTAAAAAAAACGACAAGAGGGTACTTGGTTCGAGGACAAAACTCAAATCCACTTCCTCACAAGTCTTGATGAGCATGTGCGAGCGTGAGCATAGACAGGAGTTTTTCTGGTCTCCCTATAACATAGGCTACCCTTTTTTTCTTTTTCTCTCCAAGCCAGTTAAGTGCCTGTGGCATAAAGAAAGCCCTGAAGTTCAGCCAATATCCTTGGCAATTTCACTTCTTTTTCCCAAAAAGTCAAAAAATCCATAGACGAATGGAGAGGAAAAGGTTCAATTAAGTAAAAAGCTGTGGTCGAAACACGAAGGAAGAAAGGTTAAAGGTGACTTTAGTCTTTGTATATTTAGACCTTTCCCTGGCCGGTTGGGAACCGAGGAGGGTACGTTGTCACATTGAGGTAGGTGGGGATTCCAGCAAAGTTGGAGGAGATCCCGGGAAAAAGATGTGCTAATTACAAACCACAGTTTAACGTGATTGCAACTCTGACATCTTGTTTTGGTAAAGTGATTGCATATACCTTCTGTTTTTCCTTCACAGAAACTCGCAGCACAACAAAGTTCTATTCTACCATCTTACTGTCTATCTCGGTAATAAATGGTCCGGATTTAACAAAAAAAAAAACTCTTCCAAAAAAGAGTTTAACTCATCCATAAGAGTTTTGTAAAATTTGAATTGTCCAAAACACTTTTAAACAGTGAGAGATGAGCGGTAAAAAGTGAGCGGTAGGCGTAAGACTTTTTCAGCTTCATATATATTTGACATACTAGAAGTAAGAAGTCACTATATAAGTATGTATCATTCTTTTCTTCTTTTTTTTTGGACAAAAGTGGGAGGTATTGCATTGATAAAACCCAACGTTACTTACATAATGAAATTCATTACAGAAAACTTAGACAAAGCCAAACTAATTATCTAATTGATTACATAACAAGAAAGAATTAGGTGATTGATGTCTTTCATCCCCAGCCTAGGCATCGTTTGACGCACCTTCTACAGAGCGAAAAATTCATATTTCCTATAGCAGTCTCAAAAAGAGATACATTGCTAGTCAAGAAGACAACAAGAATTCAGACGATCAGATGAACTTCAACCAGAAATGAACACACTAATGAATTTCTAATAAACCACTAATGGATGCATGCTAATCTTCTCGAGCCCGAACAGTAAATAAATTCTCCAAAAGACAAACTTTATTACTCTTATAAGAAGAGACAAAACACCTCCAGATCTTACTCTAAATCCAGCAGCCCAAAAACCGCCGAACGGATCGCAATCCTCACTGCCTCCACCGCTGCTGCCACAAGGGCTCCGGCGACAGATTACATGCTGACAAATGACTCCGGTTACGGCAGAGCCAGCCGAACAGAGAGAGTTATATCTGAGGGAGGAGAAAACAAAAAGAAAAAAACCATAGGAAAGTGGGGGAAGAAAGAGGAGAGCGGAGAAGGGAGAGCGGATAGAGGAGGAGGAGCCCGGGGGGAAGGGAGAGAGGCACCTCCTCCCAGCAAGAAAAGCTAGGCGGCTTTGACTTTTCAAAATCGCCTTAGAGCTCTCAAAACCCTAGGCGGATGTTCTTCGAAGTATGTATCATTCAATTGACTCCTTTCTCACGTGATCGGTAAGACTTATGTGAATATGGTGGGTCCTAATATACACACACGTAAAGGTGTAAAAAAGGAGAAGTTCCCTGCACCAAATCCTCGCGGATATTATGGTAAGACATAAACTCAAGAATTTGGCCACGTGAACATGAAAAAGCAATTAGCATTCGTCAACATGAGAATACAATAAGTGTCTGTCCTCAAGGAGGTCGCATGTGTGCATTCCACAATGGCTAAACATCCCAAATCTTGGATCCACTAGAAGATTTATTAGGTCATTAACTAATTAACTTCAAAGCCCCGGAATTAATCTCGGTGTGCACGAAATGGCTTGGATATCTGGTAATTGAAAAAAAGGGTAGAGAATGCATTTTTTCCAACTGTCTTTCTCTTACAAAGAGATTTGTTCCTATGACTTGAACCTGTGACGCAGTGATGGAACTTATTACAGTATGTTGGACAAATTAATAATAATTTCTTGCTTGAGATGAAAAATAGGAGAAAAATAGTTCATATTTGAGTTTGAAATTACTTCCGTTTGAAAAAAAAGAATTTTTATAAAAAGTGGAACACCACCCATCATTTCAGGTAGTGACCTTTTTGGAGACCCACAAGTCTAGGCTCCAGCACTATTCGAGCCATGATCTTTCTAGTTCATAATGGAGTAGGGGTGGCAAATTGAAGCCAGATCCATTAAGAAACCCAAATCTATCTACTAAAAAACAGATCCGACCCAACTTAACACATTTATTAGTTGGGTCTCAATTGGGTCTTAATTTGGTCAACTTAAATAACCCAATAAATCATGAATATAACCCAACAGAAAAACCTTCATCAGTCGCGGATATGAAATTGACTGAGTTGGTTTGAAGGTGGCGTTTCGGGCACGGCACCTTTGTGTGTGCGTAGCCTTTTATCTCAGTGGATTTACGAAAATGCCATACCATGCTGATCTCTCTCTCTCTCTCTCTCTCTCTCTTCCCTTTTTCTCTTTTTTTTTTCCTCTTTCTGAGAAATCCTGAAATTTAATACTCCGTACTTCAGCTGTCTAGCAGACTAGCAGTAGAATTTAGTCGATAATATAGTTAAATCAAAATCTCATACCCCGTTCCACTGATAACTTTTTTCACTTTTTTATTTTTGTCCTTATTTGAAATTTTTTTGCGTTTGTTAGTTTTGTGCCTCATAAAAAATAAGAATATTTTTTTTTTGGTGTTCTTTATAAAAATATTATCGATATATCTAAATTTTTCATTTTTATATAAGACAAACAAGAAAGACAAAAATTATTCTTGTTTTTATAATTAAACCTGTGCATAACAAATAAATGCCATTATTCACGAGAGTCCAAACGAGACTCATGTGTAATGTGATAGGCTAGTGGAGAGGAGTAGGGGAAGTGAAGAGTATGGAGACTAGAGAGATAAGGAGACGGTAATATGGTAATTATGTGTAGCAGGGTAATTTGGTCATTTTAGTAGTATAGGGATAGTATAGTAATTTAAGTGTACAGGGTATTTTAGTCATTTAGATTTACAGGGGTAATATGGTCATTTTAATGTACATTGGTATTTTAGCCATTTTAAATTTTAGTATAAAGTATGTAATTGGGTTTATGAGCGGGTCGGTTTTGATTTTAAATAAATGGGTCGGGTTGTGTATGGGTAATTGAACTCATAATTAATGGATCTAAATGGGTCAATGACCTATTAAAGACCGAACCCACTTATAATTTGTCTATTTTGATCCAAACCCGCCCATTTGAGAATTGGTAAGTTTCCACCAAGCCAAAACTGAAAAGATAATAAGCACAAGGATTAACTACAAAAAATTTCTCTCTAAAAGTGCAAGAGCAACGTACAAGCTAAGCAACCAGTTTCTCGGTGGGGGAGGCTGCTGCCTCCTCCCCGCCACACACACCGCCACAGCGAGTAAATCCACTCTTTCCTTTCCAAGAATAAACATCTCTTTAGTCCACTCCGTTGATTGTTCTGCGGCTCTGGAACAAATGGAACATTTACGAACGATCCATCATAGTAGTTAATAGTCTTTTTTTTTTTTTTTTGAAACACGTTAGAAATACAAAGGCCTACCCACCTAAGGAACAGAACTCAGTTGCTCTGTTCCTTAGGATACATCAATGTATTTCTAACGTGACTATTAACTATTAGGATGGATACTAAATGTTCTATTTGTCCCAGATACCTTGGTTCTAGTAAAGGTGGCAAAGCTCGTTTGAAATGAAAAGGCAACCGACCAGAATGGCAATGCATCATATATGCATGCTTCTTTAATCTTTATGTTGTGGAACTTAAGGATTTGCTCTCTGCTAATATCTCGATTCGGTTCCTCTCACTAATAACTTATGAGAAAAATGTGAAACGGTTATGAAAGGATCTGTAAGAATTAATCCGAAATGAGTGGACACATGCCTACTAATTGACTAGTACTCCATAATATACTCGTAGCTGAGGCCGAAGTGCGTCCAACCAGCCGCACAAATGGCCCAAGATTGAGATAAAACTTGGGTGTGCTTCAGTGTTGGGGGAGAAAGAGCAACTTGAGTTCACTTGAACCAAATCGCGTTGAAAATTTTACTTACAAGTATCAGCGTTATAGGGTTTTGACTCATTTGATTTGACTCTGCATATGTTATAAAAATAGTTTCAGAATCTCTCTATTAAAAAGAAATTGATTTTTTAGGCCTAAAACCTTGCCAAATCAAACTTGAGGAAATCCCTAATTCGATAAATGACACAAAAACAGTGTGCTACGTCAACCACTCTGTTTCATTGCAACGTTCAATTTCACCTTTCGTCTCGACAATTAATTGTCCGAATTTCTTACAAGAGTTCTTTTAAAATCCGAACTGTTAAACCACTTTTGGACGGTGAGAATGAGAGCGGTGGAGAAGCCGGAACAGTGATGCATATGACACCTACCCAAGCCCAAATGACACCTATCATCCACGCGTCAAACAAAAAATGAACCCCCCGAAATGAATAAAGATACTCTAACCGACTTCGATCTCCTCCCAACCTCTCTCTACCCTCATCGTATATATACTACAAAGAAAAAGCAGAGAAACAGGATAAAACAAAGCGGAACTAATACGGTATCTTTTTTTTAATCTTCCGGTGAAGAGGATGGCAGCACTAGAAGAGTTAGATGCGGCAACTCCCGACGTCCCGGACGTGGCGGCTGCCACTGTGGCACAGGCGGCAACGGTGGCAGCGGAGGCCGGCGGAGAGCTGGACCCGGAACTCGATGCTGATTTTCACGACGATCCTGCGTATACTACTTCTAAGCAGTTCGAGGTGAGTAATTATCTAGCGCTCAAGTCTCTCCGTTCTCTCTTTTGAATACGTTTAGAAACATATTTCTTTGTGTGTGCGTTTGGAATTTGAAGTTTTGCCTTTTGGGACTCTTTAGGGGGCCGCAAAGAAAGAGACAAGAGATGGGATTCAAACCCTGAAATCGGCAGTTATAATTTCCGGGGTGGTCGTGGCGGTGATCGGAGCCATATTCGCGGTGTCGAAGAAGATTAAAGAAGCACGATAACTGCTATATGGTAGCAATTAGCACATGCACGGAGATTTTAAGCTCTTCCCTCAATGCATTTGTACCATTTTTGGGCCTTCTATGATAAATCTGCCACTTCTGTTCTTGCGAGATTTGTTATGTCAAAATTTAGTAGTACCGGGTAGTGAGTACGTGACCTAAACTGCAGCCTTTTTGGGCAACCAGTTCGATTCTCTGCTTTATGTTGATCGGATGTTTAATTGCTACAGTTTAATGTGCTGCTTTCAGTGAAAATGGCGGATGACATTTTCTGCAAACCAAAAGTTGGCTACGGCGGTGAGAGAGAGGGAGTGGCGCCGCATCGGTGGTGGTTCTGTTGTTCTGTGGCAGCAGATACCCCAAGAAGAAACAGAAATTCACTTTTTTTTTTTTTTTAAACGCATCCCACTTCTTGTTTTTTAGTGAAAAAATTACACATAAAAAATAAAAAATTACACATAAAAGCTTCACTAGAAGGCAAAAGAGGGGGTGCATTTATCAAAAAAGTGTGAAAATTACTACCCTTCAATTTAACCATGGTTTGACAATTAACTGCTGAAAATTCTCGCTATCGCACCAAGTAAAAGCAAGACAGAAACAGACTCGCACTTGAAGGTAAAAGGCCGCAACTGAAGGAGAAGAAATTCCATGAGAGTGAGCTAAAAAAGTAGTATTTGTTAGTATCTTCTGAAGGCTAACATAAGGAAGCCATAAGTTCATAAGCCAGCCATTTTCTTTCTTCAATGGGGATATCAAAGAAGATGAATGCTAGTGCCGTTCAAAAACAAAGAAGATGAACATCAGTCATGCACTTCTTCCGTCTTCTTGCCCTTGGATCCGAAGTACCACCATCCCAAAGCACTGAGGCCAGTAACCACTCCTGCTACAACTGCATAGTTTCTGAACTCGTCAGTTGATACTCTGGATGTCGTCGAGGCCGCCGGAGCGCTTAGCTTCACATCAGATGCAGTACCCTCCGAGCTAGTTGGAGGATTTCCCTCTGGCTTAGCTCCCTGAATATTTCAGCACAACCACAAGCCAAGCCTCACGTTTTAAATACCAAAACAAAGCAGCAAATGAGAGTAGGATTCTTGTTTCCAAGCAGACCTATTTAGGACATGTACATGTGACCAAATTTTACAAAAGTAAAAGGGGGTGTGGGAATATGGCCGAATTGTATGAAAGTAAAAGGGCTTTATTGCAGGCTTCGACGATGGTAGGATTTGCAGCCATCTGACATATACACAAGTATATACATATTTTGACAATGGATAAAATGATGACAGTAAGGCATCCTTGAAGACAGAAACTGAAATCTAAAATGGCGAGGAATCTGTGTTTTGCTTTGTAGCTTCAAACGAAAATAGGTTAATTTCGGTATTGTTCTTTCCTTTCCTCGAGCTGTAAATAAGCTGAGTGTACCTTTTCTTCTACCATCTATGAAGTTCTCCTTTCCCCCTAAAAGGGAAAATAGAAATTGCTCCAGCATCGCAAACCTAAACATCTACGAATAAACACAATACGTAGACGACTAATTTGAACACTGAAATATTGATCTGTAAGTGTTTTATAACATAGAACGAATTTGCAAAATACTTGAATTGAACTCCAAAATGTGCTGAAGGTAATAAAGTATACTTGAACTGAACTCTGAACTCTGTTGGAAGTAGTAAAGCAGAAGTACACAATGGTAAAATCATTATCACCAATGGTGATCAGTGTGCCAACCCCAGCATACATCTATGTTCAAAGCTGAAAAGGTTTGTACATCAACTCCATCAACCGTTAGACTAGCGTAAATTGGTAGAGTTTTGGAACAGCAACTTATATGGTGGCGGATAAAAAAAAAAAAAAAACCAACTTAGGATTAAAAAAAAAAAAAAACCAACTTAGGATAAAAAAAAGAGCAAATTATATGGTGACAAATCAATCAGCAAAGCACAAAAAAACCACTAGGTAGAGCTTTGGGACATATTTAGGTATCGAGTATTAACGTATCAGCTAATGAGCTGACAGTAGCAGAGCGACTGTTTGGGCTTGGGAGTGGCACTGTTTGATGGGAATCTACTTACTTTGTCGCATGTTTCGTGCAAACATGTGAAGAGGAAAATTGAGTGTAAAGTCATATGATTAGGCTTTGTTGTGGGCATTTTTTCCTTTTCATTTGGTAAATTTAACCATTTATCAAAGCAAACAAACCAGAAACTCTGGGCACAGCCCTACAACAGTCCAGACCAATCTGGAACAATCAAACTGAGAGAAAACCAATATAACAAGACGCAAGAACGAGTGTGTGCCACAGAAGCTACACAGCACCAAAAATTTCTAGAGCTCACTCCTCAATCCCTAGTCAATAGCCTGTTCTCATCAGTTGGTTCCAATTTCTCCAAGAGCATATGCAGGCCCTAATTTCTTTTGCAACTCTGCATGTCACGGGCTTTATTTTTATTTTTAAATAATAAAGTCTTCGACCAATTATTTTGTGGTATTCAAATGGAAGGCATTGAGATATTATTTTTATGGTCAGACTGTTCTTTTCTCAAATTGCAATTTCTACATTAGTTGGACGAAACATTAAGTTGTTTGGATACAAGTTCCTACCCCACCCTCCCTGCCGCTCTGCCACTGTGAAGGCATATTATTGTCAGGAATGGTCAACAGTACCATCAAACTGCTGGATACATTTAGGAGATTTGAAAATATGTGATTGTGTAAACGAAGTAGGGGCATACAAAGAAAGTATGTAGCATGCTCATACCTTGCGGGCAAGCTTCTCCAACTTCTCTTGCTCAATTTTCTGCAACAGCACTGATAGTTTTTAGGAGGTGTTCCCACCTTATGAACGCTAGACACTTAAAAAGCAAGTAGACAAGGCAATTTATTGTAGATGAAAGATCAGAATGCTCCTTCAAATTGCACAAGGTTAAGGACCAAACGCTCCTTAAAATTACACACTTAACTTGATGGAAACCCACGCAAAAAGGAATGTCCAATTTTATGTCAGAAGATTACATAACCCGACACACCGTGTTCATTACAACGGCAAACTGTTCTTCTCTTTTACCTCCTGAAGCACCATGTTAAGGCATCCAACCCAAAACTAATTATCTCAAATTTTCCACTTCTACGATTTTGGCTCTTTTCTGGGTAAAGCGTACATTGGAAAGACAAGGCAGGGATGTAACCCTTGCAAAAAAAACCGCAATGGTTTCTTTTGATTTGCTGAACTAATCATGAGGGGATATATAAGAAGACTATAGCTACTATATAGACAGTTACCCAATCCCTGCAGAAATTGTTGCAGACAAATGCCGGAATAAGATCCCACGGGATTTGTATTCCAATGCCATGTCTAGCTCAAAAAGAAATTTGACGTTCCAACATCTCCCAGTGGAAAAGAGGTTTCAGAAAAATCCTTTACATAATATCATGGACTTAAGAACTCCACAAGAAAGACTTATTGAGCTTTTGCAATCCAAACTATGAATCGTCAAAAATGCGTGTTTCTTTCTCCCCGCCAACACTGCCTACATAAAATGTGCTTCTCTTTGTGAAAGGAAACACTAATTTGGTTAGGACATTGCGCACCTATGTAAAATAAACCAGAGCTCAATACAAAGTGAAATCTGCATGTTTGGATAAGAACTGGCCTTTCTGGTGGATCTCACTTACCGCAGGGCGCAGGGATTTGGGTGGTTTGGTTTGACTAAATCAGAGTACATGTTCAGAATCGATATTTATGGCAGCATAACATATAAGCTCCTTTAAGAGATTCCTTATTATAAAACACAGCAAGATCAAGACGCTTCCTGTATGAAACATCCTAGAAGGTTAAAATAAAAGGCTTCTAAATTATTCCAATCATCAACATATACTGATAAAACAAGCCAATCTAGTCCAGAATACCAACAATTAATTTTACAAGAGGAACAAATACAGAACTCGAAGGATAAATCCAATAATTTTGCCCATGAGATAGAACTTGAAAGGGAAGCCCAAAAGTGCATATACAATAGCATCAGTGTAAGCCAAACCCAAAACAACATCATCCTGGTAAAATGAACTGCACATGTTTCAAGCAGAAATGTAGGAAAAATTATACAATAAGAGAGTATGGGAACAGAAAGTTGTGCCGACCTTAATGTAGACATTTTCTGCAGCCTTTTCCTCCTCACTGAGAATTTTACCACTGCTTGAGAGCCTACGAGGTACATATCTTGCAGCAATCCTCATGGCCATTGCAGTTGGTTAGCTTACTTTACCTGAAACAAAGTAACTGATGACTCAATTACAAAAGATTTAGAGCCACTCCAATACATGAAATATATTTCCATAACAGAAAAGCAGTGAATACCAAATCGTCACATTAACTTCCATAATTTGGGAGAACCTTCTCAATGGTTGGAAAAATCATTAGGCAATATCACCACCAAGTAATGAAATACAAATACCGCCAGGAACATTATATCTATCCAACCACATACGTTAGCCTACTAATTGATAGCATCCTTGCCAATACATTTTTTTTGCTTGGCATCCTTGCCTATATATTATTGGCTTCACAAATCTTCATCACATGGCATGGTCAACCAATGAAAGCATTTGTTAAAGGGACTCAACCGAGGACTAACAACTTAATATAATAAGAATCTGGTGCACTGAATCCAAACCTATTGAATTTCTTAACATTTATCCCCATAGCTTTCATCCATATTTTTTAGTTTATTTTGACGTTAGACTAAATTATTCAGTAGTCCCTCCCAATAAACATTTTCTTGTGCTATCCTTCAAGGTTTTCACTTTTGAGGGTTCAAATCTTATAGCATTCTATTTTAATTGCCTTGGTATTATATTTGATCCAAGGAGATAGATACACTATAACATTGTCATCAAGACAAGCCACAATATGCACGCAGAGGGGGAAAAAATTACTTCGGATTCAATGCCAGTGTCATAATATGGGCTTTAAAATATATGTGGTTCAAGGTAATTCTCAAATTTGCTTGTGCTTCCACAAGTCACATCCTCGTGTCACCATACTATGTCATGTTTACCTAATTCTGAAATGGAACTTAACTAAGACCAATTGTGATTAGTCTCTCTTGATAAGACAATGTCAGCCCCTAATCAAGCTTCAAGCATCTACCAAAATGATATCTATAAGCCGAAGTGTTTCTCTGCAGTTTGCTTCTTAGGATAAAAAGGTAAAGAATGTTCAACATAGAAGATCCTGGGCTGATAACATCCACTGACTTTAGAATAAAAATGTTCCCTGAACTATTCTAAATTTCTAACATATTGTCAAAAGGTTTCTATACACACGAAAAAAATATGACAGTTTCACCAACCACTTGATCTGAAACTTATCCTTGATTCAACTTTTCCGGAAACTTTCCCCTCCACTTAAACACACACATGCAGAATTTTAAATAAATGAAACTGCTTATGTGTGAATCTTCGTACTGCTTCAACTGATAGCCAGAATATAGAAACTACAATGAAATGTTTCAACAAAGTCTCATACATTCCAGAAACAAATTCACATGTAACTCTTCAAAATCGGAGTCTGTAATACCCGCGTGCGAACTGTCCATTCAATCTTTTGAACTAATGAAGACTGAAATACAAAAAACAACGCATGAAAAGGGGGGAATAACGATTTCCCCCTTTCATTTCCTTTCCTCATGGGGCAGGTTTTGTACTTCCACAATGTGAAGTTCATCAAATCCAGGTTTAAGACAGATTACAACTATCGATCTTAACCCTACTGCTCCGTTCAATGACCAAGTGAGAAAAGGAAGGAACAAATACAGTTTGTCTCAAACCCCAATTTTCAGATGCTCAACTCTATTGTAAGACCTAATCGCTGAAGTCAAACAAACATTACCAAAAAAAACCTCCCAAAAATGCCTACAAAATTGCAGATATCCTAGAGCGAGACACAGAACAAAACGAAAGTCAAATTTGAGTAACTTAGCTCGATCCAATGACCAACAAAGTGACACTGCAATCAATGCAAATCAAGGAACCCTAAATATAAAATATATTACCTAAAAGGAAGCGTAAAAAGAACCAGCTGAGAACAAATAGCATATACAGATAACATGAATTTAAGTCAGCAGAAATGCTTACCGGAATCTTGGGGGTCGAATCCGGGAGGAAGAGAGTGATATGATAGAGAGAGAAACGGTTTGAGAGAGAAAATAGTTAATTGGATTACTGTGAGAGGGAAGGAATCGGAAAAACGGGCTGGTTCAGGAAGCAGATTGAACTTGTGGATTTACAGATCCAATGGTGCGTAGGTTCGACCCGCTTGGCCCGGGTTGTGCCGCTCGAAAATTTTACTCCATTTATATCCGGTCCCAATAATACGTTAATACTTTTTTTAAAAAAATTACACCAATTAAGATGTCATTATTGAGAGGGAAAAACATAGGAATATTTTTACTGAAAAATGAGACAAATGATAATGCCAAAACTCTAGTACAAAAAATCTTATACTTTGCACATTGTACAAATGTTTTATGCAATACAGTTTTGGCACAAACAAAAATGTTTTTAACATTAACAACACCCTATTTTTAAGTGCAAAATAATGAACAATGAAAATGAGATGGAAGGCCTAAAAAGTGATTTGTTAAAGACCAAGAATTTGTCTGGATAGAGAAAATTGGTCATTTTTTGTTTGGTTGAAAGAAGTTACACACTTGTACATTTTCAAAGTTGAACAAAACTATGGCCCATTAAGAGCAGTGTAGACACCCCAATCTGGACCCCCGAGGTTCTTTGAATGTCCCGACGATGAAACAAAGGAAACAATACCTTTGAGAGCTTGGATGAAGGGCTCCCTCAACCCAAATGCCCAAGAGCCTAGAATAAGCCCAAGGGCATGGAATTGGATTTTTAGTACGGCACGGTACATCATTACACCACGCAGCATAATGAATTTCATTACACCGTGCAAGGTTATGAGGTCAACCGCACGGCATCTTAGATAAAGTTCTGACTGGCTTAGAAAGCTATCGGCCACGTCTGTTTGAGCCACAGCTACAAAATGTATTAGCTGAAAAAGCATTTCTAGCCCACCCAGAAAATACCTCTCCCATTTGAATTCAAAATCCTTGACTCTTACCTATAAATACACCCCTCCACTCAAAAGAAGGGGGCCCTGAATTCTCTTTCTTTCTCATCATGCTTTCACACCCATTCCTTATTTCCAAATCTTAAGAAAGTTGCTCCAAAGACATTATCTAGGTACTTTCTTTCTCAAAATGCCTCATTTTTCTCTTCACCATTAAAGTGAGTCTTTTACTCACTTTGAAGTCCCACCTACCAAAATACCCAACAACCATTCATACCCACACTCATCTTTTCTCAACCTATCTTGTCCACATTCATCTACTGTCACCCATCCTCATTCGAGCTCGAAACCAAAGGTAAAAATTAAGTTTCCTTGGGATAGGCCTTGTCCTGATCCTTGAGGGAGCTTTTCTATGGTCGGGTTTACCCCCTTCTGGTTGAAGACTGGCTTAAAAACTATTTTCAAAAATAAAACAGTCATTTTGCTGTGGCGTACCACGCCGTGCGGCATTCTGATGCGTCGCACGGCGTAGTATGTTCAAGCGCATGATCTTTCATTAGTTGCTGTTTATTTGTTTAAACAATCTAGATCATCGTCAAGCCTGCTTGTATTATTGAGATACTGTCATCAATACTTATCAGAATGAGACCATATCTACAAGCCATGTTTTATGTCTAAAAGAGATTTTCTCGATCATCCTAGGTGATCAAATACACTGAAAATCATTTCTATGTTTTTGGCTTGAAGAAATGGTATTATTTAAAGACAAATCAGTGGTTGTGCATCTTCTGACACCTTTAGGGAATAACATGCGGAATATATAATACACTGCGCGCTGTCCTAAGTGTTGATAATAGTCTAGTAGCAACAAAAGTAGGCCGCACGGCATACCATAAGACCGTGCGCGGTATTATGGTAAGCCATGTAAGGATGGTTCTGATCTATACGGTTTATTGGGTAGCTATCGCATCTCATAATATCATACTCTTATCATTTCTGTACAAGCAGCACGCACAATGCCCACACCAACGTGATATATCTTCCCATATCCCTTCCCCATTTACTTGTTTATCGAAGAGTTTCATTTTCTAAAAGATATATGAAATTTTTCCCCTTTGAAAATGTTTAATAAGGAACCGGCTTTGCCAGGCGAGCGGGGTGCATTTTATTCTTTTAACAAATCCTTCCCCATTCGTAACGTGGCTCCTGAACTTGAAATCTCAACGTTTTCGCTAGGCCAAAAAGCTTTTCTTTTCCAAACTAACTTTCGGTTTCTCGGATCATCTAACTCAAAAATCCGGGTGACGACTCTCGCGGGCGCACCGGTCAGGGAGCCCTCAAGCAGCATCTCCAATTTTTGGCTTTAAATGTGGAGGTGTCAAATTTTTTTGAAGACTCATGACAATTTGACATATTAGAATTTGACATTTCTAACATACCCACTCCAATCAATATGCCAAATCTCTTATTTAAGTATATTTTCACTTTAACTTAATGTTCGGGAGAGCAAACTAATCATATATATATATATATATATATATTTTCTTTGACAAACCAGATTATCCTAGATATTATATATAAGAAGAACACAGTACAGTAAAAGTAGACACTACCAGTCTGAAAATACAGAAAACAACAAATAAAACAAAAACAGCAAACAAACAAAACAAAACAAAACAAAATAAAAAATAAAAGCCGCCTAGAACCAAAACGCCAGAGTCAGACCCGTTGATCACATTTATGAAGAGGGGTTGGAGTGACCAAATATGGAGTGGCTAGGTATAGTGATAAGCCCTCGATAGTGTTTATGAATGGGCTTATCGGTACCTATTTTGTCCCTCTTTCGTGCATATTTTACTCTAATTAGATGATATTGCGCGGAGTTGGTGTTTTTTGCCTTTACAAGTTAAAGGTGGAAATAAGGCATTTTGTACGCCAAGGAAAACGGCCCGGAATCATCCAAAGAGCCAAAACCATGTGGCACCCCGCCACCGAGTCTCAAGAAGCATATAAAGAAGTGTCGAAGAGTATTTGGGATGTCAAAGGGGCTGTTGGAAACAAGAAAACAATTTGAAAGTTTCTGCCAGCAATGTACCTGTACCAATAAAAGTTGTACCTGTACATCGTGAACAGATTTGGTCCAAAATGCTGAGAAACAAGCAATGTACCGGTATTGGTGTTTCACGATACTGGTACATTCTGGAAAAAAATCTGCTTTTGTGCCCGACTTTTGTAACTCGTTTTTTAGGGGCTATAAATACCCCCAGACCTGATTCTATTAGGTTATTTTTTACTCTTTCACTTTCTCTCTCTACCTTCATTAATGGAGCTCCCACCTCTCTCTTCATTTATGCTTTGAACAAGGTTTTGAGCACGATCCGTTTACTTCCGAAGCTTTTGGTCTTCATTAAAGTTGTAAGGAATCTCATTCTCTTCGAGGATCTTGTCTTTATTTTAAATTTAATCAATGTTTAGTTTTCTCCTTATTTTTACCCTTGTTCATTTCATGTCTTCTTTCGATATGTGCGAGTAGTGTAGTAAGACTAGGTTGTGGGATGGTTAACATCCCGGAACCAAGGGTATTTCTTGTTCTTCTCTATTAAATCTTTGTTTTTCTAGCTTAAGCATGTGCTAGGGTCAATTTTATGTATCAAAACTTTGAGGTGTTAATCTTTTTGATCAAATGTAGGCAAGGGTTAAGCTTCTTACCACATTTGATGGTTGGAGCTATGTCCCTCCTTGTGTTTGTCTAAATGTACCAAAAGAACTCTAGACATGTTTAACACTTTTGTTAAAAAAGAGAAGAATCAAGCGAATCCTTGCGTTATGGGTGTTGATTATCTCTAAATCTAGCCTTTAGTTTAATCTCTAGTTAAAAAGCCGTAGTTATGTTAAGTAGCCATTTGCTAAATCTCTCAGTTGGCCGTCTCAATGCCGAATTTGGTTGGCGGTCCTAACACCAAAACTCTCCGCAAGCTAATCTCTGAAACAAGTTATGGATGCGCTCCCTGTGGATTCGACCCCGGACTTCCGGGTATTATTATGCTTTCAACCGACCTAGCCCTACGCTTGGGGCATTCTTATTGCAACACACTTTAAGGTCGCAAGCAATAGTGTAGAGACCTGTATTTAAATTCCATAGTTTTCATGTTTATAAATGAGAAAAATGTATATTCTAATGTGAAAGGTGTGTTTTATGTGAAATTAGGGGTTAAAGTGAAAGAATTGAAAGTTTTGGGTGCTGTGGCAGAGTGTGTGAAGTGTGTGTATATAAAAGTGTGGTGTGTGTGGTAGGGGAATAATTCCCCTCACTCTATTCTTTTTCTCTCTCTCGTTCTCTCACCCTCTCTCTCCCGGCTCCCTCTATCTCTCTCACTCTCTCACCCAATCACTTAAAACCCCAAACAATCAACCTCAACTCCATCTTCTACTTGTGTATTAGGGCTCGTATCGCGTTGGATAGGGCTCGGTTTGGTGTATTTAGCTCGGTTTGGATTCTGGAAGTTAGGACATGCTCAATCTCTTCGATTTCGGCTTGGATACTCGAGGTAGGGAATTCTACCTCTCTTTATATGTTATTTGAGTGTTTCCTTGTCTCTTTTGAGCTTGTATTGGTTGTTATTGAGATTGGATCAAAATCTGAAATTTCTGTCAAAATCGCCAGAAAAGACAGTCTCCCTACCGGTAGGAACTTTTTACCTACCGGTAGGACAAGTGAGAAATTATTCATAACCAGCTCAAACGTACTGCAGCAGCTCAAAATCTTCATTTCCTACCAGTAGGAACTTTTCTTCTACCAGTAGGCCAAGTTCAAGATTTCTTACGTTCAAAACGTTGGCCTTTCTGTTTTCAATTTCTACTAGTAGGAACTTTCACCTACCGATAGGACAAATGCAAAATTCTCCTTTTCTACCGGTAGGACTCATGCACCTATCGGTAGGCATAATGTCTTTTAGCTATTTTTCCTATGTTTTCCTAAATCACTTTTTGGAGCTTTTCATCGACTCTAATGGGTTTGTTTATACATTCTTTCAAATGTTTTGAAGAATATTACTTGTTTAATACTTAGAATGATATTCGGCGGATTTGTATGGGCTTGTTGAGTTAAGAAATAAGGAATGTAAGTTATTGCACGTTGAAACACGAACGATACACATGGGTATGTCTAGTGATCCAATGGGTAGAATTGTAATTTGTGTTCTCTCAACTCGTAGAATCTTTTAGACTCCTTTAGCGTACGACTTACGGACCCCAAGTATAGAAACTAGAAGACCGGGCATCGCAGAGTCTAGTTGAGAGTCGACATGTGGTATGTGAAGGTATGGGGGTGTACTTAGAGGTACGGTGAGGACGTGTGTATTTGATTATATGCGATTTGGTAGATTGTTGGTCTTGCAATACCATGTGATCGATTAGGTGGCTTTTGGATTTGATTGAACAACTTGATATTTGTGAATGGGAAATGGAATGACAATGGATGACAAATGAACACAAAGAGAACTTTCAGGGTTCTTAAATAAGTAAATGCCTGACATGAGCTAAATGCTCATATCATATTCTTTCAGGGCTCTTAAATGAGTAAATGTCTGACATGAGCTAAATGCTTATATCATATAGTTTCAGAGCTCTTAAATGAGTAAGTATCTGACAAGAGCTAAATGCTCATATCATTTGCTTTCATGGCTCGTTAACGAGTATGTGCCTGGCAGGAGCTTCGGCTCAGACTCTTGACAACATGCAATTGGTTTATGAAGTAAATGAAAGGATTTTGGTTTGATTAAAGGATTTTGATGGGAATCCTCTGGTATTCTTGAGCGAATCAACGATTTTCGGTATTTGGACACAAATCAACGGAGCTTGGTCTATAATGGTCTTGAGTTTTCTCTAAATTGTCTGATTTCAAAAAGAAAAGCTTCATGATAAAGGGTTCAACGATGAACAAAGAAGAAATGAGAAAGAATGTGGTACCGCATGAGAAGGTGAATTAGCGATAGTCGGATACTTGATCATAATAATTATGCTTATTTCTGTCATCATTGGGTTTCTATCGTTTGTTCTTCTGCATTGCTCATTTGCATATAGAGTTTGCGTAGACTTTTTTACTGGGCTAGTGTAGCTCAAATCTTTCATCATTTTCAGGTGCTAATGCGAAATAGTAGCTTGCATGCCTGGAGTGCTTGGAGTGTGGACTCACCTTTTTGAAAGTTAACCAAAGAAGTTACTTATTTATCCTTGTAAATTTCTTTTGAAAGATGTATTTGTAACTCAAGTTACAATTCTTTGATTATGAAATATTTGTAAACTTTTAACTCTTTTGAGACTTGACACTTATGTTAATTTGGGGTCGTTGAGTTGACGATGTAATATTTTAAAATCTAATGGACTTGGAAGCATAATTATGGGAATGAAGGTACGGTAATCCTTAGGGTTTCATTCGGAATATTGTGAGGGTTTTATTTATGAAAATATTTTATATTTATGTTGAAAATTGAGGGCGTGACATATAGACATATGGCAAACTTTCCTGAATGAAACCACCGCACCAACTTGAGCTCATTTCCATCGCAGACGTCACCACCGTCATCGCTGAACTGGTTCCAAGAAACTAGATCTAAAACCCTAGATCTGACTTTTGAGTCCAAAAATGATAGAGAGAGTGGGAGATCTCAGCTCCCTAAAGAGACAGTCTCACCATCTCACAACCAATGGAGGTAGAAGAGCAAAGCAGAAGAGCAAAGTAGAAGAAATAAGAGAAGATAGAGAATCTGGGTCAGAGAGGAATTGCGGGGGAAGAAGAATGAAGAGACAAAAGGGGGAAGAAAGAAGTGGAGAAAAAGGGGAAAAGGCAACAAAGGTGAAGGGAGGGAGCCCTCACCCATACACACAGACACTCTCTCATTTTCTTTCTATGCCACTCTCTCAAAACAAATATTTCTTTCTATGTCACTCTCTCAAAGCAAATATTTGACATCATATGTCAAATCCGACACGAGAAAAGAGATGCCAAATAATCCCTAGGTAATTGACCTCTTGGTTAGAGTTGGCTCAAATTTTTGCTCTCACAAGCCTTTAGCTTGTGTGGTCATTCTCATAAAAGGAAATCAATGGTAACCACTGTATTTTATTAAGTTAACAAACTAAGTAGTAATTTGTTACAATGTAGATATTTTCTTTATATTCATAATTCATGAGTGACATGGTCTACAAAAAATTCTCTCTATTTGAGTCAACTTCTCTACTCTCTCCATTCCATTTTGATAGTCTCATTTGATGATTCCAACTTTTTAAAAAAACATAATAATTACATAAAAAAGTATTCACCTTTACAATTATTTCATTGATTTTATTGATGTATACTCATGTAAGTAATAGTATTTCAATTTAAATACAAGGGTAATAATAGATTTTTATCAAGATTTTTTTTATGGAGTAGTTAATTTTGCAAAGTGGAATTGTATTTTGGGAGTTCCAAAATGGAATATGACACTATCAAAATGGAATGGAGGGAGTAAATTCCCAACCGCAAATAAAATTTTTAAACCCAACCCTGAAGCGGCTGGGACCCGTTTACAGTTACCGGACATAACCCAACCGGGTCAGGGTAGCGAATGGATGCAGGTGAGTTGGCAAAATCCTATTGGCCCACCTTATGTGGAGCTCGTGCAGGAAACAAGCTAAATTACGCCTGGGAGTTGACTCCTCAAAAATGTACTCTCCACCTTCTCCGACACTCATAAAACTCATCAAAATTACAATAAACCTCCAAATCCTCAATTCCATTTGCAGTTACGCCCCCCCTCCCCTCTTCGGCCAACTGAGAACCCTCTACCAATGGCGGTGAGGGCCACGGTGGGTCGGTTCCCCATCGACTCCGACGCGCTGGAGTCGTCGGGGGTGCCGTGGGGGGTGACGCTGACGCCGTTCGCTGCGCGGGACGAGAACGGGAACCCCCCGTTGTACGGATCCGACGGCCACCTCCTGCCGCGGTGCGAGAACTGCTGGGCCTACTACAACACCTTCTGCGAGCAGGAGCAGTGGGCCTGGACCTGCTCCCTGTGCGGGACCCTCAACGGCCTCCCCTCCGAGGCCGTCTCTCGCTACTCTCGCCCCCAGTCGTGCCCCGAGAACACCTCCTCCTTCGTAGATCTCGAGTTGCCGAGTAATCCAAATTTTCTCAATTTCTGCATATGTGTACATATATGTGCGTTTTTTTGGGTATAACTGTGTGCATTGACATCTGGAAAGGAGTGTTTATACTTCAGTTGAGTCCAAATCTAGTTCACATAATGCGTGAGCGGGAGTGCCACCATAGCCTCTTTTGAAAACATTCTAAACGACTGAAACTTGCTCCCAACATTCCAAACTACTGAAACTAGCGAGAGCATTACAGATTAAAACATGAAAATCAAAGTAAATAGGAAAAGAAATGCATAT
>BPLS01000518.1:318124-342343 GCA_019656275.1 Rhododendron kiyosumense
CCCCTGTTTTTTCTCCGTGATGCCTTTCTCTTTTGGGAGCTATTTTTCCTTTTCAGAGGAAACAGTCTCGATATTTTGCTTTTTCTATTTAATGTAGCTATTCTAAAGAAAATGCCATAGAATCTTGTGAGACTAAACTGATGCTGTTGACACACTGGCGTGAGGTGGTTCTGGACCATTTTCTCTTTTATTATATATTGTAAAAGTTTTAAAAAGAAGATATTCCTGTTAGTCCAGGATGACGATTGGGGAGACTTCTAAGATTTATATCATAATTCGCAAAGAATCTGAAATGGGCTGAAGAAAGAAAGGCGTAGGGTTTGCAGACAAAAGCTTCTTAGCTTGACAGCTGTAACCTTTAGTCATCTTGGTTTGTTCCTCTTTAATACACTTTTGAACCTTTCAAACTGGGGGGATTAGTAGGTATGATTTAGTCACCCCTTGCGTGCTGTTCTTGAAAACAAGAGTCATCCCAGTTATGAGGACCCATGCCTTTTTCCTTGACTCTTGTTTCATTGCTTTTCATTATATTTATTTTTCTGTTTCCCTGCCCAGACGTTTTTGGTTAATCAAGTTTCGGTTTCTCTCTCTTTCTGCTTCTAAAAATTTGCTATCTGGTAAAAATCAGAGCATTTTTCTTACCTGCTGTTAGAAGTATCTTTATTTAGGAGGGAATATGGGCCAAGTTGACCTGCTTAAGCTTGGCTCATTTGATCTTTGATCTTGGTTTGTGCTTGGCTAACTTTTGCACCAGGCTACTTCTCTATTTGCTGAGAGGGCTCAATTTTCAAGGTTATATGAAGCCACCAATCTATATAATAACTGTAGATTTATGGCAATTTCAAAGTTAATGTTCAGTGACCAGGCAACTGGACCCAAAATGAATGAAAATATATTTTTCAATGGTTGGTTCATTTTTCGACTTGCTGACTTTAATGGATGTGGGACATGTCGGAGCATGACATCATTGGTTCAAAAAGTGGGGAGTTCTTTGCACTAAACTTTTTCCCATGAAAGTTTAATGTCTTTATGTATATCCAGGTGCCACTCTAGTGACATTTTCGTCAACTAACAGTCAAGTCTTGAGCTACTTTTGAAGACAACAGATGTGCCAGGGTTATGTGAGCCTTTGAGCTGAAGAGGGACAATCATTTACGATAGATACCGGGTGGGGGGGGTTGGTGTGTGTGTGTGTGTGTGTGGGTGGGTGGGGGTGTGTGTCCTAGTTCCAAGTAGGACTGTCATAGGAGCGTCAAGCCAATCAAGTTAGAGGATTTCACTCTTAAACGTTGCACACGAAAGAGGATCGGAGGCCCCCTCAACCTCTTAATCAAGGGGTTTTGAAAGCAGCATTAAAAGTCTCAGTTCCTTTGATGCTGCTTACATAGTGTTCGCTGATGCCTTAAAGAAAGCGGCAATGATAATAGTGAGTGGGCTCCTTGCGCTTTGTTGAGTGCTTTGAAGCTCACTCATCTTCTTCCTGACCTTATTCTTGAGTATGAAGACATGTTGTTCTTACTCGGCTGGTGAGGGTCCAACTTCAAAATCATGTACCAGTTCAATCGGATATGTAATAAGCAAGTATTGAATGAACTGTTCAAGCGCCGAATCGAGTTCACGTGCTGGTCGGTTGTTTTAGCAGACCTTCATTCGTTGATCATTCTATCGTAGTTTTAAGTATATTGTTGAGTTTTAATTAATTTTGGTACTTGAACCTTAGTTTTCGAAGTATCCAAATAAAAGATATACCTTCATGTCAGTGGTTTCATTCCTCCTATCATGCAAATCTTGTATAAGTATTCCTTTTAGAAACTCATGTGTATTTGTTGTGCTTCCCAACATGTTATAACTTCAGAAATTGCATCACGTTTCTGCAGGCACACATCAGAGCCTCCAATGCTACAGATTGCATTCCAGTATACGGTGGTTGTGCCTCCTGAGGAACTGTCGAATTCTGCCTCCAGTTCTCCAAGTAGGTAGGGTTAGTTGTATACTCTGGCAGACCATAACTTGTTGCCTTTCAGGGTAACTTATTCCTACATGCATGCATTATTTACATTCGTCATTTCAAGGCTGTTGTTTGTGTTGGGCAACTTAATATAAGTTGGCGGGCAACCATCCGAAGGCACATTTCCTAGCCGTTAAGCTTTTGGAACAATTGGTGACTGAACATGGTATCGTAGATTTGGTTCTGAGAGATGATTGGTTCAAATATTTTTCCACGTGTTTGCCATGGATTGTTATTCTCTGGGTGCATTGTGCTTTTTTGTGTGTGTGGATGTTTTCAACTCCATGTCCACCACTGAGTTGCATGTGGGGGAGTGTCAGAATGGTGCCTTGTTAGACCCATTTCTGAAAAAATTAAGCTTTTGGATAATTGGTGACTTGGCAGTCCTGCCCGCTGGGTAAAAGGGGCTACTATTAAGCTTTTGTTTGATGGCGGTGGTAATCAGTTAAGGTATGGGTAATTTAAATACTCTGGTTAAAGAAAGTGAAGACACTTGGGTTGTGGGACTTCATAGCTTTGCTAAGTTAAAATAATCTCATCACTCTGCTTCACATCAATGGAACATCTAAAAGTATACACAGTTGCCAAAGTAGCCTTGCATTGAAGATACGATTCATATACAGACAGATTGTGTAAAATTGAGTGATGTAACGTTTTGTTCATGACAGGTGCTTATTGGCTTTGTTTTTCCTGTTTTATTGTTAGATTGAGGCTCTGTTTGTTTGGGTGTAAAATGTTTTCCGGTAAAAT
The DNA here is from genome assembly GCA_019656275.1 of Rhododendron kiyosumense. Lineage (NCBI taxonomy): Eukaryota > Viridiplantae > Streptophyta > Magnoliopsida > Ericales > Ericaceae > Rhododendron > Rhododendron kiyosumense. The sequence goes on from BPLS01000518.1 coordinate 320,883, forward strand.
GCTTTATCTATTTTCCGGTGTTTGGTTGCATAAAAAATGAGGAAAACATTTTCCATTAATTGGATGAAAATGACTTACCCTTAAATCTTCCGTTAGTTATTTTCTAAAATGAGCCCGCTACATTCTACTGTAATTCTCACTGCTCAGTTTCCTCGATCATTAGTCCCGACCCACGTTCAATCCCCCCCCCTGTGTGTGTGTGTGTGTGTCTGTTGTCCTCCGATCAGTTTTTGATGTGTAGCTTGCTTTAGCTTATTGAATAAAGCAACATTTATGTGCTGTTATGATGCAATAGTAGCAATATCCAAGAGAAAAGGTTGTTAAAAAGAGGCTGAAGAACAAGGAAAGACAAGTTGAATGACATGATAAAAAAAATTGTTATTTTTGTTATTCTGCTGCTTATGTCATAATATGTAACTGTTAGACGTGGGCCGTGTATATGATCCTTGTTTCAAAAGTATTGCAAATTTTTGGGGATGTCATTTTCAGACTTTTTTAATGATTAGGAGAAGTAGGAAGAATCACCCGTAATGCATATGTTGGCATACGAATTGAAGCTTCTTGTGTCAAAAGTATTGCTAATTTTTGGGGATATCGCTTTCAAACTTCTTAATGATTAGGAGAAGCAGGAAGAATTACCCTTAATGCATGTGTTGGCCTGTATTGAATTCCACCGTTAAGCCCTCTCTCTCTCTCTCTCTCCACACTATTTTGTTGATTTTTGAAAATATTTTTCATGTGCCAACCAAACACCGGAAAATAAAAGTTTGAAGTTTGTTTTCTGAAAAAATATTTTACATGGAAAACATTTTACATCAAAACAAACGGAGCCTGAATGCCTCTCGTAACACAAAGTACATATCCATTATGTAGGGTATCTTAGTTTTCCTTTTTGAATTTTTTGGAGCAAGGATCTGTTAGTCTAGGCTCCTGATAAAAATAAAAAAAAATCTGTTAGTCTAGGTTCTAGATTGAGTTGGGGTTCCATGATCGTAAGTAATATAGTTTCCAAGTGTTTGTCATTATTTGCTAGTAGGTGGTCTTGATTAGAATATTCTTGTTGACGATGGTGTGTTATAATTTTTAAAGATGGGTAAAGATGGGTACATGCCCTAAGAAGGAAGACATTTTCTTGAAAAAATGCTTAATCATATCCAGTGATGCATCTCCTTTTTACGGTCACTCTGTTTCGTGATAAGACCTCTTTTTTCTTTATTGGATATGTTGGTTTCCAACTTGGCATCATTTCATTTAGGCAAACATTGTGCATGTCAAGGCAAGCATGTAGTTGAAATAAGCATTTAGATTTTCCTTAGAATAGCTTTGTGTCCAACAGTATATTATCGTGTAATCCATCGTGTGATGTATCAATTGGCATCCTCACAAGTATACTTCCAGAAACTTTACTTATACTTTGATGTGATATATATTTTGCAGAAACAAGCATTCTCTAAAAAGGAGATTAAGGATTCGAACTCTGCAATTTGGAACTGCTCGTAACATTACTGAACTTTATGACAGTGTTGATCCTGAAGCAGTTTTATCAATACTTGTTCACAAGGTTCATTTTTCTCTTTTCTGCTTGTTTTTGCATTCTAATAACTTGACTGCTCTACTTTTGGCTTATTTTGCATCATTCAAGCGATGATGACATACTTGATTTGCAGCTGTTATGTGTATAATGATAGGATGCTCTATAGGGTTAAATACTTTGGTAGGAACTCTTCGTACCAATGATGCGTTTTGACCATGTTGATCATATGGTAGTGCTGCTCTGATACGGTTCTGTATTAGGAAAACAGAGCACAGACCTCATGCACGTGCTAGATTATAAAAGAGGAACAAACTTGTTATTCCGTTCATATTTCAACTTAGAGGATGTAGTGATATTTGGTGTCTGCGAGCATGCCACCACAAATATGCATGAATGAGTGGCGTGCCTTTTTTATTGAAGCCCAAGTGTCCTTGTGAAATAGAACATGCTTGTTTTGTATTACTACAGAACCAAAACGACTTTCTATAGTTAGACAAGAAAAAAAGCTGGTGGTATCAGGTCCATCAGGTCCATGAACATCACCATAATCTCTAGTTAGGGACGAGTAAACTGGAAAAGCCGTCCGACAAATAGGGTTTTATCTGTTTTAGCAATCAATTCTATGTAGGGAGGTTTTTTTTTTCTTTCTTTTTTACAATGGATTAGCTTATTTTTTTGGTTGACTATACAGTGTTTTTTCTCCCCTCTGAAAAGAAGGAATTCTAATCAGAAAAGAAATGTAGAATTCAGGCTTTTACAATACGTTCACCAATCTTTGTAAGCAATTTGTAGCACTTAACTCTTATAGCTTATGGATTTTGCTCTGCTCCTATACATTTAATGACTTGTCGATCACTGACTTTCACCCACCAGGTTATATCAGCCTCGTTGGAGCAAGGAGTTCGGGAAGGCAGGATGTTGCTACATGATTGGCTTGTAATCCTTACAGCACAGTATAATGATGCTTGTAAACTAGTTCAGTATGATCATGGCAGTTCAACAGCAGCTCGCATTGACATAGCATTGTCGCAATGCCCACAACTGCAGCCTTTACCTCGCTTAGTTTTTGCTTTGCTTCGTAATCAACTTCTCCGTTTCCATGAGGAAGGAGTCCATCCTGACTACCGGATATACCTGCAATGCCTCTTCAGGTATATCAATGTTTATAATCACTGGGTGTGCATTTTTTAGCCTGGGTTCCTCTGTTCTGATGGTAAAGACACTGGATATGAGATACAGTTTCCTCTGTAGTATATAGTTTGTGACGCCCTATGAACCGCATTTTACTATTTTGGCCACAATAATTTATCGAAAATGATATGTGTACCGACCAAAAATGTAGGGAAATCGTACCGACGGCCGCGAGCGGCCGTCTCCGGCCACCGGACGGCCGATCCGAGCCGTCCAAAAATTTTAAAAAAAAAAACCGAGGGGCCCAACGTGGGAATCAACGGCATCCGATGTGTGTGGGGTACTTGATCTAAACATCATTTTTTTCGTGTATATATATACACGAATATATACACGAAAAAAATGGTGTTTAGATCAAGTACCCCACACACATCGGATGCCGTTGATTCCCGCGTTGGGCCCCTCGGTTTTTTTTTAAAAAAATTTTGGACGGCTCGGATCGGCCGTCCGGTGGCCGGAGACGGCCGCTCGCTGCCGTCGGTATACCGTCGGTAGGAAACCCGTCGGTGCAAATAGCACCACTCATAATTTATAAGTAGCACACAACACAGCTTCATAACTAGACACAATAATTCGTAACATTTCCACTTGCACCATACACACCCATCTACAACTAGCCAACATTACCAACACTACAAAAGGTTGAAACAAAACGCCGCAAAAATACATGGCAAACTCTAATATGCGTGACAAAGGAACTGTAAAAACTCATAACTAACCATGAATAACCAGTACCAGAAAAATACAACATTTCTTTGGTACACACCATGTATGCATAGCTTTCTCCTGTAGAAGAATAAGGGTTTGATTGATTGATGTAGTTTCTTAGTCCCCGTTCCGCTAAGGTTCTTAATTTTTAAGTACTTATTTTCTGCTTTACGAGATAGGTCATTCTCTCACAATACATCACCTTTAATTCAAAAAATAAGTATTTATTTTAGTTAGTGGAACACACCCTAACATCAAACATTAGCTTTTTCTAAAAAACCAGGTTATGGTTACTACTAAGCATTTTGCAACAGGAAAAAAAGGATGGCTTAGTGTGATTGGACTGAAACATCAAATTCTCGCTTTAGCAACATTCTATGGTGCTCTCTGTGTTGTTGTGGTTGAAAGATCTCCAAGTCTGACCTGATCTTTTCCTCATACAAGCTCACATTTATTTTGAGAGGGAGTTCTACCTTGTTATCGTTTTACTAGTCTTCTATAATTTTGAGAACCCTTTCTATCTTCTTGCTTTTAGTTTTCTTAAGGTTGCATCCCTTGCTCTAGTACGTGTTAGTGCCTTTGCCCATAATGCTAATTTTTCTAATTGCTGTTCTCAAACTTGTGATGCAGTGCTCTAGAACCGAGTTCTCTTCACCGTGCTATATACCCACTGCTGACATCATATGCAACTCCGGATAAACAAGCATTTCCCCGCCATTCTTTGAGCCGTGCTGCATTGATAACGAGCGGCAGTCCAATATTTTTCCTCGACGCATTTACTACTCTCATTGTGTTTTATTCCTCTACAGCTGATCCTTCACTTCCTTACCCTCCACCTCACGACTGTAAGTTGTTGCTGGTGCTGCTCTCATAGAACTATGTCATTAACGATCATTCTTTTCTGCTTCCTAAGAAAAATATTTTCTGCTTTAGGCTTATTGAGGGCTACAATTAACAAACTAAAGCAAGAGAGGAGTATTACTCCGAGGCTAATATTCCTCAAGGGAGGACAGGATGATTGCACATCGTTTGAGAATTATCTTATTGAGGAGCAGGATGTAGATGGAAGTGGGTTCACAAGCATGATGGGTTTTGTTTCCTTCCTTGAGGAAATCAGTCAAAGTGTTGTCGAGTACATGAAATAAGAGACTTATACCCAGTTCAATCAGATTCAAAATTATACAAGAGGGATGAATTACATACATTGATGGGGTTGCTTAAATTTGGTGTTCTCGCAAAATCTGGACAATGAACTACTTGAAGACTCAAAACTGTTTAAAGTAAAGGAATTGAGTGGGCACTGTTTTCTTTTCTGTTTCAGTCCCAGTTGGAAGATTCGTTTTGGTGTGGACTACACATAGTTTACTCTCAGGCAAAATCCGCCTTTGTTAAATGAAAGAAAAAGGTTGCAGGGTTAGACGATTTTGTCATTTGGTTTGAGCTTTAGATAAGGTGTCTCATTATTTTTTGTCTGAGTCGACCCATTTGTATTTTCGACGATACCATTGCATGTGATTGACTGAAAATAATTAACCTGATTTGTATTGTTGTTGAGCACCTGTTGGAGCATGCATTGAAAATGATTCTCTCATCAACTTTATATTTCCAAGATCTCGCTCTCTCTTGTTTTGGTTCATTCAATTTTTTCACAGTTGCGTTTTCTGCTTTTTCTTTTGTTCCGTAAAAATTTCCTTATGCACCACGTAGCTTTCGTTTAGTACTAGTATCTGGGAAGCTGTTATGGGAGGATGACAAAGTGGAAAAGAAAAAGAAACAGCAATCACCTGGACAAGTTTTTCGTGGTAAAGAGTAATTATGTTATTCAGACGACCTCAAGCCCCTTACAATATAAGCTGCTGCCTATGGTTGGCACAATAGTGTTTGCCATTATTACATCTCCCAACTTTTTCACCATGATATACAAGTTACTTGAATTGGTAGAGGAGGAGTTCTATGCACATTTCTTTTTTGATAGTATATAGATATAGAGATGTCTGTATGTGATGTTTGTGCACGTAGATGTGCGTTGTTAATATACGCAACTGAAGACGGTAATCAAATGGGTTGCGCAACAAGAAGTGAGATTAAGACACAAGAAGCCAAGAAAGGCAGACCGATATAGGTGGTTGTGCCATCATTCTTGCCGTGGTGGGCAGGGCGGTTATTTACATGGTGTGCACCTGCACCTGCCGCAAACAAGGGGACTACTGCTGCATAACCGCGGGCTGAACCCTTGCCCGCAGTATCACCATCTGATCCTCCAGCTGATCTGGCACCGTGGCCACCATGACCACCACCACCGCCATGCCCGCCACCACCACCTCCACGCTTATCAACTACCGTCACTCCTCCATTGGCAATTTTCATCGACGTACTAACGTCCAGGCCTTGAGATCTTCTGTCCCTGACATTTTGATCTTCCTGTTGATCCAAGGCTACAAGGAATCGAATCATTTAAAAATCACTAGGGGAAAATGAAAATAACTGAGAGATCCTAAATAATGAAGATAGCGAGAGATCCTAATTCCTAAATCATTATCGTATTCGAATTATACCAAAGTTGATAAATTTTGACTGCATAATATGATCAAATAAGTGAACCTGAAACAAGGAGATTTTGTGAGGATGCATGAAGATGAATGGAGAGCATGATGAGGAGTAGGAGCAACGCCATCTTTTTTGTTCTCATCCTGATCAGCAGAATTCTTGAGTGGGAGTTGAAGTGCTTTCATGGATTTGTTCTAACTTATCACGGGAGAAAAGGGGGATTCTCTCTCACCCTTTGATTCGCACCTTCTTTGATGTTTCCGGCAAACCCTTGGGCTCGTTTTCTAAACTATTTATTCGGAAGGATAACTGGGAAGCTATTCCTCTTTCAATATTTAACACCAAATAATGTTTTGAGTACCAATCTTATTAAGGGGTGTTTGGGAGACTCTTGTTATTTTACTTTTTGCATTTTCGTTTTTTAATTCTTTTTTTTACTATGGTATGAATATGATATGAATCTGTAAGGTGTTTAGAAGATATATGTAAAATGCATTTTGCTACAGAAGTTGTGTTTGAAAGTATAATCATCAAAATAGATTACGGGTTGATTTTTTTTACAATATTGCCCTAGGTTATTTATTATTCCATTATAATATGTAGGAATAACCATTTTTAGACTTTTTAAAAAGTTATTATTAATTCAAATATCGTTTGGTTCTTTCACTTTAAAAGTACTTGTGACTCATATTTGAAAATCTTTAATATTTTTTTATGTTAAGTAGGAAATCTCAAATATTACCTTGGAAAACAATAATACCATTATTTCGTGATGGAGATAGAAAATAAAATCATAGAGGGTGGAGATTCAAAATCTTACATAATTCAAATAACTACCAACCACAATACAACTTACAAATTTTGCTTCGCCATTCAAAAAAAAACAAAAAACAAAAACAATACAACTTACAAAACATTAGAGGGGGAGAGAGATGTAATTTCTAAATATGAGAAGGGCAAAAGAGTCTTTTTACATTGAACCCAAATGGAGAAGTGAAAATGCTCCTCTTTCCATACTTCATCATTTTTTTATCCCCAAATTCAAGAATGCATTTTATGAAAATATTATGGGGAGGGAGGGCGGAACACCCAAAATGGAAAAATGCAAAAAGTGTCATCCGAACAGGCTGACTTATTACTTGAAAATGTTTTGATATACGACAAGTAAGATTTTTGAAATATTGCATATCTCTATTATAAAACATAAGGGTGTAGGGACAGGTTATTGGAACGGCTCAGATTTGTTTGATCCAAGGATTGATATATGCTCTCCAACTCTCTTAAGAAATCATTCACATTTTTACAAATATATTACAAAAACGCCATCAATTTGTTTTTTTCCCCTACCAATCAACTTTTGTTTTGTTGATAAAAAAAAAAAAACCCAGTAGTCTCTGCCCTATCTCTCTCTCTCTCATCAAAGCCTCTCCTTTAATTGTCGGGCCACAAATAGTCATCGCCTTTGCCGGTGAGTCACTCGGAACCCGGAATTCATTGTTCTCAGTAACATACTCTCTTGCTTTTTCTCTGATACGTAGTACTTTTTTGGTTTTGATCATCCTTTTCTCTATTTTCCTTTATCTTTTCTAAAAATTGAAATAATATTTTGACCCACTATCAAGATTCAAATGGTAATTTCAATTCCAATCGGGGTGAGTAGTATCGTAGGCACGGACCAGGGTGGGTAGTGTCGTAGACACGGGTAAACACTATTAACAAATAATTTAAGAATGCTTCAAAGAAATGTATGGGAGCTAGTATTTAACAAATTGAATTTAAGGATGGGGACATGGGAGACAGTCAGACAGGCGAAGTACCGGGATAATAGATGAGAGTATATGGATACTGTGATTAATTGTATAGTGTTTGATTAAAGTAGGATAATGACGGAATAGAGATGATGGGAATTACTTTTGTCAGTTAAATATGGAGGGAGATAGTCCAAAGAAGAGGTCGGGACTCGACTGGCTAATACCAGCCCTCCATCTAGTTAAGAGCAATGCTAGAACCACACCCACATATAGCATCTCCAGACCTTAACCAATTGTTTACCTAGAATTGAGTAAAAACTTCATTTGGTATGAAGCACCCAATGGGCAAAGTAAAATTTAAGCGTAAATTTGAATAAAAACTCCATTAATGGCATAGTTGTAAATTTGTGAGTGAGGAAACGGCTTTCAAAAACTTGAGTAAAGCTCAATTTAACATGGGTTTGAGTCAAGTGCTAGAGTGAGTTTTTGGAGGTTTTACGCATATTTTGGTTCTGAATTTATAATTGAGTAAGGATTGGAGATGGTCTTACATACCCATTTACACACCTGCACTCTTGTGAGTATGGTTCTAACATTTTTGGTTAATCCCTCACATGGGGTACTTAATAGACAAATAGTCCCACCTTATTCGGTCCAACGGTTAATCTCGAATGTATCAAACACGGGACTAAGGAATAGTCTCACCTTATTCGGTCCCACCTTCTTCTTTTTTTCCCAAAAGTTTAGAGGAAATATTCATCAAAATTTTGAGGGGGCTAATGTAGTTTTGAGAAGATCATCGTGTCAACTAGATCCATCAATGGATAATATCTTTACTGTGGAATTCAAACTCTTCTGTAGAGTCTTAACAATAGGGAAACTCAGATTCAGATGCTGTTTGCTACTTGTTAGTATTTCATTACATATACAATTTCCGTAGGTTAAATGGCTAACAAATAAAGCATATTGTACATGAAGAGGTCTTTTTCTCTAACCCAAAAGAAGCCATCGCCTTGCATCTCCCTCTTTCCCTCCCTCCAGGGTTTTACCCCCGAATGAGTGACAGGACGGGGGGATTTCTCTCCCTCATGGGATTTTTTCATCTCCTCTTTTAGATCTCGAAGGTATTTTCTTCTTCCCCCTTCACCCCATCATTCTCTCCAAACAATCATTCGCCACCCCTCCTCCACCTCTTTCGTTGTGCAGTCCGACGGCTTTTAAAGGTAGTATGCCTTGCAAATCGTGGTCGTCAGAGGCGTCCTTCTTGCAGGAGTGGGAGATCTAGGTTGGTGGATGAAATCTACTCCGGTATAGCGGATTCCGTCCGAATTCGTTATAGGTTTTTCTCTTTTTTGTTCTTTCTTTGGTATTCATTGTGTGAGATTTCTCTCCATTTGTGGGGCTTCTATCACCCCTGCGTGAGCGTTTTTGGTTATTTTCTACAGTGCTCCAAACTCCAACTGTTTAGATCGATGGGTATAATCTTTAGACTGAGTCCCTTCCTGTTTGGGTTTCTTGATCCCTTATTTAGGGATGGAGTTTCCTCTCACTGTACTGTTTCTTGGATCTATACTATTATCTGTTATCGTTTTGGGAAAAAAAAAAAGGCTAACGTAATTGATTAGGTGGTTTTGTACGGATCCGGGGGCCTGTGGTGGCTTGGGGGTGTAGCCACCCAAAACTACGCCGTTTTGGGTTTGGCGGTAAGAACCCCTTTGTTGGAAAGCTGAGTAAAAAATTAAATGCTCTAATTTTCAATCCGTTTGAATGGGTGCGAAAATTTTATTTCTCTGATTATTTTATCCTGAAGGGTCATAATTAATTTTTGGCTCTAGGACACTCGTTGGTTAGCCCTAAGAGATATTTAGTTATATTACTTTATTATGGCTAATTAATGAGAGCTCAGAAGTCAAAAATTAATTATAACCCTTTAAGATAAAATGATCATAGAAATAAGATATTCGCACCGGTTCAAACAGATTGAAAATTGGAGCACTTAATTTTTAAACCATCTTTAGGCAGTTTATATATTAAAAAATATGGTTGAAAAATTAATTGCTACAATTTTTAATCCGTTTGAATCAGTATGAAGATCTTATTTCTATAATCATTTTATCCTAAATGGTCATAATTAATTTTTGACTCTAGAGCTCTCGTTAATTAGCCATAATAAAGTAATCGAACTAAATATCTCTTAGGGCTAACCAACGAGAGCCCTAGAGCCAAAAATTAATTATGACCCTTCAGGATAAAATGATCAGAGAAATAAAATCTTCGCACCCGTTCAAACAGATTGAAAATTGGAACACTTAATTTTTTACTCAACTTTCCAACAAAAAGATTCTTACAGTTTTTTTTTTTAACCCTTTGCAAACCCTAAACAGCGTAGTTTTGGATGATTACGTAGTTTTGGGTGACAACACCCCTGTGATGACTTGGGTCACCACATGTCCCCCGGATCCGTTTTGTACGTGCATTTGATTTTTTTGGCTGTAAGTGGTGTATAATGAGTAAGATTATGCGATGGGTATCGATGGTGCTCCATCTGCTCAACTCGAATTTCCCATACGAGGTCTTGACATAATGACATCCTTAACATATACTCCCGACGTAATTGATGTGCATATTCCCGTATACGTTTTTCTTGTGAATAATTTATTTAAACATGAGAGCACGTACATAGTGGGACCAGTGGGGTCACGGGTCCCTAATATAATTTTTGATCATTATAATTTTACCCCGAATTATAAAGGTCATGACAATTTGTAACCAAATCTTATATTCCTTTTGTCATTTTTTAAGTGTTCCGCTTCGTAACTCTAATTTATTAAGAAAATATCATCATTACATATTTTACATCAAATTTGATATGTTATTTTACTCGATTGTAATCTAATTTACTTGGTTCCACTGTAACCTATAGATCATCTAACCCTCAATAATTGATTCGATTATGATTAGTCCGATAACAAGCTAGGGCTTTAATACATGAGAGAAAACAGGTAATTCAATTTTTCAATTTGAACTGTTGTAAATTACTATTAATGAAGAAATTAAATAGGTATCCTGTTTGGGGAACTTATTTAGGTGTCCATCCTAACAAGTTTGAATACTTATGTTCTCATCCTCAAATTTTAATGTACCCCATTATACCCCTATATATATATTTGTATATTGAATAATTAAATTTTCTTTAATTATCATGCCCCTTCCCCCCATTTCAGGAATTAGGAAATCCCATTTTCTTGTCCTCGTTCAAATCTGATCTTTTAGGGATATAGGTTTTCCATCCCCACGATTAAAGGGATTACGCAAATCCTATTTCAAACCGTTTCTATTCAACTTACCCACAATGATAGGAATTCTGCAGAGTTTGTGTAGCCTTTCAATGAGTTTTCTATCCACCATACTGTAATGATCTAACAACTAAAACATGTGGCCTCTTCTCATTATCATCCACACCCTTGATTGACTTGGCATGAACTCGACGAACACACCATTTTTCTATTCAAAAGCAGAAGAAAAGTTGTTCAAAGAAAACAAGATGCAAAAGAAGAGAAAAAAAATATCCATTCTCTCTCTCTAGCATTATAGAACACGGCGGATTGAAGGGATACGAAGCCGTCGTCGCGGCGGGCAATGATGTCGATCGTGCGTTCGAAATTAATCATCACGAACTGATGTTGCACAAGTTACAATGTGACGAAGGTACCGGTGCCCGAAGTTTAACAAGTTCGTCAAGACCCTTTGGTAAATAAATATTGGCAAACTCGGTAAGAGCAGTTCATGGCTTGGTGCCGTATCTCTCGAGAATCCGGTAGATCTAGAGTGTTGATCGGAGGGCGAGTAGCGATGCAAACCAAAAAGGTAGCAGACGGGCAACAAAGGGTATTGGATCTATGCCTATGAAGCCCCATGGCATATCTACCCCATTAATTGAAGCATCAGTCTCTAGGAATTTTGATGAAGTCATCGAAGTAACGTATAGAATTAATATTCCTATATATGTCTTGTTGATCCAGTTTTTGATTCTCAATGCTTTCTGTGTTTGTTTTGAGTTTCATTGTAGATTAGTTTTTTTTTATTTTTTTATAGTGAATTGGTTTTGATTGATTTTCAACCATGGCCGGTGGTTTGAAATTTACGAAATATGTCATGATAAAACACGATGAATTTGCAGAACTATGTCATGTTTATCATGATGTTTTTGTGGGATAAATTTTTGATTTTTGTCATGTTTGTGAATTAATGATATTTTGTTCATCTATCTCGATTGAAACCTATACTTCTCAAAATTTGTCATTTTTTTTCCTGATTTTTATCATATTTTTTATTTGATCATGTTTTATTCATCTACCTCGTTCGAAACCTATACTTCTCAAAACTTGCCATGTTTTTCGATTTTTTCATGTTTTTTAATTGATCTTGTTTTGTTCATCTACCTCGATCAGGTTTTGCCATGTTTTGTCATGTATTTTGGCTTACACTTTTGTTTTAATAAAAGTCGTGTTTTATTTTCAGATTTTAGGGGAATGAAAATATAAGAGAGAAGATTAGAAGAGAGAAAAAAATTTAAGAGATTAGATGACAGAATTGTTTGAAAGAGGAGAGAGAATTGAGATAATTAGAAAAGATTAAAAAAAAAAAGGAGAGAAATTTGAAAAATTAGGAGAAAGAAAGGGTAGTTTAGGATTTAATTGAATTTGAGAATGGAAAGATAAGTATTTAAACACATTAGGATGAGCACCTAAATAAGTAAGGTAAAAAGGATGGCTAATTAAATTCCCCATTATTAATTAAGAACATCAGTGTGTACTTTAATAATTTACTCAAAATTCTGGCCTAATAATTTGTGTTTTTACACAATTGCACTGAAGACCTTTTAAACTTAGGCCCCATTTCCTTAATGTTCTTATTTTTTAAGTGTTAATTTTTCGCTTTACTGAAACAAGTTATTCTATCATAATACATCATCACTTTTAATTCAAATAAATTATAATTATTTAAAAAATAAGTACTTATTTTAGTTAGTGGAACAACAATATGAATACTGATGACTAGAGTGACTCTATAAAAACTTTAATCACCAAATCGTCACATTATTACATGTTCGATTGAGAACCTAATTATTTTTGCATTTTGCATTTTGACAGAATAGATTATGAATCTAATCGTGTGTTTGAGATACATGTTTTTGCAACAGAGTAATGTGAATGAGTTTTTTTAGGATAATGCTCAAAATAACTTATGAATTTGGAAAAAAAAATCTAAAATAATAATGAAAAAGCTCCTCAGAGAGCCTTTAAAGTGTATTTTTCAGGGTACATTGTGACATACTCCCAAAAAAAACTGCAAAATGCAGAATGAGAAGTGGGAAAATTGGTTCCTCTCTCTCACGTTCCGATGCCAAACAAACAAAAACCACTACTCCGCCACGTTGTCTCGCCCCCGCCCACGCCCACCGCCTCAACTCTCTCTCTCTCTCTCTCTCTCTCTCTCTCTCTCTCTCTCTCCCCTCAATTTTAGAGAGCCTCGAGAATCGTGATTAAACAGACAACTAGACATATATACTATGGTGGAGTCTTCATCTCATCTCATGGACTGAGAGAAGATGGATCCAAACGCCACCGCATCACCCTCCGATAAGTTCCTCGGCGCTTTCCCTCCCTTCAAACCCGAAACCGCCGCCTCCGCCGCTTCCCTCACCGACGAGCTCACCGAAGACGATGTTTTCTGGACCGCTCACTCCTCCGATCACCAAAACCACCCCTCCACCTCCTCCTCCCCCATCCGCCACCGCCACGTCAGCCGGCCCGACAGCTTCGGAATCCTCGCCGCATTGCCGGCCGCAGAACCGGACCGCGCTCGCTCGGTTTTCTTCAACCACAAGGCTTCGGCTTCGGCTTCCGTCTCTTCATCATCCTCGTCCTCTCCTTCTAGAATGATCCCGATGATTCCGAAGAAGGCGCACGCGGATCGGCACCAGTCGGCGCCGGTGAACGTGCCGATGATGACGGAGGCAATGCGGCGTAGGAGGAGGAGTCTCCGATTCGACGTCGTTTACGATGACGAGGATGAAAAGGAAGGGGACGGGGATGGGGACGGTGAGATGATGTTACCGCCTCACGAGGTGGTTTCGTCGAGGCGGTCGCCGAGGGTGGCGTGTTCTGTGCTTGAAGGCGCAGGAAGGACGCTTAAAGGGAGGGATTTGAGGCAGGTTCGGAATGCGGTGTGGCGGAAGACAGGTTTTCTTGATTGATATATGAGGAAAATTTGAAAGCTAAAATCCTCCATCTCTCCTTGAATAATCTTTGCCATTTTGTTATTAACCTCCTGCTATGAACTTATGATTTTGTTTTTTAGCAGCAATTTTGAGTATATATGGAAATCGAAATGGAGCTTTGTTTTTTGTGTTATCTATGCTTTATCGTGACATTACTGATAGTAGTGCTTGAGTTCTGAGCTTTGTTTTTTGTGCTATGGTGACCATCTTTGATACTGTGTGATTTGTCATCACTGAACTCTACCCATGATAGGTCTGGTATCACATCACATGGTATCCAAAATACGGTCACTTGCCACCACGTGGTTCAGTATTACACAGAAAGCACCTGAATTTGCATGTTCGCAAGATGCCTGTATTATGAAGGTCCATTTTCTTGAGCGGTTGTCTAGTTATAGCCCTATGGTATTGGGAATTTCGAAGGCAAAACGAATTTTTAATCTTGAGTAACCCAAGAAAAAGTAATTATTATAATTTTGGAGTTGAATTGAATGTTACAAGGGGCTTAATTGAGGGTCGGAGTAACATTAGTTATGGAACTCTCTTTGGTAGAATAGAAGTCATTCTCTCTTCTAACGGTTGAGTACCGTACCTATTCCTATTTTATGGTCTGATCAAGTATTTCCTAAATCTAGCTGTGCTCCCTTGGCAGCATACTGCAGAATTTTAGTCTTCTGTTGAAAGTCAGGCATCCATCTTCTTGTGCTTAAAGACGTTCTGATGTGGGCCCAATTATCCACAAAAACACAGCAGGGGATTTCCTGATTCATATTAACAAGGTTTTATAAGCCATTGAGGCAGAGATATGCTGCCATCAACTGCCTGAATATAAGGATCAAGTTCAATGGGAGTATAGATCTCAAGTTTTTGACAACCTTGACAAATGATCTCATCATTGTGTTCTTTGACTGTTTTTTAACTTCAATACTGGTAAATTGCCTTAAGTAGGTAGCTACTTGTCGTTTGTTCTATTAGCACATGGTCCGGTGGTTGTAATCTAATTTTGTTCATGATTTTTCCTTCTTGTACTTCATGTTTAGGAATTCAGGGAGTTCATTCTCTCACCCTGGCTTGAATTGAAGCTCTTTACTCCTTTGACTTAAAAGTATTATCCTTTGTAAGGCAAATGTTAAACTAAGGAAGTACACAAGGTACTTGATTGAACTTATTAAGCACCAAGGGCGGGCTTTGTTTGGACATATGGATGAGGACTAAGATGGTTGATGACTTGATGTACATCAATGAACTCATTAATTATAAGTTAGTACATACATTGAATACTTGACATTAACAAAAATATCGCATTTGACATATGCCATGTTGGTAACAAAGAAAGGAAAGAGAACCCTATGATTGGAAGGAGGAACCATATTTTTAGCACTTTTTCCTTATCCTTAGAAACGAAGAAGACAGTTAAAGATATGGTAAAATTGGCCGAGTTTATGATAAAAGTACCAACTTTTGTTTCTGTTCTCAATGGCCACATGTATACACACTTTAGAGTTGACTTGGATTGATTGTAGTAGTTGACATTCTTTATCTGTTAAATTTCCTTTTATTGCTACATTCATCTGGTCTAGGAAATTTGTAGTACTTACTGGTCTTAGACTTACAAGAGAAAGGTCCTCATTTCCTGTTAACTGTGGAATGTGGAGCAATTGTGGATGTATCATTGTTCTTGTTATTATGCAGTGAACATTTCTTAGTGTAGTTCTAAACTATGCATAGTGTAGGTCTAAACAAGGTGATCTTCCTCTTTTCAGAGAGTACTTTGAGTGCATGTTGTCAAAGGTGTGCCTAGGCCCAAGGCTAGGCAAGGCGCACCCCAGTGCCTTGCTAACACGCAGGTGAGTCGACTTGAAAAAGGCGAGCAAAAAGCGACAAGGCACAAAAAAGTGCGCATCTTTCAAATCAGTCAAAAAAGCGCGTTTTTTCTTTTTTCTAGAAAAGCACACTAAAAAGCGCACATAAACAATTTTTTCAAAAATATATTTTTTTTTTTGCACAGGTGCGCCTCTCTTCAAAAAGGCACGTGTCTCACCTTGCGCCTCAAGCCCAACAGAACTTTGCGCCTCAGTGCGCCTTTTGCCCTTGACAACTATGGTTGAGTGCATCTATTTTGTAACCTATAATCTATGAAGCAAGGGTACTCTGGAAATGTCGGCGTACGCGCACCGGGTACAGGTAGTGTTAGACTTGTCCCACATCGCTCATCTAAGCCATCGAAGCTTGGTTAATAAATTCTAGAGGCTATTCCACCTATTGCCAATTGGTTTTAGGTTGAAACCCTCCAAGAAATCTAACATGGTATCAGAGCTAGGTCTTGGGTGGCTTTATCTCTCGTGGAAAAGTCTTTGTTGCTCGAGTCAGTCTGCTCTTGGTCTGATACCTCCACGTCCATCTGGGCTGCACGTGAGGGGGAGTGTTAGACTTGCCTACATTGCTCATCTAAGCCATCCAAGCTTGGTTAATAAATTCTAGAGGCTACTTCACCTATTGCCAATTGGTTTTAGGTTGGAACCCTCCAAGAAATCTAACAGCGTCGCTACGGCAAAATCGTACCAGGTACTTTTGGTATCTTTGGGAACGGCAAGGGTACTCCATTGGTACGCCTTGGGTACTTCGCAGGTACGTTTTAGCCCAAAATGAAAGAGAGACGAGAGAGACGAGACGAGAGAAAGAGAGACCGAGAGATGACACGAGAGAGACATATTGGACGACAATCGGCGACCGGCAACGACGATCGGCGTGAAGTCGTGACAAGTGACGACGATCGATTGGGTTTCTTGATCCTCTATGGATCTGGAAATGTTACAGTATATAGTAGTATATATATGTGTACTAGGGTAAATTACACAATAGGTCATTTTAGTATATATTAATACCACTAACACACAAAATGTGGGGGTTTTGTTGGTAAAATGGATTTATATTTCATTTTATGCTATAAAAAATAGTAAAAAATTATATATATATTCGCCATACCCGTACCCTGCTTTTTGGGGTTTTCCGTACCCTTACCCGTACCCGTACCCGTGCTCCATAGCCTATAATCCAATGTTAAAGATAGTTCTCTCACGATTTTTATGTTAATAATTTCAGAAGAAAAAGTGGCGTTGGTTTGTAGTAGTTTATAGAAACGTGTTTTCTAGAGAATTGGTTATTTGGAATCATATTCCGAAGTACCACAAAAAAAGAGAGAGGGTAATTTGGAATCATTTGGGTGGTATGGATGTCTCCTAACTTCAGTGATTGCGTTGAAGGAGTCAGGAGTCTGCCTGCGCAGAATATTTTCTTTTCATTTTGTTTGTGGAAGAACATATATACCCTGCCATCTTCGAAAATGGCCTACTGCAATATTTTATTTTGTGCCTTCTATTTTGTGACTCATTACACCTGTTTCTGAACAATTTGAGCCTTTCTTTAACATAGACAATCCTGTTTAGCTGCTTTATATCCAGGAAACTGGTTGCTTTACCGCTAGAAAAGATGTCGGTCATTTGAGTGCAGCTGTTCATTTTAGGATGCAGGGTTGGTTGAGTTTGTTTAATTTAGGATTTAGGAATAAAAGAATTACAAAAGTGAAACTTGTAGACAGTGAAGTTAAAGAGAAATCTATTTCCTTCATGTATTTGGTTAGGATAGAAAGTTTCTCTGGAAGTTCAAGTAACGTAAGAATTTTGTTAACTTGGATACCATGAAAATCTCGAGAAAAAGGTTGTTTTTGCCAAATTAAACCCTATGCAGATCGTTCAAATGTCTTGCTTATGAACAAGTTGTAGAAAAAGAAGAATGCATCCGATATTCAAGTTGAAGATAAGCACTTTCAGGGGGAATGTAATTTCTCTTCTGTCCTCTCTTTTTTTTGTTCTACAGAAAATAGATAGCTGGGTTTGCATGCATACGAGGGTGGATTGTACTGTGAACTTTATTTTCTTGTAACAATACCAGTTAACTGATCCTTTTGGACTTGGGGGATTTACCTTCAGGTTGTAGGCAACTTAAGGCTTTGTTTTCAGTCTTCAATTGGATTTAGTAGGCAACATTAAGCTTTGTTTCCTGTCTTCAATTGGATCTATAGTCTGATTATACATCTGGGAGTTTGAGGTGGTGGTAGTTTCTGGGGACGGTTTTGGCTGCCAGGGATGGTACGGGAACAATTTTCTTTAAGTATGTATGCCTTGGTTGCCATTTGCCCTATGTATGGCCTACCAAATGTTATTGTCTGAGATTCTGATAGGATAACCTTACAAGATTGTTCTTGAAGTTTCAATTTGTGGCCTACATGGTAATGTTTGTTTCCTTCCTTGATACTAAAGGATAAACATCTTGCTTATGAGAACTGTTCTCCTCCGGGAATCCGGCTTGTCGTGTCAGAACCGGACACTTTTTCGACACTTGAGGGATGAACCTTTTCATCATTTAGATGTACATGAATAACTTTACTAGCTTCTGATAAAATAACTTGTGGCACTATTATAACATAAACCAGGTAGATTTATGTACTTTTAAGACATGAATATTAGCCATCCGTTATATTATAGCTCTTACTACGTACATGATCTGGTGTGTTTTATTAGTTTTGAGTTGGCGTAATTGCTTTTGGATGTTGTACTCGTCTTTCATGTTGTGGAATATATGGTCTTTTTAATGTTAACTAGTTATATCTTATATGTCCTGCTTCCAAATAGAGTAGTTTTATACTTTTATAGAGGAGTTTTAAAAATGTTGATAGGATACATTTACTAATATGCTCGACGTGTTGTCTCTGGAATTTTTTAGAACTTCAGTGTTGATGTGTGTGTGTGTGTGAGTACGTGTTCGTGCTACTTAGGCTCAAACTATCCTATCCTGCATCCACCTGTGGATGCCGAAGTACTCAATACTCAGGTGGTTTGGAATACGAAACCAACAATGATCTAACAACGAACTCTATGGGAGAGTCTCTTCGTGGAGCAAGAGTGATAGGACCCTCTCAAAAGAGGCAAGATGTCAAGGTAAGAGATTATTTACCACTCGAGTTCGAAACAGCAAGGTTTTTCTAAACTTCTGCTCAAATGGGATCAATTGTGAGAGATGAAAATTTGTTGGAAGTGTTGACCGAGCACGTGATTCTAATCGATTTGAGACTGTTGGGTTTCTTGGATCAGTATGGCTATAATTTGGAGGAATGGCATCTGGGTAAATGAGGTTATTCTCCTGCTGAAATCTTTACATGGTAATTACACAGAAAAAGGAATCTTTACATGATTATATGAGGCTTTCAACTGAGGTTTGGGAGTAAGAATTCTGTTCTTCCTAACTGTGTCGGAGCAGCAGCTTGAGCTTCTGTGTTAAATGATCTTTGCCATGTGTAAATGCTTTACCGAGCCTAATTAGGTTTTTTTGTTAGGAGACGACTTGCTCTACAATCTTGGTGATTTGGGGACGAGAAACAGCAAGAATTTTGGAAGAAAAAATCTCATTTGTTTGTTGTAGAGTAATTGTCTGTCGTAGGTGTTGTACTATGTGTTATGGTTTGTTGTCGAGACCCGGAATAGTTCTCTTTTTAGTTCTTGACATCTTCTCATTACTTTGAAGATAATCTTTAACTGGAGGATTGTTGAGGTTTGTTTCTCCATGAAAGCAGTGCTTAGGGTCAACGGAAGAGCATCTAAGAAAGAAAGTAAAAGGTTTTTAGTGGCTTATTTCGGCCACAAGGCTGAAGGATTGGCTCTTATCTTCAATGACATTCAATTCTGAGTTATATTACATTTGGTGTGGGATGCGCTCAGAGTCGCACCTTGATGATTAGATGCATACATTAAAGTAAAATTTAACGTTTTAACCGTCATCTTGAACAATCAGTTCTGCCGGACACCAGGAAGTACTTGATTTGTAAACCTCGACGCTTTGATCTTATGCTTAAGAGAGCAATTCAACTGGATATTGGTTAACACTTGATCAAATGAATCCATCTGTCGTCCAAAATTTTGTACAGAAATTTGAAACCAAAACAAAGTATTAAGCACTGGGATTGAGCTGTTTTTTTTTTTTTTAATTAAAAAATTTACACTATAAGTTTTTCAGAGTGAGCGACCAACCATCGACGTTTAACTCACTACATACTCCACAAAAAATTGAATACAAGTGGAGTAATATTCACAGAATTTTCAGATGGACGAACGAAATAGCAGCAGTATCCATACTCTAGGAAAGTGTCCTTGCTCTTGGATAGCTTCATAGGGCCAGGGAAAAAGATTTCTACTGGTAATAGAGAATACCAACTGTAACCGAAAAGGAAAGTCGTGGACCATGTCTTTTTTCAAGGGTGTTTATTGTCACACATTCACGTGGAGTTCATTCACTTAATCCTGAGCCCCGCATAAACGTCGCTACTAATTTCTCCTTGGGCCACTATAATAATGTGCGGTATTGATTTCATGGATTCCAAAGTAGCTTTGTGTCAAAATTGTCATGTTAGCTACAAAAGATCAGAATCATCAGATACACGTTTGAGAAAATTACTTGTGGGTCTAGAAAATTAAAACTTAATTCCCACAAAGGATGAATTCAATTTTTATTTTCCTTTAAGGATAATCTCATATGAAGATTACCCTTCGTTAAATACAACCACCCCTCCCACCTCCATTACACACGACGACTTCCAGCTGGCGAACAACTCCAGACAACAACTTTTTAGGCGACCACCTTCGATCGGCAACTACCCTTGGATGGCGACCACAAATTCGTAGTGCTTTTTCCGGCGAGTTTCCCAAATTTGCAGTGCTTTTTTTGGCGACTTTTCACAAATTTGCCGTGCTTTTTTCACACTTTTGACTGATATATGTAATAACTTTTGTGATTTTTTGACTCAGCTCATGTTAAAAGGAATCAAAAAATAAAAAATTATGATCAAAATTCAGAATTATTTTAAATAACAACAAATATAAGTCAAAAATTATGTCTTTTGGGGTTATTTTCATTTTTATTCAAAAAATTATGAGACTATGTTTCATATTTTTTTACTTTTTCGATCATACTTTTTTTCTCGATTTCTCTTATTGGGATGAATCAATAAGTCACAACCATTAAAAAAAATGTCACAAAAGTTTGACGTAAAACAAATAAATGTCAAAAATATTGAATAAACACAAAAAAAAAAAAGAAAAAGAAAAAAGAAGTCACTTAACTTATTGAACCAAAACAAGCGCGCCCCCTTCTCTCTCTCTCTCTCTCTCTCTCTCACACACACACACACAAAAAGATGCGAAAAATCTGGCATTTTGGTTGATGTTTGTCTTTATTCAAATAAATTTTAGTTTGGACCATGACTTTTTAATTTTTTAATTCATCTATTTGAATAGAGCCAATAATCCATAAAAAATTGTCGTGGAATGTACAAATACCAAAAAAAATAATTAAAGACAAAAAGCCACGGAATTTTGTCTATCAAAAGGTGTTGGGG
>BPLS01000518.1:342443-363095 GCA_019656275.1 Rhododendron kiyosumense
GGGGGGGGGGGGGGGGGTGTGGTGGTGGTGGTGGTGGTTGGGTTGGGGGAGCGACGTGGAGAAAGAAAGGGAAAAAAGAAAAAAACGAAAACAAAGAAAGAAGAAGAGAAAAACGTGTCAGGTTGGACGGGTTTGAGTTTGACTTGACCCATTTCAACCTGTTTACTATTTGACCAATATTTGATTCATTCATATTTGACCCGCGACCGATTTCAACCCGCTCAGAACCGTCTATTTGCCACCATTCATATTTCCCATTCGTTTAAGGCATACGATTATGATGTGCCAGATCTGAGCTAGCTCGTCGCAAGTCGCCACCACCGTGATCAACGCGCCACCTCTGCATCTTCATTGTTGACAGTGTGCTCCTTCCGCCGGAGCTCTTTTCGATGTCTTTGGCTCCGGCGCAGCAAGTCACCACCACCGTGATCAACGCGTCGCCTCTGCATCTTCATCATTGATAGCGTGCTCCGCTCGTCGGAGCTCTTTTCGACGTCTTGTTTATACCCATTTTTGGCACTGCGGATCAGACTAGCCGTGATTGGCCATTTAATTAATTCTTTGATTAAATTGGGCCGAGACTATATAATTGATTGGATAAATCTTGGGCCATGTGTATTTTCCATTTAGGCTCAAGAAACACGCAGCCCATATGAAGAATGTAACCCAAGATCTTTTGGGAAGCTAGCCCACGGTTAGGCCCATGAAGAAATGAGCAGATCTGGTCCACAAGATACAGCCCATGGATTAAGGGATTCGGTTGCTTGTTGGCGGTTATTTCCCTCCAAATTTCAAAGGCCAATTGATTTGGTCAATTGGCCATGTGTCAAATGCGTGAAAAGAGGGAGATAGTGAGAAGTTGTTGCCACATCATCCCATGATCTTTGAAACTGCTAGTAACCACCCATGATCTTGCATGTATGAAAAATGGGAGCATCATGGGACACTTGACAGCTTATGGTGCAAAGTTGAATTCAGATTCATACCTGAATCAACTTGTGACCAAGTCAATTGGCCATGTGTCAAGTTAGCGTAGGGAGGGAGATAATGGGTAGTTATTGCCACATCACCCCATGATCATTCAACTACAAATAACTGCCCATGATTCTGTATGCATAAAAGGAGGGAGCATCATGGGACACATGTTAGCTTGTGGTGCAAAGCTGAATTCTGATTCAAGCCTGAATCAGCTTGTTATTTTGCCTATAAATACAAGTTCACAAGATGAAAAATGGATCCAACACCAATCAAAGCTCAACGCTTACAAACAAAGTCTTCTCAGAGAAGCATAGATTCCTTCTTTCAGCAAAGTAGCATATCGAATACCTAGTATTCAACCCTATTCAAACTTACTTCATCAAGTAGTTTGGATTTTACTGTTCTTGTACAAATTTTATTATTCTAGAGTAATAAAATTCACGTTTTACGTTCCATTTTCTATACGACTAGAAAATTTTAAGTTCACAACCATGTGGTAAACCACGAATCTCATTGTGATATTTAACCTTTGGGTCACACACAATCGCTCATACGTTAGAAGTCAAGATTTACGGAAATCTTCATCAAAAGTTAGGCGCTACAAGTCTTGGCATGCCCGCGCATCACGCATTCACATCTGTTGCCAAAAACGCGAGTTTTCACGTCTCTGGCGCAGCAATTCGCCACCACCGTGATCAACTCGCCACCTCTGCATCTTCATCGTTGACAGCGTGCTCTTCCGCCGGAGCTCTTTTGGACGTCTCCAACTCCCGCGCCAGGGCCTTCGACGTCTTCGTCGCCAGCACCGGCTGGTTTTGCTCCGGGTCCGGGTCCGGTATGCGGAGAGAGAGGAGTTTCATTATTGACGGAAAAGACAAGAGTGCGGGGTAATCTCGGAATAAGTCAATCTCAATCCTTGTTCTTACTTTTCTTTTTTTGGTTGGAGTGGGTGGGAATGGGCGGTCCTAATCTGGACCAGCCCGTAAATCACCCATCACATTTTTGTACTTGTACACCACCACCCTCATTTAGGGGGTGTTCCGGTTTTTATAGAAAGCATTTTTAGAAAAAGAAGATAATTTTAAGTTTAAAAATTATATGTTTATGTAAATAATTTTTCTATTAATATGGATCTTATTTGATAAATCTCATTAAGATCTTTTAAATGGTGTAAAAAAATTGAATTTTTTTTTCATTTTCATTATATTTGAGTTTAAAATTATCTTTTTTTTCCAAAAAGTACTTTTTTTGGAAAATGGAACACCACCTTATATTCCTTGATAATTCGGTTCCGTTGGTCCGTTAGCTTATGTGGTGGTGACTCAAGATCATTAGAATAATATTTACTCCTTTTTTTTATAATAATAATTTTTACTCCTCGAACGAGGCTTGGGTCTCTCAGGCCTTAGGGCTCGTTTGGATGCGGGATTAGGTTTACAGGTGTTATGTAAGAAGGGGGAATTAGATAGTAGGGGGTATTAGTTAATAAGGGATGACCTACATTGATGTGATGTTTATGGAGGGGGTATTAAATAGCACTTAGTTTGGATGAGGTATTAAAAATGGGGTATAAGGAAGGGTAGATGATGTAAAAAGCTGTCAAATGACCTTTTTACCCTTGTGCAGTCCCAAACTTAATTATGTATTACGTTATATATATATAATTACAAATATAATTAATCTTTCACACTTTAAGCTTTAATATCTAATTTTACTAATAAATGTACTAATTTAATAATATTACAAAATAAAAAAGTTAGTTTTAATTTGATAAAATTCGTTTTTTTTAATATATAAACTGTAGATTGAAAAAATCAGTTTTGTAGATTAAATTCGTTTTTAATCTTTCACATTTCATTTTTTTTAACTATATTTTTTAATATATAAACTGTAGGTTGAAAAATTAAGTATTCCAATTTTTAATCGGTTTGAATCAGTGTAAAGATACTATTTGTCTGATCATTTTATTCTACATGGTCATAATTAATTTTTTACATTAGGGCTTTCGTTGATTAGCCCTAAGATATTTGGTTGTACGACTTTCTTAGGGCTAATCAACGAGAGTTCTATAGTCAAAATTTAATTATGACCCTTTAGAATTAAATGATCAAAAAAATAAAATCTTCCCACTCATTCAAACGGATTGAAATTTGGAACACTTAATTTTTCAACCTACAGTTATATATTAAAAAATATGGTTAACAAATTAAGTGTTCCAAATTTCAATCCGTTTGAATGGGTGGGAAGATTTTATTTCTCTGATCATTTAATTCTAAAGGGTCATAATTAAATTAACTCTAGGGCTCTCGTTGGTTAGTCCTAAGATATTTGGTTGTACTACTTTCTTACGGCTAATCAACGAGAGTTTTATAGTCAAAATTTAATTATGACCATTTAGGATAAAATGATCAAAAAACTAAAATCTTTTTACCGGTTCAAACGGATTGAAATTTGGAACACTTAATTTTTTTTGCTTTTGCTCAGAAGATGGGTACTGGGGGTTGAAAAGGGGGATTAGGAGGGGTAGATTAGTCCGAAAAGAGAGGGATTTGGGGGGATTCCATAACAACTGATCGGAGGCAGCCCATCTCCAACACCCCCTCAGGGGGTATTAGCTGTGTAGTGGAATCCGGAGCTTACATAATACCCCCTCCCTTTTGGGTTCCCAACCGGGGTATTAAGGTGAGACCCTGGTGTTAAAAGGAGGGTATTCCTAACACCTCTTTGCAATACCCCATCCAAACGCACCCTTAGGCATTTGATAAACGAAACAAAACAAAGGAAAGGAAAACTTTTTTTTTTTTGGCGGGGGGGGGGGGGATTTCTCTGTCTTTGGCATTAATTTCATGTTTGCTTTATCATCATATAATGGAAAGCCTTTCCAAAAAAAAAAATATAATGGAAAGCCTAACAATAACTGAACCTGAAATTTAGGTTGGGAAGTAATGCTTGAAGTGATTGTCCACCAACTCCACTGCCTCCACCTTGGAAAATGATGCCTATGCACTAACTATGTCTATGGGTGCATCAAATGCAAATGCAAATTGGATTGCGTGGTACTTATCTCGAAGTTTCACATTAATGATCGAAGCAGTTTAATTTATTTAAAATATTTTTTTAGAGATCCTTGAAAGATATCTTAAACAAAATAAGCCCCATTGATTAACATTTAACCAACTAGGGCTTGGGGCTTGCTAGCTCAATAAATTACTCTTGCATCTCAAAAAAAAAAAAAAAAAATTGTTTTCTATTTCTTTTTGGCTACTATAACACTCACATGTTTCTTATTTATGAAAGAAATGGAGAAATGAGAATCTAAAATAACTTGTATTTTAATTAAGTCAAACCAAAATTTTAAGATTAAGAACCTAGCTAATACTAATGAAATCAATACTCCCCATTTGTAATGACCCGGATTTCGAGCATTTTTTTCCGAATAATAAATTATTTAATTAATGTGTTCAAAAATCGGAGCGTTACACCACCATTCCAAAATGTTTGTCCATCATGCAAAATGAGAATTCAAAAAATGTAAAACAATTCAAGAATTTTGTCATGAATTAAATGGACTCATTGAAATCTGTTAATTTGTAAAAAATAGATTAATTCTTTTGCAAAAGTAGTTTTTTTTAGTTCTGATTTTGCATGATGAACTAACATTTTGTGATGGAGATAGTGATATCGATCGGCATGCAGTAGTAACTCTCAAAATTAAATACATCGTAATAATAAAACGGTATTGCTAATCTCAATCTACTAAGCAGTGAATAATTCACACTTAATTTAAAAAAAAAAATAGTTCAACTACCCATACAGATTTGTGCTCAAATAAACAATTTCTCACTTCATTCACTCCTATCCATCGATATCAACCGATCCACCCAACAATCAGCCTCTTAAAAGTGTGATTGGAAAGGGTCTTTGAATACCACATGAGAGTGCATAATTAAGGAGATCTCTAGAGATAGAGACACAATCCAAGGTTTTGAAGACAGGAAAGATACTTTCTACTGCTAATATACTTAATTTCTTGTCGGAGAGAGCATCTTTTCTTTTTTTTGAACTTCACATTTGTAAACGATAATTGGCGAATTATGGTAAATTTTTATGGGATTTGTATGTGTAGTGGTTTATCAATATTTGTAGGGTCAAATGTACAAAGTATCTGTAGAGACTTTACTTATTCTAAACATGCTTCCAGTGGGTCAACTTAGTCCCTTAACCTCGGAGATTAGGAAAAAGAAGTTAATCTCCGAGTTTGGGATCAAGGCCGGCCGCCACTATTCAAAACAAAGTTAGAGAGGTTTCTGCTACAATTCCATTTCATCTCAGGACATTTCGAAAACAGGAATTCTCTTTTCAAGAGTGCACGTAAGGCGATGGATATAGGAATCACTTTGGGTGTTAAATTCAGAGGGGGAGAACTTTTATTAACGTAAAGAACTATGTTGAAATGGAGGAGGCCGATATTGCAGAAAGGATTAACGTTGTTGATGGGTTGGAGGAAGATGATGATTGGTTTTCTGGTTGTTGTTTTGGGGTTTCGGATTCTTTTGGCTTTTGTTTGCTGCGGTTGAAGTTTTTTTTTGGGTTTTTTTTTTTCCAGGGTTTGCGGCTTCTATCTTGTATTGGTGTTTTAGTTGGCTTCTTGATGTCCTTTTAGGTTTATGGTGGTTGGTTGACTTCTTATCGGCCTTTAGACTTTGGTTCGTGGGTGACTTATGCGGTGTGCTCGTGATTCATTTAATCTTTGTTATCATTGCAAGATTAATGAAATCTTTTTTTTGCCGATAAAAAAATCTCTTAGTGGTTGATTTTAAAGCTATTTAGTGAGGAGCCAAATTAGTGGTTGAGGGGAACTTGGCAATTGAATCTCTCATTAAAGCCACCGCTTTTTAGTTAGAGATATGGTAATATGTACAAATCATCATTATTTAAAGGATAAGTTTTCATAGTCTTCCCTCTAGTTTTACAGTTGTCTCAATTTCGTCCCTCTAATTTCAATTGTCTCAATTTCGTCCTTGTAGTTTGTTTTACGTTTTAAATTGGTAAAATTGTTAACACCGTTAATGAAACTAACGGAAAAATATGATTAAAAAATTCAGTGCTCCAATTTTCAATTCGGTTGAACCGGTGCAAAGATCTTATTTTTTGATCATTTTATCTTGATGGTCATAATAAATTTTTGGCTCTAAGGCTTTTCAACGAGCACCTGAAGACTCTTTATTTCGTTTCAGGTCTCTCTTAGGGTGCTCATTGAAAGGCCTTAGAGCCAAAAATCCATTATGACAATTTAAGAAAAAACAATTAGAAAAATAAAATTTTCGCATCAGTTTAAACGGATTGAAAATTGGGACACTTAATTTTTCCAATCCGTTTGAACCGGTGCAAAAATTTTATTTTTCTGATAGTTTTATCTTAAATGGTCATAATGGATTTTTGGCTCTAAGACCTTTCAATGAGCACCCTAAAAAAGCCCTGAAACTAAATAAGGAGTCTTCGGGTGCTTGTTGAAAGGCCTTAGAGCCAAAAATTCATTACGACCATTTAGGATAAAATGATCAAAAAAATAAGATCTTCACACCGGTTCAACTGGATTGAAAATTGGAGCACTTAATTTTTTAATCATATTTTTCTATTAGTTTTATTAACAGTGCTAACGATTTTACCAATTCGGAACGAAAAACAAATTATAAGGATGAAATTGAGACAATTGAAACTAGATAGACAAAATTGAAATAACTGTAAAACTAGAGAGACGATTACGAAAATATGCCCTTATTAAAAAGACAAGAACGTACACCACCACAAGTATGGACGCAAAACAACATTTTTTGCAGTTCTACGTTTTTATTTGCCTGGTCCCCATTCCAACAAGCAAAAAGTCTAGCCACATAAACACAGTTGTGTCCGGAACGTTAGATACATGTAGACCCATGTGGATCCATGTACATCAAATAATTCCGGACACAATTTTAAAGTTGTGTAAAAAAGTTGTGCATGTACCATTTCTCTTCCAATTCACAAGAAGAGCCAAGGCACTTTCATTCTTTACTAAATTACAATTCTTCTTCTTATTTTTTTTTTAATGGCAGAGGAGAGAAATTTATCAATCAAATGTAGTTATTACAAGAGATTAAAATAACAAGAGAAAGGGCATCGAAACGAGGTTCTCACCCTCTTCACACGACAATCATTTGCCACTCAAGTACTGATTTGATGAGATGCACGGTTGGCAAGAGATTAGCCTATGTTTTTTAAGAGTAATGAGTGAAAAGAGATAGAGAAAATTTATTGAAAACCATGTAAAAAATTTTGAATACAACAAATGAACAGGCCCTCGTGATTGATTAAAAGTAGTGTCTTTTGAATCAAAATTAAGATGTTTTGCATTTCTTTCTAATCAATATCCACTTGTCAGGGTTTTTATTTTTTATTTTTTATGATATGATACTATTCTTTTGTTTCAGTTGTCAATGATGACATGGAAAGGAAAAACATTGAAATAGGATTTGGATAACCAGGTCAAACCTTGCATGGTTACACCATTGATCTGTGATTTCACAAGAAGAAACCATCAACCACTCTAGACTGAATTAAATGACCACAAAAATCAGTTGCGGATGTCCTGTTTCAGAAATTTATCATGGCTGGTGATTTTATCCTAAATGCCCCTGATCAGGTCACTCATTACGTAATCAAACCACCCTTTTTAGGTTAAGGGGAAAAAATCGAAATGGTCTTTGTAATTTAGTGTTTGTGTCAATTTGGTCCATACAGTTTGAATTAGTTCAATTTACACTCTGTAGTTTTCATTTTGTTCTAACTTGGTCCAATTACTAACTACCGTTAGCCTCCATTAACTCCAGACACAAATGGGTCTCTTTTTTAGTGAATTACCGAACCCTTTCTTCTCTAACCTTGCAGACCGAAAGTCTTTTCCTAAAAAGCAAAACAAAGTCAATCTTTTCTAAAACCCGTGTTCTCTTGCCCGTGTTCTTTTTTCTAAAATATTTGAACTATTCTTCCAATATTCAAGAGGTGATCAGACATACCTAAACTCTCTATGCTCGGTGGAGACTCTAAGTTTTTTTCTAAATCCCTTTTGTGACCCAAACCACAACTGGACCAAATTCTCCTTTATCCGGAGATATGTAGACAGCTTGATGAAAGCTCGATCTTTTTTTAAAATAAAATCCACTTCATTTTCTAAAATTCAAACATTTTTCAAAAATATCCGAACCCCTTTTATAGAACACAAAACTCGTTATTTTTCCTTTCTTTTCAAGAACCACGTCACAATCCATAGGAATTGGATCACTTATCCAGGCCCTAATCCCTCTCGCTCCTTTCCCCCAAAGGTGAACGAGACACGTTTCAGTCGAAGGTAAAATCTCGGGCACGACAAATGGAGAATGGAAGCCGTGAAAAAAAAATGGAGAATGGAACAATGAGGCTATGTGTTTTATTTCAGAGGTATATTAGGGTAAGAGGAGAATGACAGATTACGGTTTTAATCCTAGAAAAGCGGCTCATTCCTATCTGGGGTTAACAGAGTCTAATGGCAGTTAGTAATTAGACTAAGTTGGAACAAAATGAAAACTACAGAGTGTATATCGAGCCAATTCAAACTGCAGGGCCCAAGTTAACACAAAGACTAAACTATAAGGACCATTTCA
Source organism: Rhododendron kiyosumense (assembly GCA_019656275.1). Lineage (NCBI taxonomy): Eukaryota > Viridiplantae > Streptophyta > Magnoliopsida > Ericales > Ericaceae > Rhododendron > Rhododendron kiyosumense. The sequence goes on from BPLS01000518.1 coordinate 351,101, forward strand.
ATTTTTTCCCCTTAATTAATTTTGAAGCACTACCACGTAATGCTTTTGGGGGCGTTCTCCACCACACATTGGTGTGGACTCCATGCCACTATCAAGTATGTGCATGACTTCCACACCAATATATATATGGTGGAAAATGCCCATTGATCAATCACCATGAGATGGTACTCTAAAGACACCAAATAATTACTCATTTTTAAGAACATGATAACCATTCTTCCCTAGTTTTGGTTCTTTTTTTAACTTTTTCCAAGTCATATTAATATTTTTCTTCAACTGTTTTGATCCGTCCTAACACTGTTAGGATCAAGTGCTTATCATTTTACAAAAACTCACAGATAGTAGTAAATGCGCAACTCTATTTCCTTATACTAAAGCATTGCAGGCCCCAAGCGCCACAATTCGACTCATGTGAGCAGGATACTAGTCCGCGACCAACACCTCCCGTGGAAAGAAATCAATTAACTCTGTACCGAAGATATGAATATTTCTCTAATTAAAAACTACTCCTATGCATGACCCATGAAGATCGAGATAGTCCAACCAAAAATTAGGTAGTGAATAAAATAACATTATGATCAATACAGAAATCCTAGGTGACAGCAGCTAGCATGGGCAAATGAACAGCCGGGGGGGGGTGGCGCCTTGTTCAATGGAAATTCAATGGAAATTGAAAAGTGTGAACCTGCATTTCCTCAATTTTCAACATGCACCAACTACCAAGGTCAGGCTATTGGGGCCCTTCATTTACTATGCCCATCTTTATCCTCTATATATATCCGGTACAGGATTTTATTTATTTATAAATAGCTAGGTTGCTTTGATATCAGTATCTCTCATTGTACTTGAATGAATGTTGGGTTGGATTTCATCATTCATGGGGATTCATCAACTGATAATCTCTGCCCTTTTAGTCTTTGCTTTGGTTCTTGATAAGGTTGAGCTCTCAACAAGCTATGTCTTGAAGGGCTCTGTCCATTGCCTTGACTGCAAGTACACCCATGATCATGAATATCTTTCTGGTTTGTTCTCTAGCTAACTCAATATTGTTCTTTGCCTTTTCTTCTTCTTCCACACAGACAGACACAGTTAGCTAGGGCTGTTTGATTGGTTCAATTAATTTAGATGTGAGATTATAAATATATTTGTATTTTTTCAGGAGTAATTTCTAGGTGTATCATAATATATTTGTCGGATAACCAATCAAACATCAATTTACTTGGAATATTACTGTAATAATGAAGGCTGCTTGAACAATCTTAACTCCTCTTTTTTTTTTTTTTCCTTTCTTAGTCAGTTTTTTATTTTTTCGGTCAAAATATAATATATTTTATGCACGAATCTATTTGGTTTATTAAGCTATCGATGTTACATCAAACTGAATTTTTTTTTCTTCGGTCAAACGGAAATTATCAAACTGATTTACTGGACTGGCTCTGTAAAGTACTTACAATTTGGGCCTTTCTTGGCTACAAAAGCCCAAAACTGGATTGAACTCGGCCATAAACTCGGGGGAGTTTCCTTATGGCAGAATCAGGGTTTCCACGTAGTGGGGGCCGAATTTTTTGTTCTTATATTGTTAGGTTTTTTTTTTTTTTTTTTTTCTGTTATATTTTATTGTTAGCGAGGGTTAGTAGGTAGTTAGTCAACGAGGGGCTAAGAGGTTATTCATAGTCCTGAAATCTCAAACCCCGCCCCTCGTGGGACTCGAACCTTGGTCTCCACGAAAGGAGCAAACCAGCTCACCAAACGTGATTTCTCATATTGCTAGTTGGTAGATCTAAGTTTATGTATACATACAGAGCCATCATTTTATTTTACAGGCAGGATCAAAAACTTTTTGACAACTTAGAATTATAAGGAGTTTTAATATATTTAATTTAAGAATTATTTTTTCATCCAAGGGATTTACAGGTGCCAGTGATCGTATAGAACTTTTCGAAATTAGCATAAATATACAATTGAAGAAAATATTTAGAGTTGTGCAGGAGCTCGGCCAGGTCGTTCCCCGCACCCCCTTCCATCTGCCCCAGCCGTCCGTCCTAGACTCCTAGTTCTAAAAGTTGTTAATTAGGTTGTGAGTTCAACTCTTTTTCCCTCACATGATCATCTTCCTCACCACATCTTGCCTGCTTCAGGTATTAAGGTTCAAGTGAAATGCAGTCAAGTGAAGAAGTTGGCCATTGCAACCACAGGACAAGATGGCACTTTCCAAACTGAGCTTCCCTCAGACACTCAAGCAACTACACAAACTTCTCCATCCAGTTGCCACTCCAAGCTCTTGGGCGGTCCGAGCCAACTCTACGTCTCGAAAAAGAACATGGTTTCCGAAATCGCAAAGGTCCCTTCCGAATCCAATTCCTACACCGTCTCCACCCCTCTCATGTTCTACACATCATGCCCTCTGGCCAAAAATGACCCAAAATGTAGGGCCCGAAACGCGGGGGTGAGTTCATCCAAGACCATTGATGTGCCGTTGCCGCCGGAGTGGGGACTTGCTCCGTCAAGCTACTACATTAATCCTTTCATCCCCATCATAGGCATACCATGAATTGATTATACTGATAGATATATATATATATATATATGTGTGTGTGTGTGTGTGTTGTAAGGTTTGTTAGTTTGTAAAAGGGGTGCATGCACAGAAAAAATGCACATGAGAAGTGACTGGAAAGTTAATATTTGGCCATATTCAACGCTATAGAACCGTACGTGTCCGGAATGAATTTGAGCCAAATATTAATTTTTCTGTACACGCTTTGGTGCATGTATCGGTTTATGTGGACGTACGTACGTACGTATCATTGCTCGTATGAATTTAAATTATGATGTGCTTGCATGTTAGGGAGAGAAGATCAATATATATAGATATATAGGTCTTCCTCTAACATAATTAAGCTTTGTGATCCGTCTGTAAAAAAATGTGTGAGAGACTTATAATTAGTTCTTAATTTCATAATATATATAGGCCACCTTTAATTATTAATTTGTTGCAGTCGTAGTACGTCGATCATTTAATTTTGAAGCTAGCTTGCTCATAGCTAGATCGATTTGCTGTGATGCATGCATGTGGTTTCTATATTACGTAATTAATTCTAGCTGTGTTATTATGATTAATGTGGGATATTGCAGTTGTTATTGACAACCATATATCGATGGATCGACGTCGTCTTTATAATAGAAAAATATCGATCGATCTTCTTGTTGTGATTTGGTCTTTTTCTGTTTGCCTAGAAATTAAAGAAAGATATTCATTCCGTTTGGTTTAACACTCTGAGAGTAATTTTTAACTCTCGGCACAATTTTTAATATATCTTTTTCTTTATCTCTCTCTACTCATTACCACTCCAACTCTCAAAAATAATTTTTTAAAATCTAAATCAAACAAAGCCATTGTGGTACTCGATCGATCCATTTCAATTCAAAACAACATTTTGCATGCCTAGATAACTAACTACTAGCTTCTAGTTACAAAATTGGCACTATTAAAAAATCATGCATTCTGCATGCGCGCAGTACGTATGAAAATTTTCAGTACTAATTAAGAGTATATGAACCTTTAATTTTCTTTCTTCTAAAAGTGAATTAAAAACATTGAGGATTGTGATTATTAACTTTATTTTAGAACACTAAAATCGATCAATCCTAGACTCCTAGAATTTACAAATGATCGAGGTTTTATATATATATATATATATATATCAGCTGTAACGTACGTGCCTTTAAATAACAATTAAGGAGCTAGCCAGGGTCACTTGTACGTCCGTCCGTCCGAAGACGAGAGCCAATCCCTTTTACTCCGTACTTCATCAACATTAAATACAACGTACGTCCTCTTCAGACTAGTCGATCTCTAGGCCTGGAACTCACTCTCTCTCTCTCTCTCTCTCTCTATAGTACTCTCTTCCGGCAATTTCCTTTTCTGCGTGGTGAGATATGCAGCGTACTAGCATGATTTCATCAAGAGAGGTGCTTTTTCCCCCCCTCCTGACACACACCCGTCCCCACCCCACCCCCTCTCTTCCAATTATACCCCCAGCCAACCCAACCCCATTTTCTCCTTTATTTACTTAATAGTAATATTTATATTTTTTTTCTCTTTTATCTATTATATTATTTAAATGTTTCGATTTTCAATCCGGTTGAATCGTTGCAAATATCTAGTTTTTTTTTTTATCATTTTATCCTCAATGTTTATAATAAATTTTTAGCTCTAAGGCCTTTCAACGAGTATCCTAAGAGAGGTCCTGAAACTAAATAAAGAGTCTTAGGGTACTCGTTGAAAGGCCTTAGAGTCAAAAATTCATTACGAACATTTAGGATGAAATGATCAAAAAAATAACATCTTCGCACCGATTCAAACGGATTAAAATCTGGAACACTTATTTTTTTTCATAGTTTATATATTAAAAATTAAGAAATTAAATTTTCAATATGTTTAAACCAGTGCAAAAATCCTATTTTTTTGATCATTTTATCTTAAATGGTTATAATGGATTTTTGGCTCTTATGCCTTTCAATGGGCACTTATTTTAATTCTATGACCTTTAACATATTATTTCCGTCTCATGAGCATTATGTTCATACGAATTGTTTAAAGGAATTGAATACAATATTACAATGTTCGACAAACTCATGTCAGATAAAAAGAAGATTTGCAAATCCAATATCTATTCAAAAAAATCATATTAACATAAACATTCATCTAATATTTCAAACAAAAAATTGGGTTTCCATCTTCTAATCCTATCATGTTCATTAAACAAGATTAATTAAACCCACTTTTGTGAAAGTAGTTGATAAAAATTTCCTTTTTTTCCCTCCACCACATTTCGTTTGGCTCCCTTCATATTAGAAGTGTTCGCTTAAATGAAAAACTATTATTAGTTCGTCTTGCTAAGAGGAATTGAAAATTTTAAAATTATGATTGAAACTCATAAATTTTTGAAAAAACACAAAATAAAGCAAAGAAGACAGTTTTTTTGCCTTTTTTTATATCTTTATTAAAAAAAAATTTTGAGTTTCGATCATAATTTTTTACTTTTTCCAATACTCTTGTCAAGACAAACTAATAATTTTTAAAAAATTTGACATAACTTTTGGGCTTATTTTTGTTTCTATTAAAAAAAAATTTAGTTCCGATCATCATTTTTTACTATTTCTGAATTTTTGTTGAGACAAACCAAATATTACGTATCTATAAAAATTTGATGCAAAAAATAACAAATGCAAATTAAATTAAATAAAGACAAAAAAGTCAACTGACTTATTTAAGCCAATCGAGGTCTTAATCTGATGAGTAATTGAATAAATCTAATGATTAAAGGCTAAATTTTAGAAATGATGAAATGGTAAGTCTTTCCGTTGAAAGTGACAACACAATGTAAGAAATATTTAAGACTCTCCTAGAAAAAGTGTGTGTGTGTATATATATGTATGATTAAAGTTTGTTGAAATATATAGCTGAAATGGTATGTTTTTTTTTTTTTTCCTTTTGTTTTTGTCCTTTATAGATTAAAAAATATAGTTAAAAAAATAAGTGTTCTAATTTTCAATCCGTTTGAACCGGTACAAAAATATTATTTTTCTGATCATGTCATCGTAAATGGTCGTAATAAAATTTTGACTCTAAGGTCTTTCAATGGGCACTCTAAGAGAGCTCTAAAACTAAATAAGAAGTTTTAGGGTGTTCGTTGAAAGACTTTAGAGCAAAAAATTTGGTACGACCATTTAGAATGAAATAATCAGAAAAATAACACTTATTTTTTCCCTTTTTTTTTTTTGGTCCTTTATAGAATTAAAAAATATAGTTAAAAAAATAAGTGTTTAAATTTTCAATTCGTTTGAACCGGTGCAAAAATGTTATTTTTCTGATAATTTCATCATAAATGGATGTAATAAATTTTTGGCTCTAATGCCTTTATCATTTCATCATAAATAGACACTCTAAGAGAGCGCTAAAACTAAATAATGAGTTTTAGAGCGTTCGTTGAAAGGCCTTAGAATAAAAAATTCATTATGACCATTTAGAATAAAATGATAAAAAAAATACTATCTTCGCCCCCGGTTCAACTGAATTGAAAATTGGAACACTTTATGGACACCCTAAGAGAGCCATGAAACTAAATAATGAGTTTTAGGGTGTTCGTTGAAAGGCCTTAGAACAAAAAATTCATTATGACCATTTAGAATAAAATGATAAAAATAATACGATCTTCACCCCCGGTTCAACTAAATTGAAAATTGGAACACTTTATGGACACCCTAAGAAAGCCCTGAAACTAAATAATAAGTTTTAGAGTGTTCGTTGAAAGGCCTTAGAATAAAAAATTTATTATGATCATTTAGAATAAAATGATTAAAAAAAATACAATCTTCGTCCCCGGTTCAACTTAATTGAAAATTGGAACACTTTATTTTTAAATTGTATTTTTTTAACATAAACGGTGTATTTATAGAAACTAAATACATAAAATAAAAGAAATTAAATAAAGAAAGAAAAAAGGGCGGACAGAAGGGAGGCGGGGAGGGGAGGGTAAATGCGGGAAAAGGGTGTGGGGTCAGGGGGTGGGAAAAGCAATTTACTTTCATGAATTTGTCTTTGTTAGAACATCCACAGTAAAATAAACAAAACAAAAGGTTGTTACAGTTGGTAATATTTGTTTAAAAAAGTGTTCATATTGGAATAACCAAACTTAACAACCTCTTAGTAACTTATTAAATTTTAGCTTTTATGTAACGCCCCAATTTTTCAAGGAATTTCGGGCGCATTATTCTTAAAATACGCTGAATTTTACAAACTTTTAGGCCCCCATTTATCCTTATACAAAAATTACAATTTCAAAATAATACAGAAAATCTATGTACATTTATTTAACAAAAGTAACTCCAGAGCGACTCTAGTTTTGACACGAATTCCAAGCAACGTTGGCCCGGACTCCGTCCCAGGAATCCCACTTTTATCAACTGCTCTACAGTAGAATCCTGCACACTCTGGCAAATTGAACGCAATTAACAGATCAACAATATAATAAATTATAATACACAGAAGGTGCAGAATAATAACACATCATCTTTTCTTTACTATCCATCATCTTACATGTAATCTAAGGATCCTCTCCACGAGATCCTTTCCTCCCACATCCACTAACTACAACCGTCTCATGGGTCCATCCTTCCTCTTGCTTATCCTGTACCAGGGTCCTTGGTGAGTGCACCTAAGTTATGTACCGAGCATGTTCTCACTTAAGACCATAACAGGAGGATCGAGTCATCCCATGACGCATCGTACATTAGGGTCGGACATCCCTACCCCACGCTAACTATAACCGTCTCATGGGACCCATTCTCTTTCTCAAGAGAAACTTCTCATGACGTATCATACATTAACGTCACAACAACTTCTCAACACTGGGCCCCATTGGTTACCCATTTCAACACTGGGCCCCATTGGTTACCGTTGCCATAGCATGGCTCAAATCACAATTCACAATCTCACACCTCAAACACTTTACCATTTTTCCTTTACTTAATATCGTCTACGTGAGTCACTACTCGTAACCACCCAGTGAACCTAAGTCCGACTAGCACGTACAACATGATTTATCAATAATAAGACAACGCATACAAATGATACATTTCAATGACATAACAAAATATAACAATTGATACGTGCAAGTAATTAAACACATGGGTTTTGGATTGGGCCGGTGCCTTTTGAATCATTTAAATTTTATTGAACAAAAATGTTACTCTTTTTAACTCGGGGGTCTCCGTTCGTAATCCTTAGCATTTCCCTATTTTTTTTTTAATAGAAGAACAGTTAGAAATCCTAATGTTACTGTAAACATAATATATACTTATTTTTTTTCTGATTTGTAATGTAATGTAATAAACTTCTGTAAGCATATTTATAGCAACTACAAATCTATACCTTTTCTTCGTCCATTAAGTTATCAGTGATGAATTAAAATAGTTTTATTAATCTTTGTCTATTTGTTACCCAACTAATACAAAAGTTGAACTTCTTAAGTTATAGAAATTATAGTTTCCAATAATGCCGAGCTTAGTCTTAATCCTTGATGTAGACTATTTACTAATTTACTAGGAACACATAATATCACATGAACAGTTTTCACAGTATTAGTAATTTATAGTAACTTGTTCCATAAGCCAGTAGTAAATTTTATAAGATGGAAGATCTGTTAATCCATTAATAACAAATTCTAGGACTGAAATATAAAGTATCATAATACTAAGAGTTAAAGTGTAATAACCATATAAAGACTTAAGAATCATTCCGTGCATGTACAGTAGCCTTTCAAAAAGAAAAAAAAAATACAGTAGCTTTCGGTTCTTTTTGCAAAACAGAGCATATGAGTGTTTCCATGATTTTGATGCGTGGCTACTATTTCTCCCATCATAATTTGTTAAAATCCACATAAAGGGAACAATTATACTTAGGAGAAAGTAGGAGAGTGATTATCCTACCTTGGTTCCGGGCGAAAAAGCGGGTAACGGTTTCGGACGATTTCCGGCCAAATGGGGGAGACGACGGAGAAACAGAACGTCGGGCTGACCTCGGTTGATTTTAGGATGGTTCTGGAATGATCCGTGTCGTGCTAGAGTTGTTGTATCTCGGATTTGTGTTTGGATATGTGCGGAACCGGAACCCACTTCGCATTCAATCTTTAGACCACCATGGGTGAAACTCAAGCTTTCTCCATTTCTTCTCTGAATTTCCAGTGAGTGTGGTGGTGTGCTTTTGTGTGAAATTTTCGGAGGAAGATGAGGGTGTATTTATATAGAGGAGATTGGAGAGAGAGGGAGAGGTGGTGATAATGGTAGTTGTGATTTGGAGAGTGGGTAGTGGAAAAGGATGAGTATGGCAGTGGTCGTGGCGGAAAATATGGAGAGAGAAAGAGAGAGAGAGAGAGAGAGAGAGAGAGAGAGAGAGAGAGAGAGAGATTCGGGAGATAAGAGAGAGGGAGCATAATTCCTCATTTTCAGGAAACAAACCATTGCTACATTTACTATATATGTACATATACATATATCATTACAAATTTATAGAAGGTTACAGTTAATTATAAAAGCTAACATGAAATCGATTAAATTTTGTTACATAATAATTATTTAACTAACTAATTAAAAGAAATTAATAAGTTTGAGATAACAATAAATCTTTTTATTTAAAAAAAAAATTGGGTCAAAAATCCAGGTTGTTACATTTTAAATAATAAAAAATAACAACCTTTTAGTGATCCCCACATTTTTTTAATTTTTACACAAAAATCTTTTCTCTTTCGCAACAATGTTTTTAAAAAATAATTATAAAAAACTATTCTTACTATTCTTTTCAGAAACTTTTTCTATAAAAAAAAAATCCGTCTTTATATGAACTTTTTTTATTTATAAAAACTGTGTCTTCAATTTTTTTTAAAACTATTTTTTTTAAGGGTAAACTATAGTTAACCCCCTCTAACTAAGTCTCGCGTGAACTTTGCCCCCTCTAACTTTTTTTTTTTTGGCACTCAACCCCCTCTAACTAACTGAAATTCAAATGGTCATAATTTCAAACGGTCATAACTTCTTCATCCGAAATCGAAAATATGCAAATTATATATCGATTTTGAGATCTTAAAGTCAGCTTTCTAATGACACCAAAATCACATCACAATTCAAAGCATACAAAAAGTTATGATCAAAAGAGTAAGGGCTGGTAGACAGAAAGACCGTTTTGATCATAACTTTCTGTGTGCTTTGAATTGTGATGTGATTTTGGTGTCATTAGAAAGCTGACTTCAATACCTCGAAATCGATGTATAATTTGTATATTTTTGATTTCGGATGAAGAAATTATGATCGTTTAAAGTTATGACCGTTTGAATTTCAATTAATTAGAGGGGGTTGAGTGCAAAAAAAAAAGTTAGAGGGGGCAAAGTGCACACGAGGCTTAGTTAGGGGGGTTAACTATAGTTTACCCTATCTTTAAAACTGTATTTACACAAAACTATTTTTTTACACATTTTTTTTCAAAAACTATTTTTTTATCCAACTGTTTTTAACTTAAAACTATTTTTTTTCTTCCAAAAACTGTTTAACAAGCTGTTTTTTTTTCAAGAAAAAATATTTTTTTTTATAAAAACTGTTTTTAGCATAAACTAGTTTTTTAAAAGATTTACGTGAAATGAAGGCGAAAAGTTTGAAAAAAACTCAGGGAAGGAAGCAATGGTCCCATTTTTTTCCCTATTGAGAAAATATGTTCTACCTTGTTAATTTTACGCCTCACTTTTTACTTTTCCGATTCGAGACAAAGGTGAGACGTTAAACTAACAAACGCGAAAAAAATTTAAATAAGGACAAAACCCAAAAAAGTCCTAAGAGTTCCTATTGGAACAAGGTCTAAGTGAACACATATAATAAAAGTTCACGAAATAACTATTACAATTTAACCAAAATCTCCCATCTAAAAACAAAATGGACGAAATAGTTAGTATTTTTTTAGTTGTAGGGGTAAAAATACAAGAATAAAAATGAATTTTTATGCACACAGAACAATTTCAGGACAGGTACCAGAACGGAATAACGTCTAGACAAATCCAACCAGATTTCTTCAATTCTTCTCCAACCCCATACCCGAGAAATTTAACAAAGACCCGTCCCGACGAGGGCAAGTTGAATTGTCATCTGTACATGACAGAGACTTAGGTAGGTAATATGAGCACTCGATACTTTAATAGTAGTGGTTTAATTCTCTAATTGTTGGGGGTTGATGTAACCTCTCCCGAGTCCAAACAACAGGACCCCCGATTTCTGCAGATTCTTGTATGTGTCAATTTAATTTCCAGATTCTGGTGTTCGTTTGTCTTATACGTGAACGGCGCGCGTGCGGACTTTGGAATGAAAAAGTAATAATATTGCCGGGCCATATGTTTTTTCAGTGTGTTTACCGCTTCCTATACGCGTGAAAAACAGAGAGAGAGAGAGAGAGAGAGAGACCTGCAGTTCTTTGATCGACATCCTCCACAATTCCACAATTCTATGGTCATGGTGTGTGGTCTTCGGGGTCAGCACCGGATAGTACTGGTGTTGTGTCCGTTCGAGATGTACGAAAATACGAAAAATTGTTATTGAGAACCCATGCATCAAGCGGACACAATATCAGTAATTCATTAGATCAGCCACAAATTAGTACTGTACTAGTATTTTTAAAGATTGAAACCATTTGAAAAAGCAATTAATTTCCATTTTGCTGTATGACATCAACGGTTCAACTTTAAAACTAATATAGCAACAGATGATGTTACACAGAAATTTGCAGTGACGTGAACCGAATGCATTGGTTTTACGAAAATCTTAACCAAATAACTACCAATCATTAACTTAATGATTATTATTTTTAATGGATGTTCTATTCTTTAAGATGAATGATCTATTATAACTATGAAAATTTTATTACTTGGAAAAAAAAAACTACAAAAAGTCTGTCCACAAAGATTTTTTGTGCCAAGATTGTGCACAGGTTGACATGTAGGGACCACTATGAGTCTCACATAGTTCATTAAATTTAAAATATTTTTTCGAGTGCTCCTTGCGAAATTAATTCAATTAGATAACTCTAAGTGCTCGATCAAACATTTATAATTATCCAATTAAACTGATTTTTCAAGGGAAAATGACGGCCAAAGATATGTTTTGATAATTAATATCTACCAAAGACATTTTCAATATTAACAAATGTTCTTAGTATATTCTTGGCAGGTATTAATTATCAAAACACGTCTTGGGCCGTCATTTTCCCATTTTTCAATCATGAACCCAAAAACATATTTTTTGAATTCAATGAACGATTTGGATTGTTTGTGTGAGCCTCACATTGCGGGCTGCGCACAAAAAATCTATGTACATAGTCGGATTGTTATAACTATATATATATATATATATATAGAGAGAGAGAGAGAGAGAGAGAGAGAGAGTCATTTTCAAATGAGAA
>BPLS01000518.1:376164-418065 GCA_019656275.1 Rhododendron kiyosumense
TCTTACAGGCCATCCTTTTTATACTTTAAAATAATAATTAATGTCGACTATGCGTTGTCTAGTATTTGAAGAACCTATAACAACAACAACAACAATAACTAAATTTGGACAATCAACCTCAGCTATAAGTCCGAGCCTCTTGAGTCTTGAATTTGACCGTCGACATATCAAATAGTTTAGTTATCAATGGGGACACAAAGTGCAAACAACGACCAAGAGAAGAATGCAAAAGGAAAACAACACGAATTTTTAGCACTAATTGTGTACATTCACAGGTCACACCAATTTCCACTATGTATTAATCGAATGAAAAAGAGTACAAAGTTACACAGGCGGTTGCATATAGCGAATATTTAAGGGAGCTAATAATGCCAAAACTCTTTTTGTTCCTTCCAAAACTCATTCATTACATGACTTAATTACCCTCCATTACACCACTTACTTTACGAAAATGCCCGTAGAAATCCATAGGATTATTTTATGTTCCTTTTTGTTTTCTTGCACCCATCAAAAGCTTCACAGCTTATTCAATGGAGAGATGGATGAGCTGAGGTAAATTAATTATTCCTTTTTCACAACTTTGATAACTCTATCTTACGTTCTCTTTTTTATTTTCAGGTAGTAATACTTTACTTCCAAGTCCGTCCAACATATGCGTAACGGAGTTTTTGTGTGGGGACTAAAGTAATGCAACTGAAATTATTATTATATTTGTTTTGATTATCTATTTCATAATTTTTTTTATAAAATTTTCAGGTTGTGGTGAGTAAGGTGTGAGAAGACTAGAGTATGCATAATGGAGATTTTGAACAAAGACTAGATTATTATCATTAATTTGTTATGTTTAATTCTTCTAAAATTAGCTCGTGTTTGTTAGATTGGTTGCTTGTGAATTGATGAAAATATGGAATAGGAAAACATTGATGTTTAATTTTTGTTTGCTTATCTTCTAAAATTAGCTCTTGGGTTGTTCATGAATTGATGGAATTTGCGTTTTTCTAGAAACGTGGAACTAGAAAACAAGCCTTGCACTTATGCGATTTCAAGGAGTATTTTTGTAAAGTAAGTGGTGTAGTGGAGAGCAATCAAGTCATGCAATGAAAGAGTTTTGGCAAGAATAAAAAGAGTTTTGACAGAAACAAAATGGGTTTTGACATTATCAATTCCCATATTTAAAACCTAGAATTTACATCACCAAATACCGTAATACTCCATGGATTCCTATGACCTGACTAGACAAGTCAAACCCCGAACAACTAGCAAAGCATAGGCCAAATTGAATCAGGCTTTAAAAACCCATGACCGTGAACTAGGAAAACATGAAATAAACATTGAGCCCTTATTATTTGGAGAATCGAATGCTCCATTTGTTTGGGCGTAAAATATTTTCCGGTAAAATATTTTATCTATTTTCCGGTGTTTGGTTGTGTAAAAAATGAGGAAAACATTTTACATGTACAATATTTTTCATTAATTGGATGAAAATGACTTACCCTTAAATCTTCCGTAAGTTATTTTTCTAAATAAACCCACTGTCTTCTACTGCAATTCTCACTATTCAGTTTCATCGATTATACTCACGTTCAATTTCAATATTCTTAGATCTTTTCACCATTTAAGCCCCTTCTCTCTTCCTACACTTTTTTATTAATTTTTAAAAATATTTTTCAAGTATCAACCAAATACTAAAAAATAAAAATTTAAAATTTATTTTCTGAAAAAACATTTTACAATATCAAAACAAACAGAGCCGAAGTGTAAATGGAATATTACTTGTCGATCGATGCAGAAAGGAAAAGCCTGGATTGACGTCAAGGGTGACCTAAAAACAGGAAGGCTGACTTGTTCAAAAAACATTTAAAAAACCAAAAACAAACAAGAATTTTTTTGTGGGAAAAAGCTACTACTGGACAAATCTCACTTTGTTCTTGGCACAAACGCGTGGAAGCTCTCCCAAACTCCCCCATTTTTCTCCTTTCACTCGGAAACTCTCTCTCTCTCTCTCCAATACCCACACGCACACACACGGACACAAGATAAAGACAGTTCAGTAGCACTATAAAACATCTACCAGATTGGAGCTTTACTTATTCACCCAAAAGCACCAAAACAAAAAGAAAAAAGATTAGAGCTGTACTTTTGCATTAAAAAAAAAGGGGGGGAAAGAACGGAAGACCAGAAGAGCAATGGAAGAAATGCCCCCGGGATACCGTTTCTACCCAACTGAAGAAGAACTGGTTTCCTTCTATCTCCACAAGAAGCTTGAAGGAAAGAGAAATGACCTCAATCGTGTGATCCCTGTGCTCGACATTTTCGAGCAAGAGCCATGCCACCTTCCAAGTAACCCCTTTTACCTAATTCCTCTTTATATATTCTTCGCTCGTTTACCCTTTTCAATTTTCAGTTTAGTAGTACTATACTAGAAGCTTTTGGTGTATAGTAGGATTGATCCCCGAGAATTTGTCGAAATGAACGTGAGGTCGTTTGGACACCTGGGTTATCAAAAAAGTTTAGTACTAGTATTAGAAAAACTTATAGAGGAGTGTTAAGAATGCAACTTGACAACACACAATTAATTCATCTTAATAGGGTGTGCCGGTATGAATCCAGGCCATCGTAACTTCATAAGGAGAAATCATTATTACACCTTCTTTTCATTAGTATTACCGAATGCTTGATCATTTCTTTTCATTATAAACTAATAGTGGAAACGAAATTCTATGCGTGATTTGTTGCAGAGCTTTCGGGAGAGCTGTGCCATAGAGACATGGAGCAATGGTTTTTCTTCGTACCAAGACAAGAGAGGGAAGCCCGCGGAGGCAGGCCGAGCCGAACTACGGCTTCTGGTTACTGGAAGGCTACCGGATCTCCGAATTATGTTTATTCCTCGGATAACAGAGTGATTGGGATGAAGAAGACAATGGTGTTCTACAAAGGAAGAGCTCCTAGTGGAAGAAAAACCAAATGGAAGATAAATGAGTATAAAGCCATACATCAAGAAACTTCCACCCCATTCGGTTGTGCGGTCCCAAAGGTGTATAGAATCTCTCTCTCTCTCTCTCTCTCTCTCTCTCTGCCTTTAAATCATTTGGCGCTATTTGCTATCTCATATTTTTAGTTCTGCGACGTCGTCCCAATCCAAAATTAACTACTCCCTACATCTCAATTTGTCCCGCAAAAGAACTTTAAAATAATGCCGTACAAAATTTTCAAGAATTTTTTTTAAAAAAACAGTAATTTACTAGCTACCCCTGCCTATTAATGAGTTCTTTTAAATCATGAGAAAATTGTTTTTTTTTTGAAAAAAATGTATTATTTTTAAGTTACCGTTTTGTGGACCGAACAAACATTTTAGGACGGAGATGTTACTTTTTATTTCTTTGTATTTGAAATGTGTCTGGACTGTAACGGCCCATTTGCCAAACAGATAAAGTTTTGGGTGGATAAGGATGAAGAATGGATAAAAGGTATACATGTTATAAATGAGGATTATTTAAGGAAGGGGATTATTACCTAATTCTACTTTGTTTGGGTAGTAGTTGATATAAGTGGATCAGAGTATGCGGATAAAAGTGAATAATGTGATAAATTACTTTTTTTTTTTTTGATAAATTACTTGATTTCCCTCATTTGTTGTGTTTGGTTTGGTTTTTGAAATTTTTTTTGAAAAATAGTAGGGGTAATAAATAGAGAGAGAGAGAGAGAGAAAAAAATGTTAGAAGTAGGAAATTTTTTTTGAAATATTCTTTTTGAAAAGTGAAGAGAATAAGGCATTAATCATTTCATTGAGAATGCAAAATAATTTGATGGGTAATTTGAATTTTTTTGTTTCCCATCCGGATAAGCTAATTCTAGGATAGGACAGAACGAGAAAGAGAATGAAGGCCGAAGTCTAACCACAAAACCAATGCCATGGAGTCGATTAATTGACTCAGATGTCGAGCATCGATTGGCATGTGCTGAAAATGACCTACAACACATGCCAGTCAATCAGTTCTCACCAAGTCAGTTGATTTGAAGCGACTTTGGAGAAATTTTTCGGTGCCGCATGTTACCCGTGGTTTCGGTTCGGCGTATTTGGGTCGTCTATTCGATTTTAGAAGATTCGAATTTAAAGAGAGAAAAATGAGAAAGAGGGTTTCAATCTGAACCATCCAACACACTTTTAGACACCCGAATAGGCTATTCAGGCACCACGTGGTATCCACCCAATACCAAAATAATTTTGTATTGTTTTTTGAAGTTCTAATAGTGAATTTTCATTTGTACGAATATTGCAGCTGAGGCATGAACTGAGCGTGTGCCGAGTTTACGTGATACAAGGAAGCTCTCGAGCATTCGACCGACGCCCGCTTGGGGCAGAGACGAGGAGATCGGAAACACAGCAGACAGTTCACGGACATGAGGCTATGGCACCATCCCAAGCCACTGAAACAGGGGAGAAAACAAGCTCGTCAGCAGAAAGTTCGTACTCGGGGGAAGACCATTTTGAACTCCCACAGACCGATTTGGTTAATATCAATGGGCAAGAACTACCTCTGTGGGAGTGGGAAGAACTCAATTGGCCTTAATTTTGTACCTAGTATCAAAGCCCAAGGGGTTTGCGTAGTAGACAAAACGTTCTTTTACTGGCAAGCCGGCATGATATAAGGTTCAAGTCGTACCGCTGTAAACTATAGCTTTCTTTTTTCTTAATTATTTTCACCTTTCTAATTGTGAGAATAAATAAAATAGTGAAGGGTATATTTACCAAAAGATGTAACAAACAATTTGTGTTATGATTTACTGAGATTGATTTAATGAGGGCAGGGGGTACAAAATTTGTATATGTTCTAGTCAATTTGAAACAGGATTGATTACATGAGGATGTAATTAATTGAGACTTAGTCAACTTGAACAAAGTTTTCCAAATATGAAATTTAATTCCTGAAAATTTGAAGACTTTATTATTCCGAAGTCAATTTGAGCAATTATATCAGAAGTCCAGTGATGAGAAACTAACCAGGAAAACACGTACAGAGCACTTTTCCGATCTACGGAGAGATTGATTATACACAGGGTTCTCTCTCGGGTCTTAAAAGACTTATATATTGTTACTACGAAGTCAATGGGACGAATTATATCAGAAGTCCAATCATGAGAAACTAATCAGGAAAGTACATAGCACTTTTCTGATCTAAGAGCATCCACATTAGACTCTTTATATTTTGAACCAATTTACACCTTAAAAAGTCAATTTATAACTTTAGCTACTCATTTTTAAAATGTCTACTGCATCAGGTTCTTTACTCTCACTCTCTTCTCAATTAAATATTCATACTTAAAATTACAATTCATGTGCATGAGAAATAAAATATTGTATTTTATTAGAAAAACGTTGCAGAGTAGGCGCTAAAAAAGTAGGAAAATAATAAAATAAGTTTTACCAGGTGAACAGTCGCTTGCTTGAAGTAACCAGAGACAGTAGCAAAATCAAAATTTGGATTGGTGTAGTGAGGCTGATGTGAGAGGGTTTTTGAAGTTTTGCTCTCTAGTTTAACCAAAAGTGGGTTTTAAAGAGCCTGGTAAAGATGCTCTAAGGAGAGATTCTCTTTCTCTTCCCCCACCACCCCCCTTACCGTATGTTTCATCTCTCACATCTTTGTGGCGTCAAGTGTTTGGTTGAGCTCCGGCTAAGTCAGGACTCCGGCGGCTCGATCCGACGGTGTTGACCTTGGTCTGATCCGTCTCTCCTCCGTGTCCTCATCAGACGTGACGTGCAATGACCAGCGATGAGATTAATAAGGACTGAGGATTGGGTTATAAGGGTTTTTTTTTAATCTCCTGGCTGGTTTCCTGTCTGGTGTTTGTCCTGATCTGATTTTTCTAGATCCGGTGGGTGATGGTGGTAGGGGAATAATTTTTTTCTTTTTTTTCGGTTGCTTGTTTGTCTTTGGGTTGGTATCCATCACCGTAGTTGTGAGGTTTGTTAGTTTGCCGGCATTTGCTTTCCTACGTCCAGAGTTCACTGTGGCAGTAGAGGCTCGCGTGGAGTGGTGTCCAATGCTCATGGCATAGGCTTGTTGGTGTACTGTCGTCTGCGTTTGGCCTTTTTGTCACGAGGGGGTAGGCGAGTGGTTCTTGGATAGCAGATCCTGTTGGAATTATGCCCGGTAATCTCACCCGCAATGGAAGCGCAACAAACAAAAACAAATCACACAAGAGAACAACACAACCAAAATACGTGGTTCCTCAAACTCGGGTACGTCCACGGGAGAAAAGAGAAATCTTCCACTATATGAAAAATAGTACAATGAGATACAAAATATTCTACTCTAGCTCTCAAGCTTTCGATATTTTTATCTCCCTCAAACTCACCAATATTCTCACACAATTTTTCTCCTCTCACACCATGCTCTCTGCCACTTTTTTCCTTCACTCACACGGCACACACTAACTTTTCTTTTGTTCTCTGCCTTTTCTTTTCTCTGCACTAATCTCGGCACAGAAAGCCTATAAATAGGCATGACAAAGGCCAGCACAAGAAAAACCTCTTCATCTGTCGAGACTCTTTTGGAACTTCAACTAGCCACAAATGCTCCTTGGGACTTTCTAAGCACAGCCAGCTTGCCCACTAAATTCTCTTAAACATTTAATTAACTCAGCCAACTCCAAACAAATCACTATGGCCCTTTTCTTTTTCCAAACAACATTAACACTACATGGGCAAAACCCAACAGATCCTTGGTCTTTCGATTTCATCTTGTACTTAGTTTGGGTTTGAGCTGTTTTCCCAAGCTAGGAATCTCTACTATCATATCATGGAGTGGGTTTTGGCCAGCAACCTAGTTGTTGGTTTGCTTTTGGTAGTGGTGCCACTGAGCCTGCTAATTTCTGCATGTGCCCTCATTTAAATTTTGATAATTTTGGTTCAATGCTCTTATATTTTATGATGAAATCTGTT
Organism: Rhododendron kiyosumense; assembly: GCA_019656275.1. Lineage (NCBI taxonomy): Eukaryota > Viridiplantae > Streptophyta > Magnoliopsida > Ericales > Ericaceae > Rhododendron > Rhododendron kiyosumense. Next base: position 383,108 of record BPLS01000518.1, read on the forward strand.
ATGCCTTCACGTATTTGATATGGATGAAATCGACTCATGTTAGAAAAAAAGAAGAGAGATTATACACTACTTTGACTCCAATTCTATACAATCAAATAAAAGTGAACATTGAAACTAGGAATAACAGGATTACTTGGATAAATAAGCCAAATGACTTATTTTTTTTATCCTTAGTCAATTTTTTTTTGCATTTGTTAGTTTATCGTTAATTTTTGGGAGATTATTGCATCATCATAACGAGAGGAATCTAAAAAGTAAAAAATTATGATCGAAATCAAAATTTTTTAATAAAGACGAAAAAAATTTGAATAAAGACAAAAAAACAAGCCACTTGACTTATTTGTCCAAACAACCTCAGTTGACTTATTATAGTACATGGATCCAATGGTCAAATTTTTTATCGGAGGCAAAAATTAATTAATAGACTCATATGTGGTTGTTTATTTGTGGCTATTTATTTTGTATTGAACTTGATTTAGTTATACAAGACTTGACTATATTGATGTAGTTTTCCGCGTTATTATAACTGCTTGATAATATAAAAGAAAGAGACATGAACCTTGAGGAGAATTTAATAGGTAAGTATCGTCCACAAGGATCGAGGAGAAATTTTTCTGTGCATGGTGGGTACCACGTGGTGCCCACTCGGCACATCTTAGCCGTCCATAAGCCGAAATGGATGGCTCAGAATTGGAGAGAGAGTGGTGGGGTGAGAGGAAAGAGAGGATTTCAATCTGGGTCGTCCAACATACTTTCGGACGGCCCGAATGGACTGCTCAGGCACCACAAGGGCATGGCCACGCGGTACCCACCCTATACTGAAAAATTTCTCATCAAGGAGAACACTGTGACGGTTTGGGTGTGGTGATCGATCAGGTTTATGTTATGATAGATGGGCTGAAGATTTTAGAAGATTTTTCATTTATTTGAAAGCGAAAAGGTCAAAATATACTCTCTTTTTTGGGTAAGCCAAAAATATTCTCATTAAAATATTATACCGCCAACACAGCAAGAAGCTACAAAAAGTTTTTGGACTGCCCACTCAAAAGCCTTCGATTCTTGGCTAAATAAACCCCGGCCAAATCTCTGGACTTGCCTAGAAAAATTCTCAGGTTGTGGTCCTCCGCAGAGAAAATAGATGCAAGCTAGCTGCCAAGGACAGCGTATAGAGCTTAGGGCCTGTTTGGATGCAGGTAAAAAATAGGAGGTAAAAAATATGAAGGGGGATAAGATAGTAGGGGGTATTAATTTTGATGGTTTATGGAGGGGGAATAAAATAGTATGTGGTTTGGATGGAGTATTAAATAGGGGGATAAAATTTAACTTTGTTTGGATGGTTTATAGAATGAGGGGGATAAAAAGGGGTGGATGGTGGGAAAAGCTGTCAAATGACTATTTTGTCCATGTACAGTATTAAATTTGATTATGTATTAAAATAAGTATATAAATTCAAAAATTAATATTTAAAAATGTCTATTCTAAGAAATTTATATTAAAAAACATTTTTACACCATTTATATATTAAAAAATATAGTTAAAAAATTAAGTGTTTCAATTTTCAATCCATTTGAACCGGTGCGAAGATCTTATTTTTCTAATAATTTTATCTTAAGTGGTCATAATAGATTTTTTGCTCTAAGACCTTTCAATAAGTACCCTAAAAGAGCCCTGAAACTAAATAAGGAGTCTTCGGGTGCTCGATAAAAGGCCTTAGAGCCAAAAATCCATTATAGCCATTTAAGATAAAATGATTAGAAAAATATGATCTTTGCATCGGTTCAAACAAATTGAAAATTGAAACACTTAATTTTTTAACTATATTTTTTAATATATAAATAGTGCAAAAAAAATAAGTGCTCCAATTTTCAATCCGTTTAAACCGGTGCGAAAATCTTATTTTTCTGATCATTTTATCTTAAATGGTCATAATGGATTTTTAGTTCTAAAATATTTCAATGAGCACCGTAAGAGAACCCTGAAACTAAATAAGGAGTCTTTCGAGTTAGAGAAAGGGGATAAACAGGGGTAATTTCGTCCAAATTCCTCCCCATTCCTCCCCTCTACAACCGGATTAAATTTGGGGAGGTCAAGAGGTGCCCAAAAATTGCACCTGACAATCTCTAAAATGGGTGAAAATGAAGAAGGGGTGAAAACTAATACCCCTCCAATTTTGGTTCCCAAACAAGGGCAAAACAGTGAGCCCCACCCCATTTACCCCCTCTTATTTTTCCCCCCCTGTTTTCACTCCATCCAAACAGGCCCTTATAACGAAATACTTTGCCCTTTCTATTTTGGACCTCCCACTCCAACGTACTCCTGTGCAAGAGGCAAAATAGACCGAGAGATGTCATTCCTAGACAGCATTTGGCCCCAAATCAGCATAGAAAATTGGCACCGAAAGAATAGATGATGCTCCTATATTACTAACAACTTTGTCTGATTAAAGGAAGGTCCATAAAACCTATCCGCCGCTCGGGGGAGGAGGCCTCTGCGTCTCTCCCTCCCTCTTCCCTCCTTTTTCATACCCTCCCCGCTCCTCGCCTCGTTACTGTCTCATAGCTTTCCCGAGCTCCCAGTGGGGGTGTCGAGTTGTTTCGATCCGTCAAGGGCGCATTCCGTCAGTTTTGTCCAGCATCCAGTGGTGTCTCAGGTACGTGGTCTCGGTCGGCGGTTTGTGATCTGCTTGGCTTGGGCGTTGATGAGTAAATAAGGTGTGCAGTTGTGGGTTTGGGATTTTGTTCTTCTTTTTCTGGTTTTTCCAGCTGTTTTGGCTTGGGCTCTACCGGCTGGTCTCCCCAGTCCGGTCTGTACCAATCTAGTGCTCTAGATCCGGTGGGTGTTGGGTGGTGGGTTAATAATCTTAGTTAGGTTTTTGGTGGTCAGGCTGGAGTAGTGGTTACGGTGGTGCGGCAACAGTGTTGGTTGTGTCCTGGGTTTTCACGGCAACGGCATCGGTGGGTGGTAGGTGTGGCTATGTCGGGGTTTGCCGGGATCAAATCTAGTACTGTTGGTCGGCTGCGGTTTTCTCTATTTTGGTTGGTGTCATGGGGTGTTCAGCTTCAGCTGCTCGATCCGACAGAGGAGTGTGTAGATCTTTGGGCGCCATAGGTGAATCAACTAGTTGGTTTTGCTCCAGCAAGAGAGCTGTATTTCTCCTTTTGTTGTTTATTAGTTGTTGTTGCATTTTCATATTTCAGTTGTGCTTTATGTTTACTGCGGGTTTGAGTTGGGAGTCCGTTTGGATTCCCTACTACTTGAACCTAAATTGGTTTCTAATCTAGGCGTTTCATCAATCCTGCTTGTAGGGGGTGCCTGTATCGAAATCTTTGTAGTTTTGATTCTTTCTTGTATCATTTGATAGAATTTGTATTCCCTTTGGGTTTTGGAATGAAATTAACAATTTCAAAATAAAAAATAGAAGGTCATTGTCATTTGAGAAACTTCAAAAAAAAAAGAAAAGGTTTTTACCCAAGCACAATATTGGCCTTTGGATGAAAGGTTGCCAAGGAAAATGTTAGAAACTTAAACGAAAGATAGGGAAATAAATATTTTCCTTCATAGATTCCAAACCCAACTTAGATACTAGCATTTTGCATTAATTGGCTATTAGTTTGCATGCATGGATTTTTTATTTATTAAAAACATCAAAAAATTTATCTGAAGTAGAAAAAGACTTTGTTACCCAGATAACAACCTAGAGGGGTGGATAGGATTGCTAATTAAAAATTACCAATTAAAAGCTCCAAGGCAAATAACTAATTTGCAAATATATAGAGAGAGAGTAAGAAGTGCAAAACCAGTTTATAGGGGTTCGGTCTGAATTTGTCCATAATCCAGCCTACTCCACTTCTCTTCAAGGCAATCTCTTGAAGGTTTCACTAATAAAAATGAAATTACATCAGTAAGCTTGAGGGTGCTTACAATTACTGATGCTCTTAGGAGGAACTAGACAACCGCAAGGATTTAAAGTACAAAATCCTCAAAAATCCCTTCCAAAAACAAAACTCCTGTATTTGGAATTACAAAACCAGTGTTTGATTTCTCAAACACTTAATCTTTCAAAAAGATAATAGAATTTGTAGCTCACAATTTCAACACTCATCTAAGAGTAGATATAACAATTTGCTCGCAAATCTCTCAAAGTAATTGTATGAAAAATGAAGTGTATGAGAGAGTGAAAATTGCTCTTGTAATGCTCTATGTATTTTCTCTGTTGTAGCTTGGAGGTTCTGTATATCGCAGTTGATGAACCTCTTCCATTATATAGCTTGAATATTTGGACCGTTGAAATTTGTCCGTTGAGATGCAAATCTCATTTCTGCTGATATGGATCTTCATTTATTGCTGGTGATCGCTGAGCCATAAAATTTACACATGCAAAAATATTTACTTTGTTTGGTTTAAGTCTTAGGAGTTATTTTTTAGAATTGAGTGGTAATGAATAGAGAGAGATAGAGAAAGAAATTTATTAAAAACTGTGCTAAGAGTTAAAAATAACTCCCAAAATTGGAAACCAAGCGGAGTGATTGTCTTCCGTGAATGTAGTAGAAAAATATTGTGTCGTATACTGCAACGTTCAAGAGTATAACTCCCGTGCTCCCAAGTCAACACTGATAGAAAGAAGGAGGAAACTATGATACACAGGGTATACCATATGTCTAAGTTATAACAATTTGAGATTTTCATTATGACAGTTTTTGGTTTTCTAATGCATAATTTTGATGGTAATTACGACTTCTACTTTAAAATTTACCTGTTAAACAGATCATTAGCAGGTTACCCATAGTTAAAAAATATTGTTATTAGGACTACCCTAGAAAGAAAACACAACTGGTGGTCCTCTCTGCTCAAATCGGTCGGCCACTTGTCCAATTGATAACAACTAAGATATGCTGTCCACTTCAATGAACTGATATGGCTTTTGGGAAATAGGTTCTGATATTAAAGTGTGGGGGCCAAAGGCAATATTTGAGAGTTAATAAATCCATGGACAAAGAATTAGATTAAAATAAAGCGAATCAACATGGGCCACATGAAAAGAAAAAAAAACTATTGCTATATATGCCGTACAAACTATCTTAAGTTTAAACGCACATTTCCGCTTATAAAAATAATTTTCTTCAGGGGCTAGAAAAATAACTTTTTACATAACATATATTTTTCATGGGCTTGAAACATATGTGAAGGTCTTCCATGCATAAGCTTTTAAGAAATCAATTTTGCCAAAAGTATAATCAAAATCAATTATTTCTAACAAACTAATTACTCGCCAAGAAGGCAACGAAGTTTTTGATGCTGAATCAGAAAGAGTAAAAGAAAAGGTTAATTTCGAAATGGGAAACTTAATTACACTTTGAAAAATTATTTTCAGTGACCGTTGCTTTTTTTCTTCCTGCTATGTGTTTTTCATAAATGCTTAAAAAGGATTTCAACGAAACTATATTCTGGAAAGGAAAACAAATGAAAACAGTCCAGTTTGTCCGCTTATGGGTTCTTTTCGCAGCAGCTTTGATAATTCAAAGCGTTGATGTTTTAGACATCATCGAGAATATCGATCACACTCAAAAATTTTAGGGCAAATTATAGTTACCCCCCTCTAACTATGCCCCGGATACACTTACCCCCCTCTAACTTTTTTTTCTGACACTTAACCCCCTCAAACTAACGAAAATTCACACGGTCAAAACTTCAAACGGTCATAACTTCTTCGTCCAAAGTCGAAAATATGCAAATTATATATCGATTTTAAGATCTTGAAATTAGCTTTCTAATGACACCAAAATCACATCACGATTCAAAATACAAAGAAAGTTATGATCAAAACGGTCTTTCTGTCTACCAGCTCTTACTCTTTTGATCATAACTTTCTGTGTGCTTTGAATCATGATGTGATTTTGGTGTCATTAGAAAGCTAATTTCAAGATCTCGAAATCGATATATAATTTGCATATTTTCGACTTTGGACGAAGAAGTTATGACCGTTTGAAGTTTTGACCGTGTGAATTTTCGTTAGTTTGAGGGGGTTAAGTGTCAGGAAAAAAAGTTAGAGGGGGGTAAGTGTATCCAAGGCATAGTTAGAGGGGGGTAACTATAATTTCCCCAAAATTTTATTGAGCGGATACCGTTTGACATGAATCATATGTTATCAGAATGTTTCATGAGATTGATGTTGTTAACGAGTTTTACGAAGCGAACGATTTGAATTATCAAAATAAACCAAAAGGACCCATAAAACGAGCAAATTTTGGAAGTTGTGTCACAAAATTTTTCAATGTTATCCTTATTGATGGCAAAATTTACAACTATTTTGATAGATGAATTAACTAGGTAGTAAAAGCTAGTACGGAAGCCCAACTCTCCGATCAGTGTAATACTGCGAAGGTGTTGCTGGGGCATGGTTCTACGTCCATGTCAGTGTAATATCAATGTCTATTCTCTCGAAATGATTCTATTAGTTCAAATTAAGTCTTTGAAAGAACACCTTACCAATCATCTACAAGACTCAGCACGGGTGTCAAATGCCATATGCGTCAGAGCGTCAGATTCATATAATTTTCATCCCAAGGACATTTGGATACACACACAATATTGTAACTTTTTAGTAACTTCCTTTTGATAATCATTTTGAGTATTTATAGATTTAGGTGGTATCCATGTAACATATATAGCTAATCATCAACCCAACAAAGTACATTATGAACAAAGGTACGTTAAGACTTAACGACCCTCGACGAACGCATCAGAGTTGGTCAATTCTTGCATAACAGAAGTAGGAATTATTCCTCGCTAGATCCTTCCTTAAACATAACTTGATATTTTTTTTTTTTTTTTTATCAACAATCCAGCATAGGCTGTGAAGAACATTACAAACAATAAACAGACTGCAACACCCAAGATAGGAGCCCTCAAAGAAGGCTCTAAGAACCAGCTGCTTTAAGGCATAAGGATGACAGAATATAGTTCCAACCAAGAAGATAAGTAAGTTAACAGTGCTTAATCAAGTTGCAACAACACAACCGACAATAGTGTCCCCGTGCCGTCTAATCCCCAATCTGTAGGGGTGCGGGGAGGACTGGAGATAAGACCTAACCAACGGCAATATATGCATGAAGTAACTGCTCTCAAAACATTTTATCACTGAAATAGCGTATTCAAATGATGAAAAAAGTCGACAAGCTTAAAGAGCAGCCAATTTCCTAGTTGAGGTGACTCGTGAATCTTTCGAAGCTTTCCATGAAACATATGGATACTTTTAAATTTGAATTTTGAACAAGGGTAAAATTGACAAGATAACAAAATAAACAATATTGCATATGATGATGCCGAAGTCAAGTGAAACCGGGATCAAAAGAATTAGAACACACACCAACCAAAGATCAAACCCCTTATGAAGCAAAAGATAGTTAATCTGCAGCAGATACAAATGAAATGTCCCCTCAAAAACATGACAAAATAATTTGTAATCCTTATCGTTTTCTTTCCTTTTTTTTTAAAGTTATTAAGCCAACAATTTTCTTTATATTTTCCTTCTGCTATGATGATGTGTTTTCATCTTAAATACGCTGAAAAGAGAAAAGATTAGACAAGGTAAGATTCTTCACATCAAATTAGTGTTAGGTCTAAGAGTAATGTCTAGCGAGGAAAACCGATGTGTCCATTTTCGTGAGGTTAATTATCTATGTTAGTTATCTCTATCCCAAAGCCAAATTACACTCCTCCAAGAACTACCCGAACAATTTCATCCATGTTTTGTAGTTGAGCCTGCTATTTCTACCAAAAGAAACTCGCTCAAAGTTACCACCTATGTGACTAAACATGGTGAGCTCTCACCTGTTAGTTCACCCCTAAAATAAGGAGAGCTGTACCAATGCAACGAGTGGATTCCCTTTATAAGTGTGTGAATCTCCTAAAATATGCAGTTTTTACATAGCCAAATAATATCCACCAAAGCGGTGAAACATTGAAATCTACTCCATATTCCTTCATATTTGTATCAGTTCAAATGGGTTCAGGAGATTGCATTAAAAAATTGTTCCAATAATGTAGGCACAGTTGGAACAATTCTAGGACATAATCTAAACTTCATATAATTTCATCACTAAACTACTGTGATGGTTAGTCTTATATTCAACTGACTAGCATAGCGGCAAAGTTCTTAGTCGGTAAGTGAAATTAAAGCAGTAATAACAACAGCAAGTAAACACATAATTGAGATCAAGCATCAATTAGGTCATAGAAATAGAATGCCTTGATAACGTCCTTGTGGTTTTTCAGAATCTGGTGCACGGCTTCTGAAAAAACACCTTGCTCCTCCACAAACGTGTCCATCATGGCCGATTCAACCTCAGAATCATCATCACCATTCGGTACGAAGGTAACAATGGTTACCCCTTTCATCAGATACCGAGACATAGGGAGCTGCGAAACAGGCACATACCCAACTCTCATATTCTCTTGCTCTAGCATCCATGACATGGCCATCGGACGCACCCTGTCCCAATTGAAAGCAATCCTGAACTCCACTAGCTTTTCATCACACAAACAGAGCTTCACCCCTTTGTTCTTCGGATAGGTGATTGTAATGCTCTGAAGCGTCCGGTGTTGCGTGACAACACGAGAAAAGGTTATTAGCCAGAACGCTGCATACTCACAGCCTAACTTTAATCGTGGAATCAGCCTTTTCCGAGTTATCATAATCTCAGTTTCGTCTTCCACTTCTTCTTCAGCTTCCTTCATTTTAGAGAGAGATTCCGCATAGAGAAGCGTGACGCCATGGTGTTTTGGCGGTGAATTTGGCCCCCCATTTGAAAACAGAACCATTGTAGCCTTCGAAATAGGAGGCAATCTCGAGATTCAGAGATGGAATCTGTGTAAAAACAGAGAGGAACCGGAAGCCAGATAAATAAAGAGGCGAGTCTTTGGATAATTCTCCAAGAAAGCCATATTTACACGACATTCTTTTGACAGAGACCGTTTGGACGCGAGAGATAAGGCAAGAGAATCGCTTGGAGACTAAGAAGCATCTGCAGAGCCACTTGTGATGTTGGAGATCTTGTCGAAGATGTTCAATACGACGTCGTCACTCGTCAGGCAAACAACGGAACTGGTTCTCTGCTTCTTCGTTCTTCTTCTTCGCCGCCCAGTGCTCCATCTTCAACTCCGAAACCCTAGGGAGAGTTTTTGGTAAAACCCTCTGTTCAGGGGTTGTTCTTCTTAAAAAGTCATTGGCTTTCCCTTAAAAAATGAGTCAAATAAACCCATGAAAAAATGAAAATAAGCCAATAAGCCACTTATTTCGTCTTTATTCAAAAAAAATTGGATTTTGGTCAAAAATTTTTACTTTTTAGATTCCTCTCATCATGAGGATGCAATAATCCCAAAAAAATTGACAATAAGCCACGTGATACGAAAAAAATTTGAATAAAAACAAAAAATAAGTCACTTTGACTTATTTGTCCGAACACCCCTTGAGTATCCCTCGTCCCATTTTCATTCTCCATTTATTCTATTTTGTCTTTTATGTCTTTTATCTATATTTTTAAGTGTGAATCTTAAATTTTATGTCTTTTATCTATATTTTTTAGTGTGAATTTTAAAAAATATGCAATACACATGTTGGTTGATAGATATCGATTAGTTTTATAATATAAAGTTTTCAAAATTATAAAGAAACATTATAAATTGAAATATATAAATAATTCAAAAATGATATGTAATTCAAAAATGAACAATAAAAATGGGATGAAGAGAGCAGTACATTATACATAATATGGTATACTCCCAGAGTCCAATTTCACTTTTTCTTCTTATTTTTATCTTATTTATATCTTCCAATTATAATATTTTTTATAATTTTAAAAATTTTATCTAATAAATCAATTGAGATCTATCAAATAAAATTCATATTTGATATTTTTAATATTATAAATTAAAAGATATAAATAATTTTTTGAAGTGTCCGAAATAATAACATGAACTCTCATTTAAGAACGAGGGAGTGTTTAAAACATTATACCTTTGAAGATATACAGAATTTTTTATATATCTAAAATCTTGAAAGTGACAAGAAACTTGGGATGGGGGAGGAGTACTATTTTTGGATATTTTTTTCATAATTTTAAAAATATTTGGGTCAAAGTCATATTTTTGTTTTTATAATTTATCTTATTGAGACGAATTAATAATTTACAAAAATTTAACACAAAACTAACAAATGTGTAAATAATTGAATAAGGACAAAACAGAAAATCAAGTTGGCATTTTAAGAGAAACTTGGCCCAACCCTTCTTGAACTAAACAAATGTGTAAATAATTGAATAAGGACAACACATCATCTATTTCCCTCCTTTCGTAAAGTGAAGAGGAGATGAAGTGGGGGGACGATGGAGGGTAGAAAGGTCAAAATCCCAAGTGTAGTAGGTTGGATGAGTTATTGCAAGCTCGAGAGGTAGCCAAAATTATGGGCCGGTTCATCGATTCGTCGGGAGAAGAGAAGCAGGGGGATGAGGTAATACAGGGGCCAAAATGAATTCCAAATGGTGCGAAATCAGTCACATCACTACTCATCCGGGTGTATTGCCTTATACACTCCTACACATACATCATCCAATCGAACCCTTGATTTGTAAAGGAAATTAGCTAATCATTAGGGATTCGATTGGATGCGGTATGAGTTTTTGGAGTATAATTTATGAAGGGATGATAAAATAGTATGAGGTATTAGTTAAGAAATGAGGTCCCACATTGATGTGATATTTATGAATAAGGGATTATAAAGTAGATGGTTTGGATGAGTGACCCAAGCAGATATGGAGGCCTACTTAAAGGCTCAAAAATTACAATTTTCATCTCTTCAAGAGGCCAATTCAGCCTCTACTTCATCCCTTTCAATGACAGAAGTGGTCCAATCTGAAGAGGTCTTCAGAACCTCAGAAACCACTGAGACAATTATGATCCTGAAATCTCAGGATGAACAATGAATATATGGATATAATGAGTTATCTAGTTCCTGAAGGCAAATATAGATCCTGTTATGAAGCAATGCTCTCACAATCCGATTCAGTGGAATTTTCTCACACTTATGAGAAGGTTGGCCCGAAGAATGGGCCCATAAGCTATAGCAAAGCCATAATAAAATGTTATGAAGCAATGCTCTCACAATCCGATTCAGTGGAATTTTCTCACACTTATGAGAAGGTTGGCCCGAAGAATGGGCCCATAAGCTATAGTAAAGCCATAATAAAAAAAGTCATTCCAGTTCATAAGTGGGGAATTCACCCACAAAGATCAAAAATTTTGTCCCTAAAAAATGAACACGGGATTTCAACAGTCCAATTTAATTATTGGGATTATATTGAGGTATGGACCAAAGCCTTTTATTATCAAAATCCAAAGCAAAAACACTCATGGTTCTTCAAGATGTGTCGTAATTCTATTGGACAAAATGAATTTCCCAATTGGTTTATTGCTTGGTGGAATAAATTTGGACCCCAGCCAAATTTTTTACCCCAAGAATTAAGAGAGGAAATGGAGTCCTTTATGAAATTACAATCCCAATTATGGGGACCAAATATTCCAAAAGGAAAATTGCTCCTTCAAGCCATGGCATGTTGTGGTACTCCGTGGATTTGGAGATGGGATATTCGAGTTACTACTGATAATTCAGGATTCCCAATATATATTGGAAAGATTCTTCCAGCACAAGTGGTGGAAGGGGCTGCAAATGGATGAACAAATGCTAACAATTAAGTTGAAAAATCAAGAATTGGCAAAGCAAGTCCAACAGAGGGAAAAACCTTCAATAAGAATCCCTTTTTGAAAATTTCTCCCAAAATCAAAGCAAAAAATCCATCTCTTAACAGATGATGAAGTAGTGGTAAAAACAATGGAGTTTATGAAGGACCAATTTTTACAAACAGTCAATCAAGTCACAGATGTGCATTTATGACATCAGCCACAAGCAATGAGGCAGATAATAATCCTTTTACTTGTCTTGTTGGGGAAATTCCAAGATCCGTATGAAGAAGATCAAAATGAACCTACTTTGGGAGACTTTTGGGATAGTATGGTTGAAATTATGGCAACCCAGACGCGTAAAGGAAAAGAGAAAAAAGGATAAGACACCAATAATGATTATCCTGGCTTAAAGTCTCAAATTCTGCAAGCCCAATAATGGAGTATGCCTGAAGAAAACTCAATTATGGAGTTGTTTCCAAGCCAGACAACCAACTTTCGGTGGAAGTGACTGTGTCGATGGGGCCCAGTAGTGTACCCGGCAATTGTTTTCACTTTCATTTGGTTGTAATTTTCCTTTAATTTGTTTTTCATTTACTGTTGTAAGTCCTCTATATAAAGGACGTAGTTTTCTGGTTCGAAGTAGGTTTTTGGTTTTGTCCTCTCTCCTTGTAAAAATCAAGCTTTCGGCTTCCCTCTCCCTCTTGTAATATTTGCAGTCTCTTTCCTTCAATAAAAGGTCAGCCTTCCTCCGATATTTTTGCATTACATTATTTATGCATTATTTGGTATCAGAACCAATTATGGCTTAATTTAATGTGTTAGTGCATGTATGAATTAATCTATTATGAGAATGCCTTGAAATAAAATTTTAATACAAAATTTAAATGTAAGTAAACATTCAAGGTAGTGGGACGTCACTCAAGTCGTGTTCGGATTTGTCCGGCCACGAGGACCCAAGAAGGGTGATTTGGCCTTGTTCCAGTAAACCGTTGACAGACGTATTATCAGGAATGTTTCCTTTCATTTAAAAAAAAAAGGCACAAAATCATAATAGGATAATTTGTGCAAGCACTAACACAATTTCTCACTATGAGAAGATTATTTAGATCTGATAATGAAAGAATAAAAAATTCTGAACTAGTTGAATTTGCTAATGTGCAAGAACAATTGAATCACTGGACAATTCCTCCAGTTCACCCATTTACAATTTATGGACGTAGTTTGTTTGAATTCAGAAGTAGTATGGCAATAAAAACCCTAGAAAGAACAAAAAGCTTAGAGCTTAATGATAAGATAATAAATCTTATGGATCATACTGATACTTGCTCATATGCGTCATTATAAATACGTTCATATTGGTTTAGTGCAAATTGCTCTTAAACCTCTAACTTTGCTTGGAATGGACACTTGCCTTCAAATAACTTTGCGTGATGGTAGGTGTGACAATTTGAGGTCTTCAATTATGGGGGCAATAGAGACCAGTTTGTGTCATAGTCCTGTTTATTTTTATGCTTATCCTAATTTGTCTCTATCACTTACAGATAGGAATTTAGGAGAAGTTTTGAATTGTAGAATCCAGACTAGAGGTTATGATTACTTACCTGGATCTGAAGTAATAACCGTGATTTATAGGATTTACTATAAAGTCATGAATACTATGAATCCCAGGGTTCGTAATTTATGCCCTGCTGATCAAACTGTTTGATTGAAACTAATATGTTGACTTCCAATATTGCAACCAATAGGTTAATAAATTGGGAAGAAATTACTTTTCCTGAAAATTGGACAATACTTAATGCCATTCCCCCTGGACCAATTGTGAATAGGATTGAACAAATTGTTCAAAATAATGATGGTACTGTTTTCCTGAATTTTAGGAATTCCCAGTCTGATAGGCTACTTAGGAGCAGAAGCTCTAGGAGTAGTTTTTCTGCAGCACAAGTTCCATATAGGGTGAGTGTTCCGAGTACTAATAGACACTCAACATCGGAAATTCTAGAATCTCATCATCCTATTGAGGATGATAATTTGATTGGAATTCGAATATCCTAAAATCAAATACCACGTGGGGTTTATACCCATCTTAATAATAATAATACGGTAGAATCACCTACTGCTAGTGAAATGGCTTTTACCATTAATAATGATAATAACGCCTGAGATTAGGAAAGAAATCAATGAAGAATTTCAACAACCTAAATACCAAGAATTTAGAAATTGGTATTTCATAAAATATGATACGAACCAGTTACAAAAATTTAAAAAGGAATTTTATGATTGACTTGAATATTCAAAAAGAATCATGCCATTTACCCAATTGTTTTATGGTAAATACTGGACAGAATTTGATACGTCCATAAATGTGATTCAAGACAATCATAGAAATTGGAGATCTATGTCGGGAACTGTAATAAGAGCGGTTCATCCTCCAACAATACCTTTAACCGTTAAAGGAAGTTCAGAAGCTGAACCCTTAGAAATTATAGCTTTTGTAAAGTCTACAACCACTAATCCTAATGGAAAAGTTTATAAGCAAGTAGATGGTTTGGATGAGGTATTAGTGAGAGAGATAAAATAATACTTAGTTTAGATGGATGATAAATTGGGAGATAAGGAAGGGTGTATGATGTAAAAAACTATTAAATGACTATTTTGCCATTGCACAATATGTAATTAGATTATTCATTAGATTAAATATATAATTACAAAACTCAATTATTTTAATTATAATAAATCTATTATAATTTATCTTACTAATAAATTAAATATTATAATTATTTGTTAATTATAAATTTATTTTGTAATTGTTTAATATATTTATTACAAAGTTTTATGTTTTTTACACCATTTATATATTAAAAAATATTATTAAAATGTAAGTGCTTCAATTTTTTAATCTGCTTGAACTGGTGCGAATATCTTATTTTTCAGATCATTTTATTCTAAATGATTATAATAAAATTTTGGCTCTAAAACTTTTCAATAAGTTTCCTAAAAGAGCCCTAAACCAAATAAGGGGTGTACACGTACACTGGGATTAGGGAGAGGGATGAGGGAGGGTGGAAACGTCCCAAGTGCAGGTGTATTGGGCCAGATGAGTTAATGCCAAGCAAAAAGGGAGGCAAACAATAAGGGAAAATGACGGCTAAAGGCGTGTTTTGATAATTAATACCCACTAAGAATATTTTTTTCATTAATAACTATTCTTAACATATTCTTAAAAGGTATTAATTATCAAAACACGTCATGAGCCGTCATTTTTCCTAACAATAATCGGCTTAGCCGGTATAAAAGAATACGGTGATTAGTTTAGTTTTTATATATATATATATATACACACACTTGAAACAAATTGCATCCAAACCATGTAATAAACATCATGTCAGGGCCTCATCCGCCCGGATAAGGTAATACGGGAGCCTTATACAGCATCCAATCACGTTATAGTAGTTTTATGTTTAGTTTGATTTGGTTTGTTTGTGTTAACATTGGTTTCGGTGATTAATCAGGGCCTAGTACTAGTTGTTTAGTTTGGTTTGATTTGTACGTGTTAAGATTGGTTTCCGTGATTAAACATGTTGTTAGATCAGTCACGTTGAAAAACCGAACAGAATTAATAATCGACGGGTTTGATTATGGTTCAAATAATCGAGCTGTGCTATGTGCACAGCAGCAAGCTGTGCACAATAGCTGTGCACAGAGCCTGTTTCCTTCCGTCTCGGATCGCATTAAGATGATCGAAACCGCTTATTTTGTTCAAAATATGTCGTTTAAGGTTCCTGTAAAAAATGAGTTTCGTTCGATATCGTTAGAGGCGTTTACAAAACACCAAAAATCACTTCAGAATTTAGGCCCCGAGGTGGGAGAAAACGGGCTCTGTGCACATAGAGTTTCTGGTTTATTTACTAGTACTATGTTTTACCAGACTGGATCGAACGGCGATCCAAAGCCGTGCATCCAGAGCAAGTCTACAGTTACTGATCGGAAAATCTCGATCGGAATCCTGACGTCCCGCCGGACACACTTCGGCCACCGGACGGCCGATCCGATCTGTCCAATAATTCTAAAAAAAAAGCCGAGTGAGCTAAATAAATGGCATCCGACGTGTGTAAGTAGCCGATCCAAGCACCCTATTTTTGGCCGATCCAAACACTCAGTTTTTGGCCGATCCAAACACAAAAATGGAGTGTTTGGATCGGCCACTTACACACGTCGGATGCCGTTTATTCTCGCGTTAATTTACTCGGTTTTTTTTTAGAATTATTGGACGGATCGGATCGGCCGTCCGATGGCCAGAGCATGCCCGGCGGGGCGTCGGGATTCCAATCGGGATTTCCAGATCGGTAAGTTGTAACTGTAGACTTTCTGATCCATTTTCAGTTCGTTCCAGACGTACCTTTTCGCCAACGCAACCTCTCTCTCCACAATTTGTACCAAATCTCTCTCTCTCTCTCTCTCTCTCTCTCTCACACACACACACACACACACACACACTGCCACAGTCGTCTTCTTCTTCTTCATCATAAGTAGGAGTATTTTCTATACGCACGCATAGGTGTACGGACCATTCTCGAATTGACTTGAATCGAAGACGATTCAGGAACTCCCAGGGTTTTGACCACGATATCTACGCAGATGAAGCCAATCAGGCTTCCCGAACCACCCAGCGGCCCCACGGGCGTGCCGGACATCTTCGAAGGCGGCGTTTACGGCGTCGTCAGGCGCGCCGTCATCATCGGCAACGGTTTTCCCGCCTCAGAGAACCAGAGCATCGGTCTCGTTCGCGCCCTAGGGCTTGCCGACAAGCAAACGCTATTCGTGAGTTCCGTTTCTACCGCTTTTTATGATTTTTCTATTTACAATTTGTTTGCATGGATTTCTGTTTACTTTGCAATGGTGTAAGTTATTTCTTTATTAGGTTTGACAGAATGGACGTGATAGTGTTAGTTACCAATCTGGATTCTGAATTTAGGGTTCCAACTTGAATGGTGAAGTTGGATAAACCAAGCCATTTGTCGAAATTGGACGGTTTTGGATTGTGCCAACTTGGAAAAATTATTCACTTGCTCGGGTAAGTACCCGGTGTCTCACTTTGCATATCTGGTGAGAAATTGAATCATTTCGGCCAGATTCTTTCTTCTTTTCGAAGGCAACAACTTAAATCGTGATATTGGATAAACCCAGCTGTTTGTCGAAATTGGAAGGCTTAGATTGTGCCAACTTGGAAAACAACTAGTCCCTTGCTCAGGTAACTACCCGATGTCTTACTCTTCATTTCTGGTGAGAAACTGAAGCATTTCCGCCAGATTCTTTCATCCTTTCAAAGGCAACATCTTAAATCGGGAAGTTGGATAAATCCAGCTGTTTGTTGAAATTGGAGGGTTTTGGTTGTGCCAACTTGGAAAACAACTAGTCACTTGCTCCGGTAACCACTCGTTATCTCACTTTGTGTTTCTGGTGCGGAATTAAATTATTTCCTCCAGATTCTTTCATTCTTTTGATCGTAACTTGGGTTTCTCTGACGCCACTTGCTGACATTGGATTCCAAATTCTGAATCCAAATTGGTTAGCCTAGAAGCATGTAACAGATCAGATATAATATTCTGCTAACTACCATCAATTGGCGAGTCAAGGACATTTTGATTATGCTTGCAATTTCAGTCTATTCGGAAATAAGGAACGCCTGTTTGAAGCTTCAAGTAATGAGATAGTAACTTAATTAAACCAATTTCAGTCTGGTTATGTGTTATCTTCCCATTACCAGGATGGTAGTTATTTGTGTTGCCATTGGTGATCAGTAGTTCAATTTATTTCAGCCTTTTTTCTGTTCCTCTCTAGCTTCTTACATATCCATTTCAGCATAGTTTCCAGCAATATATACAGTCCTAAAATTCTAGTATCTCCTTTTGGCCCTAAACAACAATGGTGGATGAGTGAAATGTTTCCCCCTTGCCTTCATGATTCTCTTCTCCTATCGGTATCTCCTCGAAGAATGTTCTGTTCTGCCTGGGCCCTAGTGCCAACGGATTTCTCGACCGTACGCCACCTTGGTACCACAAGGCGGACGATAACAGTCCATTTTCAGCCTAGAGGGCACATTCTCGCTGCGATTGACTTTACCGGGAGCTTTGGAGGATATGGGAACTGAAGGCGTGCTTAAGGTAGGGCAACCTTTACCCTTGAAGAGAGTTCCCTCGCCTTAATCTACTTCAGAGAGAGAAGCCAAGACCCAACAACAGTACTCTGTTACCTAATATGTCCAGATCAAAGCTGACCCAGCCCAACCCATCTGAGCCGTGTGGCGTGACGGTTGCAATGACTTGGCACAATGGTGACTCCGTTCAACTATGAACCACAATCTTTGAGCATTAGAGACATGCCAATGAACGATGAGTTCCATTCCACTACTCGTGTCATATGAGAAACACGTCCTATGGAATAGTTGCTTTGCCATATCTGTACTCGGGTTTACACCCTATGCTGGACAAACCAACAAAAGAACAGCAGAGATCTTCTCTCTCTCTCTCTCTGTGAAGTTGCACTAGCACCTCCACCTCCACTGGTCCTTTGTTAACCTGGTGCCTAGCACATTCCAATTAACCTGAGTATGAAAGATGTATGTATAGATATAGTTGTATAGATTGTTGAAATGAAAGAGGTGCACCAGCTGCCATCGCATTTGACAGCTCACCGATACTGCATGAGGGCTCTAAGCAGGGAAAGTCTAGTGAAGGAGTTGTCCAAGTTATTTGACCCTGATCGTATGGCTCATATTGAATTAGACATTATCTATTAAGCAATATACATGAATTATTGAGTACGCATCTTTTTGTCAACAATAGCACGTTAAGTGAATAGTCAAGATCTCTTCTTAGGATGCACTTCCTTTTGATAAAGGTACTAAAAATACAGATTACTTATCGTATAAGAACTTAAAAAGTTAAGTTTACAAGCTTGAGGTTTGAAGCCTGCTTGGTGAGGAGGCAGCAAAGGATTCTTACAAATATGCAGACATGAAAACTTCCTTTTGATACCTCTGATATCATATACTTGTCATTTCTTGAGTCAAGGAAGCTTTTTCACTCCCATATCTTTTCGTTCATGTGCAGCGTGTTACAAGGCCTAAAGGAGGAGTCAATGAGTGGCTTCACTGGCTCCCAGTTTCTCTACACAAAAAATTAGATTATATCATCAGACAGATATATGGTTACTCAAGAATTCTGTTAGCAGGCAGAGGAAATAAACTTCACTCTTTGCCTTTTGCAAATGGTGGCAGTGTGGGCTTATCATCTGTTTTAGAGGCTGATGTTAAGAAAATAGTAACCATGGCTCATGAGACTTTTGAGAAGTAAGTTTTTTTTCTTTCCCCAGCATCTTGCCATACACGACCCATTCTGTCATTGTTTCAGAGTGATTTGTTTGTACCTAAAAATTGATGCACCACAGAAAGAAGTTTGTGAAGCAGATAAACATATGCCGTCGTAATCAATAAAGATGCTTTTGATCAAGGGGCTTGGAAAATAATATAATGTGCACTTTGCTTTTGCATAATAACGCATCTGATAAGCCATAAAGTTAAGTCTGGTCTGATGTCAAGTGGAACGATAGATATGCTAGTTTGATATTTTATGATTCTTGATCGAGTAGTTTCACAGTTATATTTAAGTTACTGGAGGGTGTCCAATGTCCATACGCAAGGAAGAAGGACAACCTTACAACTTTCATAATTTTTTCAAATGGAAAAATGATTTGTATTAAACTGAAAGGTTGGTCTTTTCCAAAGCGAAGAGATGCAACGTGTGTTCGACCAAGTAATTTGTTTCCTATTGTTATCACCTCTTTTTGGCGAGAGCTAATTTGCAATTAAATATAGAATTCTTTTTGGGATATTGGATGAACTGAATAAGAGTTTAAAGAGAGGAAGAATATGGCGAGTTCAAATTGAGGGAGAAACTGAAAGGAAGTTCCTTGATGTCAAGTAACAAATTATTTGTAAAGCATTTTGGGGTCAGTTATTTGCATTTTAGTTAAGGAAACTCTACACTTCTATCTTTTAGTTAAGATGCAATTGTAACAGGATAACTAATTGTGCTATCTTTCATCAGCTGTAAACTTATTTGACTCTCTGAGAAATGATCGCATTACTTTTTTCAGGGATGGCCCTTTACTGGTGGTGGCATCTGGTAGAGATACCATATCAGTTGCTAGTGCCATTAAGAGATTAGCATCCAAGAATGTTTTCGTTGTTCAGGTTTGTTACTTCTATTATGTTTTGACTCAGTTTAGGTTAGTTACTGGTACCTTATCTTGATAGTTGGCAAACAATACTAGTGTTTTTTGCACGAATATTTGAAGTTGAAACAACCTTATTTTCTTAGGTTGCACTCATCTTTTTACAGAACTGGTCTTCATCTTTTGTATAATTCGTATGTATATAGAAAAATAGCAACTACAGAGAACAGTTATCTTCAGATGACTGGCTGAGATTGATAGTACAAGTTCATGGAAATGTCTTGTTGTACACTTGGCTTTGTATTGTCAATGGGATACAATTGAGGTAGGTTTGATGTCGTTCTGCCATGTATATGTGGTTTTCTATGCCACTTGGCTGTGCTCCGGTGCATCGTCCGGAGCTACAGTTAGAGCCCCAGTTGTTTTCTGGAACTTCTTTGTGGGTTTAATTTTTACTTTTTGAACTTTATCATTGGAAGTAAGAAAGTTTCTGCATATTGTGCATATTGGGGGTTTCTAGGGGAGCTTAATGCTGATTGATAAATAGAAGTTAGATGATTTTGTGACTGTAAAAATCAAAATTAGTCTTTTTCTAGCAGATTAGCTGACTACCTATTCGTCCAGCTTTCTGTTCTTCTGTGCCACCTGATGTGATACAGGCCATAGTTTTGATTTCTGGATTACCTTTGAGTTTAATACCTTTGTTCTGCTCTTCATTGAATTTCGGTTTCAGATTCAGCATCCAAGGACGCATTTGAATAGGTTTGACATGGTCATCACTCCTCATCATGATTATTATCCTTTGACTCCTCATGCACAAGAGCAGGTTCCTCGGTTTCTCCGCAAGTGGATCACTCCACGTGAACCTCCTGACAGTAATGTGGTAAATTTGCTGCCCATTAACCACCCACTATGTTTGGTCTTTCTGTATTTTAGTGTTTTCTTCGAGTGAGTTTTTGTCTGTCTGCTGCTGAGTGTTGCATGTTTCTCAGGTTCTCACTACAGGAGCTCTATATCAAGTTGATGCTGGTGCATTGCGGACTGCAGCTACTGCCTGGCATGATGAGTTTGCACCTTTGCCAAAGCCCCTACTCGTGGTTACCATTGGAGGCCCAACAAGTAACTATTTTACTATATATGCTGTTAGCTATTTATTTGTGCTTGTGTATTGCATTTGTTGTTTTGTATACATTTTGATTGGTTGTCTTGTTGAAGTACTAGTTATTTGGATAATTTTTGGTTGTAACATTTCCCTCCCAGATACACTGGTCTTCTTAAATCTGCTACCGGCGATACGTAGTCCAGAGCTGGGTCGCGAGGGTAGTTTTAGAATTAGTGGGAATCTCTTGGAGCATGTTTATGCAGGATATCTGGTTTGTCTTCCAGAGTTCATTGTGTTATGTTTGCAGGAGTCTAAAACATACTTTTCTTTTATGCAGCACAAATCATGTCTTACACTGAACAGTTTGCTTTACTATCTACATCTTTCCAGGCTTCTCAACCCAAAGAACTATTTTAGTTCATGTCATCGAGGACTATTTTGAGTCATGTCATCAAAATCCTATGATCTGTTTCTTTTCCATACAATTCGAAAAGAGATAAGAGAAGATGTTTTCCCCGAATTTTTGTACTCGTATTGTCAAAGGATCATCATGACTTGTTTGTTAGTAGAATCTTATTAGTTTCGATTTTTTTGATATTAGTACATTTATCCCGAGAGAATTTGTAGTATGAACTTCCATTTCTCATTTTCTTGGTTGTCTCACTGACTCACTGTGCATGTAAATATACAGATTGGTGCATACTTAATATCTTTTCCAAACTCTGTTGCAGGCCGTTGTCGATATGGTGTGGACCTTGTAAAGCAGCTGACAGTCTCTCTGCACAATGTTCTAGTGAGCTGTGGTAGTGTAAGAATATCTTTCTCGAGGAGAACCCCTGCGAAGGTATCATGTCATTGTAAAGTTACCTTATATATTTGCAATGGGAGCCTGGCCCTGCTGCTAATCAAAAAATGAATTAATACATAAATTGCTTGGTTCCGTGTTCTTATTCATGATTCCTGGACTCTTTGTTAACAGATATCCAATCTCATAGTGAAAGAATTTGGAAATCATCCTAAAATCTTCATTTGGGATGGAGAAGGTAGTTTTTTTTTTCCCCCAATTCAGTTTGAGGGTGATGTACAATTAAATAGAGGAAATAATACTTTGTGGAATTTTTTGGGGTCATATTTTCAGAACCAAATCCGCACATGGGGCATCTAGCTTGGGCTGATGCTTTTGTCGTTACGGCTGATTCAGTCAGTATGGTGAGCGAAGCTTGCGGCACAGGGTATGGTTTGAGTAGAATTACCTCCTTGGTTATTTTGACGTTTGGGGTTCCAATATTTTTAACTTGAGTTATTGTATTTCATTTAATTTTGTTCCTGCAGGAAGCCTGTGTATGTTATTGGGATGGAACGTTGTACATGGAAGTTTGTGGAGTTTCATAAATCTTTAAGGGAACGAGGTCTGGTGCGACCGTTTACTGGTCTTGAGGATGTAAGTTAATCGTCAGTCAGTCTTTTGTCGAAATATTTTCAGAGGAAAAGAAATCTAGGAAAATACTTTTTATTATTTTGGTGGATTAGTTTAGTATCATCCAAACAAACAACTGTGAATACAGGGACAAACCCTGAGACAAGATCCACGGAGCACCCTTTCCTAATCTAAGAGACCGTTCTACCAGAAAACGGAAAAAACTACTCAGGGCACACAGCCTGCTCATCCAGGTCTAAAAACATTAGAAGAGGCATTATACTCTTACTAATCAACCTATACCTAGGTAAATACAATTTGAAAACAGTATGCTGAAAAGAACTCCTTCCTCTATTCATTCCCATCGACTCCACTTCAGCTTATATGCCCAATAGGCCTATGTATGTCATTCTTTCCCAAACGGCACCAGCTCACCCAAACAGATTAGGGGCACTCAAAGCAGTGTCATCTATGCAATAGCTAGTGGAAGTAGTCCCCTAACTAGCCAGTCTATCCCTTGTAGACAATCTTTGCAATATTGCTGGCCATTGGAACAATGCCCATATAGGGACAAGATGTGGAAGCCAAAATAACTTCGCAGTTCGCACCATGGAACATGAGGGATTTATCAGTGGTCTTCCCATTACCTGTGATAGCCCACCTCACACAATCAGCATGAGCAGCATTAGGAAGGAATCCATGTGATATTAGCCGGAATTTTCTCTAGTACCAGCCCTACGACATTTCCAATTCGTGTACCCTCTTGTGGATTGGGATAGAGTTTGCACTCCAATTCGTGTAGGGGGTTTGGGAGTTAGGAGGCTTGCCGTTTTCAATCAAAGGTTATTAAGGAAATGGTTGTGAAGATTTGCCAGTGAAAGGGATAGATGGTGGAGGAAGGTGGTGTGTACTAGGCATGGGGAAGGCTTGGGTGGGTGGTCCTCATTCGAAATGCAACTGCTGCATGGTGTGGGACTTTGGATGGGGTGAGTTTTCTAGACATACCAGTTTGAAGGTGGGGACATGGGGGAGGGTGAAGTTAGGTTGTGATACCAGTGTTCTAAAACAAGGAATTAATCGGCAATTAATCACCGATTAATAGCTGGCGGGGCCTATCCGATTAGGTCCGAATAATGATTAATCGCCGATTACTAATTAATATACACTGATTAATCGCCGATTAATCCGATTAATTGCTCGAAGGTGGCCGATCGCCCGACTAGCGCCGAGCGACTTTTAGAACATTGGATGCTTAGCCGAGCGACTTTTAGAACATTGGACGCTTACCCATCTATATTTCAGTTAGCGGCAGATGGAGATGCAGCGGTCATGGGAGGCTCCACCATTAGTTGAGGGGTTCAAGCGAACCTCCTGGATTCCGAAAATGTGCTAAAGTTTCTATATTTTTTGATATGTAATTTGATTTTTCCTTTAGTATTGTCTACATTGGATCAGTAGTACGAAGTCAAAATGAATAAAATTCGATTGAATTTGTGAATATTTGTTTATTATAGCTCAACAAAATAACACAAACTAGGCCCAATAAATTTCTAACTATTGTAGAAAAACTTCAGTTTAATAGAGTTTTTATCGTAAAAATTTTCTATATGGTTTTGTCACCTCTAAACTCCAACCCTAGAGCCGCCCTTGGCGGCGGTGGTAGATTATCTCGAGTTGGAAAGGAATATGGTGCGGTGGGATGTTACCCTTTGAAGGGAGACCCAAGATTGGGAGTTAGAGTAGTTGTTGGATCTCTTTGGAAAATTATATGTAATGAGGGATGTGGGGAGAGGGGAGGATTTTTTGAGGTGGATCCTTGCAGTAAATGGGTCTTTTAGGTGGAAGGTTATTACCAAGTTTGGCCGGAGAAACAAATACTTCCTTTCCCTGGAGAGTCATCTGGGGTACTCGTGCGCCAACCAAGGTCTCTTTTTTTGCTTAGTGGTTATGGAGAATCTGTGTTGCATGTGCTTGAGAGATGAAGAGTCTGTAGCTCATTCTTTATTCATTGTCCGGTCGCCAAGGAGCTTTGGAATGCGGTTCTTGTCTCATGGGGTATGTCATGGGTTTTCCCTGCGATGGTGGTGGATCTTCTTCAAGGGTGGTATGAGGTTAGAGAGGGTAGAAGAAGACGGATGTTTTGGATTATGATCCTGTTGTGCTTGATGCGGTCAATGTGGAGAGAACACTGTTCAAGATTAGAAGTCTTTTGATTTCTCCTTTGTTTAGTTGGGAGTCGAGGGAGTGCAACTGTACTTGGAGTCAATTCTTTGATATGTTAGATGTTTTTGGAGTATAGAGGGGTGTACAGGTCCTTTTTTCTTTAACCTTTTCTTTTATTTTTCCTCGCTGCTTGTCCGTGTGTGGCATCCCCTTGATGCCATTTCAATAAAACCTTGTTACTTAATAAAAAATATGTATACATACAGAATCTGCCTTATTGAATTTCTGTTAATTCCGTGATGAATATTTCCCGATGAGAGGAGCCTTACTGAATTTTTAGTGGGCCCGTCCTCTTCCCTCTTCATAAATATTCATGAAATAATTAACTTGATTTTTTGCACATCCCCATAAGTAACATTTCTGGTTGTAAAACTTTCAGATGTCGGAAAGCTGGAGTTACCCTCCCCTAAATGACACCGCTGAAGCAGCTAATCGGGTACGTCAGGCACTTGCGGAACGAGGATGGAGATTGCGGCCATAGGCAGCCTTTTTTGTTTACGAGTTTGTTGTGCTGATGTCTTGTTGTTAAAGCTGCAGAGTTATAAGAATGAGGTCCCCGGAAATCATATCTGGTGTTGCATAGTAGTACACAACTAATATTTATGATACAGATGAAGAATTTGTGATTCATTCTTTTTCCCTTGGGGTTTTTGAGGTGCATAGAATAAATCTCGGCGGCATATAATTATGGCTTGTAAAAATAGATGCAGTTGTGCTTATATTCAAGTTAATTCAACAGTGTATAAGCATTGTGGGTTTTGTATCTCAAAGTGTTTTTATGTTTTGTTGTATGAAAATTCATCTTATAAAATCGAAGTCAAATTTCTCGATTCTGTTCTTGGTCTGTTTTTTTGTTGATCCGATTCTGTTCTTGGTTTGCTAATTCGTGTTTGCAGCAGCAACTTTAGGCTGTGTTGTAAGATTATGTGACCAAAGAAGATGTTCAATTGTTTCTGAGAATATTTGTGGTCGATAGTCCACAATGATGTCTTTCTTGTACTTCATTTTAATTTATCCAACCTTTTTGTGTTGGCTGAAACTCATTATACCCTTCCCTCCTGTTTTGGAAAATGCTAACCTCATCCCTAGGGCGGTGAATAATAGGTAAAAGGTTTATCGATATCTGAAAAAAGTGTATTGAAATTTGTAAAAGTATTAATATCCATAAAATATGAATAGAAATTCAAATTTATGATAGTCCGCTACTTGTCCCTTCAGGCTCACTCTTCACGGGAGAAGGTACTGACTGCCCAAGTTAAATCATCTTCATCATCACATACCTCTCCATACTCCTCCTATGGCGTCCACTCTCGCACCCACACCAATGACCTGAAAAGTCCATTTTTTAGTAGTGCATAAAAGTCTATATTGTAGTAGAACTTGTAGAATTCCATTGAACATTTATAAACGCATAGACAAATCGCATTTTGGTTCATAAAATGGAAGACATGTAATTATAAACTTAAATTGTACATCGTTTAAAAAAATACAATTTATTTATATGGACATAAACTTTTGATGGAGTTTATTTTTATTCATGCGTACTTCACTACGAGTTCTACAAGAAAACAATTTTAGATCATTGGCGTAAGCTTGGGAGTGAGGGCTACAATAGGAGTATGGACAGATAAAGTATTGAGAGGAGCTCATCCCCTTCTACACACCCCTGCCCCACTTTTCTAACTCGTGCCATGTACCTGCGATGACATAACCCTTTCACCCTTTAAAATGCTCACAAAATTAGGTTCTGCAAACCAACTGAATCATGTCGAGCTTTAGAATATTTTGGTTTGTTTGTTAAATTTGTAAGCAAACTCAAGCTCATGAAAATTTGACGATTAGAGCTTGTCTAGGTTCGAAACGAACCTGAATTTGTTCACGAGCCTTAACGAGTAAAAAAAATAAAAAATAAAAAAATTATGTTCTCATATAGGTCTAGAACTTCAAATAAAAGTTTTATTTTGTACATAAATAAGTTCATACATAACAAAATTATAACAACATATTAAAATTAAGTATATGGTATGTTTAAAATTTTATACATGTACCAATTAAAATTTTGATATGTACATGTAAAAGTTTATACACATTAAAGATTATTTTGTAATATTCTTATGAGATATATGCATTCACTCCAAAGTTTGCAAGTCTAAACGAACTGAATATTATCAATTCAGGTTCAACTCATTTATTGAACGAGCTTAAAATTGCTGCACAAGTTCAATTTGTTTTGTCCAGATTGAACTTGAACGAGCCTTTATCGAGTCAAGCCGCAATCATTTCATGAATAGCTCGATTCATTAGCCACCCTTGACAAAAGTGCGTGGTGTGAATCCAACGCACTTTTTTTTTCTCCAACGAACAAGACTATCCTATATATATCAAAACACGAACGAATACAATAAAAAACAATACACCAAACACCAAGAAAAAAAAAACAAAGTTGCTGCGCTTCGATGTCGGTCCCAAGGATTCACTCGTAAGGTGGGTGGAGGGTCGCCACTGAATCACATTCTGGCTAGAGTAGCATTACTGAATTTGCATCTTGATGCCATCAATCCAACACACTTATGTGACCCATAAAATGTGAGACACACGAGCATTACTCCTGGAACATGGGATAATCTCTCACTCAAAAGCATTAAAACCCAGCCTCCCATTGATCCCATTTCCCCTCTCTCTCTATCTCCGTCAAAATACAACTCTCTCTCTCTCTCTCTCTCCTTCGTCGTGAAGTAATCCCTTGTTTCGCTTTCACAGAAACCCGAGACATACAATCAATCCTCCCTCTTTTTATCTCTTTCTCTCACTCTCTTTGCTCTAAAGTAATTCTTGACTTCAGATACGAACTCGACTTCATTCAAGTAAGCATTGACTCTTGTTGCACGTTGTTAAATTCGTGACTGGTTTGATTCTTTTTTTTAAAAGTTGAATTAGGGGTTTTCATCGTTGCTGATTTCTTTTAATTCTATGTTGATTTTGGAACGGGTTTGGTGGATCTTTGATTTCAGCTAGGGCTTTTGGGAGGAAAATTCCTCGGGCCTGTAATCAGGGTAAAAATTCGAGCACTTTAGAGGATTTTTCTTGTTTAAAGTTTTGAGCTTTTTCAAGGTTTCATGAGAATTGTTAGGGGAATGCAGAGATTGATTCGCGGCGAACCGGGTTGGAGCAAATCATTGTTTAGCGGAGGGATTGGCTTTACCTTGCCTAAGGCCAGGACACGAGACAAATTGAAACTTAGGGTTTTACACCTTTAAATTTTGGTTTAGGGAAATTAAAATACGCGTCTGTCAAGTGTCTTAAAATCTTGAAGAGAAAAGATGACCCGGATTTTGGTTCAGCGAGGTTCAGCCGGTGGTTCGTCATCGTCAAACCCTAACAGGTCATCGGCGGTGGTGGGACCTAGTTCTTCTACTTCGGCTCCGGCAGCTCAGCCGCAAGTTAACCTTCCTCTGGTTGCTTCAGCTGGAAAAGATGAAGAAATCGTAGGGGATTTGCAGGAACAGGTTGTTGTGGATGATTTTGTCGAGTATTTCGGTAGTGGTGATATTAAGGCGGCTAGAAGTGATGATCTTTCACAAGAAAGCTCTCATGATGTTTACAAGGATGATGATGAAATCAATGATAGTGAGAAAGTTAGGATTGAGGACGATGATTTGACAAGGGGATTAGGTGAGTTACAAATTATGGGAAATGAAACTGAGGGATCCAGTGGTGGTTCTTTGCAGAGGGTTAGTGAGAGCTCTTGTCCACCGCCACCTCCTGTCCCTCCCCCAAAGCCTTCCTCAGGAAACTCGAGTTCTAGGAGATTTGTTACGTTGGGTAGTTCGAATTCTCCACGGATTGGATCATCTAGAAGAGCTAGTGCATGGCCTATTGTTTCAACTAGAACTTCACCAACCGGGTCTAGGCCTTCTTCACCGAGGTCTCATTGTGAAGCTGAAGGGTATAATAGTGCTGATGAACAAAGCCCTTGCTTTGGGTCCTGCTATGATGATGCTGTAAGTTATATTTTTGGCCAAACGGTAATTTTTACAATTTTTTTCATTAATCACTATGTGAGCCCTAGACTTTACTGAGCTGCTAAAACATGTCATTTCCACTATGTTCAGCAAATGCCATACTGTCAAATTTACATGTTGCATGTATACTTGCATCTGTTTCAGGAGAGGGAACGCCAATTTGAGATTGATATTAGAAGGGCCAAAGGTTTGGAAGTTAAACGAATGATAGAGGATGGGAACTGCCTCTTTCGTGCTGTTGCAGATCAAGTATATGGGGACTCCGAAGGTTATGATTTGGTCAGACAAATGTGCATTGATTATATGGTATGAGAGAATGCTTGCTTTCAGAATATCATTGTTATATTATTCTATTTTGAGCCTAGTAGGTAGCAGATGACGTGTTTACTAATAAAGACATGCGAGTTCCCTAGCCATCCAAGAAAGAGAGAATTTGTAGAACTCTACAGTAGGTCTTACAATCAATGTAACACCACATTTGGGAGTATCTCTAAGCTACCAGCTGTAGTGATTGTAGAACTTGGTTTCGGGTGTTATGGATGTAGGGTGACAGCATCGGAAATCGGAATCAACCAATGCAAATATTTTTCTTCCACATTAACTAATGCATATGTTTTCTTTTCAGAATCACAATACAATGTAAATGGTATGTAGTTTCTTCCCTAATTTAGTAATATTTCACTACAGTTTTTTTTCTTCACTCCCCCGGTTGTTAGTTTCCCATAGGTTCTTATGTGCTCCAATTGAATGCTAGATGCTCTCTCGCCTTTCTGCATTTTGGAAGAAACCCTGGGATATTTGGAGTAACATGGTCATAATTTTGTGGATGTGTCATTTTTGTCCACCTTGGAGTGCTCTTATAACAAAATTTTTTTTTGTAGCATTGCCTAGGCTAATACTTCTGGTTTCGGTCCATACAGGAGCGGGAGAGAGACCACTTTTCGCAATTTATAACGGAAGGTTTCATGTCTTATTGCAAGAGGAAGAGGAGAGATAAGGTTCGTGGTATATTTAGGGTGGATGTTTGTTCCTTGTATCTAACGCTTCAAAAATGCAATTACACATTTCACTTTTTTCTCTTTTCTCACATTATTTTCCCACTTTTGCTGATGTGATCTATTCTGTTTTTTTAAACAAATAATATGCCTTATTATCTTTTATAGTTCATTTTGGAGTAATGTACTTGATAAACTGTTCAGTTCAGATTAATGGGAGTAACTGATGTAGGAAGGACAAGAAAGACAGAAGAAACACAGGAGAGAAAAAAAAGAGTTTGTGAGGCATTAGTTAAAATATAGAGGAATTTTAGCAATTTACCCTTCATGGCTACTCGTTTGGTGGTTAATGTTTTATCCTTGATTATGTTTTTTTTTTTTATGCTGTGTTACAAATGTTCAGAAAGTCATGTTGGAATTGTTTTTTTGGGGAATTCTCGCCTCCATGTTTGGTTCGATTCCAGTATGAAGTGTCTTAATTCACAGTTGGTTAGGTGACTTTTCTTTGCATGTATTCCAGCTGCGTATTTTGATGGATTGTTTGACCATATCCTTTTTACATCAGAATGGAGCAACTTTTTGGAAAACTATTTGCCTCTTCTGTGTTTCTAGGGCTCGTTGCTGTACTGCAAATTTGGACCGTTGGAACAAAAGTTTCTTGGTTTAAAATTGATAATGGATTTCTTCTATTTGTTTGAAATTGATTATGGATTATCATGTACCCACGTAATAGGGTCATTAGTGTCTTTAGTTTTTTCCCCATCTGCAAATTTTTGCAGTTTGTTCTGATACTTAGCCATTGATCAGAAAATCCTGTTTCCTCCATTGGAATCTATTACCTCTATTCTCTACTTACCCTGAATCCGTACTTGTTATGAACCCTAAATTTCCCCGCACTCCACCCCTAGACTGCAAACACTTGGCTGTCCTGGATGCGTAGCTCTCCCCATGCACATCTTGTCACACACCCCTTTTATCTCATGTTCTAGTGCAATTGCCAAGACATTTCACCTCTAGAGTTTTGGACCAAGAGGTATGGAGATGTGACTGCTTCGCCAATTTGGACATGCACCCAAGGCATATGTATACCGCCTGCAAAAACCCTTTCCTTCTCAGTTAGGAGTGAGGACAAAATAACCGCGGTCATGTTCTACCAACATGATTACCCTCAAGTTCTTGCCTTTTCATTCTTTCTGAAGAACTGGTCCCCTTTTGCTGCTTCTCATCCCCATTTAGGTACTTGACACCTCAAAGTTCACTGGAAAAACTAAGTTGCTGTAAAGTGAGCTCACTGGTCCCTAATGGACTTAAGTTCAATCCTAGACATTCCTCCGTGCCAAAATTTTAATTCATTTGGGTTGGGGAGTTGACAACTTTTTGAGGAGGCATGCATTTAACGTACTCAAATTCAAAGTAAAGTCTATTGGTGTCCCAACATTACCCCTTTTTCCCAACTTTTGAAATTGCTATTTGTAAGTGGTAGATTTTTGGAAACCTAAATAGTTTGATACTTTGACTTTCTGGACATGCATTTTGGGACATGCCCCATTGGGATGATGGAGGAACACTATGGGACGGAGGGAGCTGCAGTTCGATTCTTTTCTGTTGCTTTTGTTTACAATGGTTTAGCCAAGATGTCCTTTTGTATTTTCCTTGTTAGGTCATCAGTTTTCAACCTAGTTTCAGCAATTTTTTTTTTCCAGTATTTGTAATGCCATATACATTTTCTATGGGTGACAGGTTTATGGAAACAATGTGGAAATCCAAGCATTGGCCGAAATGTATAATCGTCCTATTCATATTTATTCCTACGGCACAGGTTCCACTCTATTTTAGGTTACACATGGTTCTTGCATTCTGTTTAAAGATATTCCTGCTGGTCCGTCATGTAACTATTCTTATTCCAGATTGTATGAATGCAGAGCCTATCAACATATTCCATGGAAGCTATGATACAGACACTCCTCCCATACGATTAAGTTATCACCATGGGAATCATTACAACTCACTTGTTGATCCACGGCGGCTGGCCATTGGTGCAGGGCTTGGATTTAGCTCTCTGCGGGGGGTAAGTGGGTGGTACTCTTTCAGTCTTGTGTTATTCCAGGGAGCAATTTTAATCCCCGAGTAACTGAACTAGAATCTTTCGTGAAATGTTTATGGGGAGAGAGTGGAAGTCATACGGTCTCCTGCATTTTGTTTTTCTTTGCTTCGTGGTCTTCTTCTTCCTTCTTTCCCCTTTGGGTGGTGGAGAGTCTTGTTCGAGGAGCAATATGTTCAACTTCCACATGGAACACTAGTATTAGCCTGGCCTTGAGGTTGAACAGTCATCGATATAACTAGAAATACGTGCTGATTAATAGATGTTGCTAAGTTTCAGCAGTGTCCAGGAGAGCGTGAAAGGAAACATATACACATTTTTCCCTCTCTCTCTCTTTTTTTTTTGTTCTGTTTATTTCTTGGTTAAGGTGACAGAGACTAAACTTGCATTCAACCAGCCCGTGAACATCCCCCCAGGCTTGGTTGGGAGGTTATGTTTGAAGTCAAGGGTTAACCGTTGGGGTTCGGTTCGGTTTGGTTATGGTTTTGGCTATGATCCAAACCGATACCCTTACTGAACCGAACTGAAGTAGTGAAATTGTAGAAATACCCTTAATATACATTTCTATATCGGATTTAGACTCAGATTAGGGTTCACTTCACACTTTCAAAGTCTGAAAGACACGGACACGCCGCTCACCCGTCGACCCACGTTTTAACCCCCAAACCGTTCATGGTTCACCCCACCTTCTTTCTCCTCTTCTCCGTCCGATCGATTGTTGGTGTAGCGCCATTGCTGGTTCTCCTCTCCTCTTCTCTGGTTCTCCGTTCTGAATAATCTATTGCAGGCTTTTGCTTTGACTTTTTCCTTCTCTGGTTCTCTGTATTCTATAGAGTATTTCACAAGAACACGTATAGATACAAAATCACAGCTTCTTTGACTTTCTCTGAAAATCAGGGTTAGGGCTTGTAAACATTTTGCTTTCGCAGAATTTAGGCCTCCTTTTTTGTACTCTTTCCTCCTCTGAAAGAGCAAAGCTTCCAGTCAGATCTCTATAAAAATTTGTACATACTGTATTTTGTTCTTTGAATTCTCCATTTTTTGTTTCTGATTTTCGTTCTATTATAAATTTGTACATGCTGTATTTTATTCTTCAAATTCTCCATTTTCTAGTTATATTATAAATTAATAGTAATTCGGGTCAGGTTCGATTGGGGAAAAGCCAACCTGTGAATATCCGTTGGGTATGGTTATGGCACAGCTTGTCCCATCCCCAGACCCTGACGAATAATGGGGCAGATTTGGGTACCCTAAATTTTTTGGGTATAGGGTATGGTTATTCCAATATCTGCCGGATCTGCCACGTTGCCATTCTCTAAGGCTTGGAGTGGAGGGTGGTTTATAATTTGCGAATGGCTATTAGTATTAGTACAAAATGTTGTTTAACATGCTGGTATTTCAATGTTATAACAATATCATCATCCCCTGTTCTTGAGGGTTGTTTGAGGCACTGATCTTTGTGCTCTGTGCTGGTATTGTTTTCTCATTGTTTGTATCAATATTATCATCCTCTATACCTGACGGTTGACTGATCTACTGATCGTTGTGGTCTGTGCTGCAGAGAAATGTCGACACGGATCAAGTCAAGGCTGCTATCAAAGCTCAACAAGACCAACAGATTGATAATGTAAATGCCTAGATGGTATTTTAGCAAGCTGTATGAACGCATGACTTAACAAAGTACTAATATGAGTGTAATCTTGCAATATCAGGCACTCCTAGCAGAAGGCCGATTTTTCTCGGATCTTGAGCTCACGGAAAAAGAGATTGAGCGTATGGTAATGGAAGCTTCTCGGGCTGAATATCTTTCTGATGACAAGTTCAAGCAGCAACTCGGTTGCGAAGAATCCTCCACTTCTGGTGCTGAACCATCATCATCTGGGGCTAGTGAGTTTCCTCTGCTGCTTATCACAGCCACAATTTCATAATCAGACCACTTTGATGAATTTTGGTTCTTGCTAATGCTAGCTGAAATGGATTGCTTTAAACTTTGTCCTAAAGCAGAATGGTGTAAATTCTAGAAAGAAGAATGGTGTAAACAAAGTCCTACTTTGCTAGCTGAATTCCAATTATGAAGGGAAACTTTTTCATAATCGTCTCCACTGTTTCGTTAAACAGGGTCTTCTGGGAGTGATACCAAGGCGGGCACTCTGGCGGATGCTGTTCTCAGTAGCAGCATGCAAATAGTGCTGTCAATGGGGTTCAGCTATCTGCAAGCAATCGAAGCTTACAGCATATTTGGAGATGATGTTGATTCCATGGTTTGCTACCTTCTGGAGACTGGCAATAGCAGCAGGCGCAAAGGCAAGGCCACTGAATGAGCAAGGTTGAGTGATATTTTGGATTAAATTGGCTTTTGCTTTTGGAGGATTGTAATTTGGGGAAGGAAAATTCTCACTTCCGAATAGGACATGCTTTTGGAACTCTAAATATGCTAGTTAACTGTTAACTTGAGTTTCGAGACTGCTAATTATAGAGTTAGCTGGAATATTTGAACTCCCTGGGGCATTTTGTTTATATGGTGATTGGAACATCTGAATGCAGCTGATTTATTTTCTTGTTGAGTTTAAAATTTTTGAGTCTGGGATTTGGCTAAGGCTATGTTTGAAACTTGGATTTGTTAAGGCTGCGTTGGGTTCATGGATTTATTGAAAATCTACCGGACAAGACTAGAATCAGCAGCTAAATTTATATGTAGTTTGTCTAGAATGTATACAGAAACAACCGAAGTGGAAAGTCATTTTTTTTTATCAAAAAGAAAATTTTAACTCAGACAAAAAGTCCAGAGCTAAAAGAAGAGTGCATACACCAGCCTAACAATTCACAACCCTTGTCTCCTAATCACAAGGAGGAAAACTAATTAGGGTCTAACAGACTGAGTCCAAACCAGGGGAAAAACACTTGAACGTACCAGGTTGGTAAGAAATCAATCCAAACGAAAAACAACTCAAGACTAGAAGGGCAAAGCCAAAACACCTAATACAACCCAAGCAACTGCCCCACTGAGTCCAAACCAGGGGAAAAACACTTGAACGTACCAGGTTGGTAAGAAATCAATCCAAACGAAAAACAACTCAAGACTAGAAGGGCAAAGCCAAAACACCTAATACAACCCAAGCAACTGCCCCAC
>BPLS01000518.1:418075-431250 GCA_019656275.1 Rhododendron kiyosumense
CGCCCGCCACCACCACAGGTCCACAGCTACCGTCGAACCTGCAAAACAGCACCACAGCCACAACACAAGCTATACAGATCGAAACAAAGAAAGAAAGCCGCCGCCCAACAAGCCACCAACCACCACCCGCCGCCTCCTGCCGCCACCGAACCCAACCGGATTCACACGCACGCTCCAAACCACCAACCACACCAAGGCAAGGGCAGACCAAAGCGATCAAAACAGCGAGGAAGCAACCATGGTCTTCTGCAGCGCCAGGATCCTTGGTCGTTAAGCACAGAACCAATCGGCCCAAGGGATACTGATTGGCGGGAACCAGGCACCCAATCGCCAGTCACCCGCACGCCAAGACTCCAAAGCCGTTAGGCCACAAGATCGGCACCACCTAGCAGTGGAACCGACGGGAGAAAAATGCCGGAGATGGAGGATATAGGAGCACGGACGGAAGAGCAGACCTAGGCTAGGAGAAAATTTTATAGAGAGAGAGAGGAGGTACCGTGGCTCGAACCCAAGTCCCGTCAGAAGACGGCACTCGTGCCGCCGCCATCAGGGAGATCAGAGCTTTGGTGAGAGAGAGAGAGAGAGAGAGAGTATTTTAGTGGAAAGGCAATTGCAAGAGAAAAGATTTAATTGTTCATGTTTTGCTGAAGTTGAGAGCTAGTAAACAGAATAAATGGATGTCATCCAACGCAGCCTTAGGGGGAAGGGTAATTGAAGAGACGTGGTTTTTACTCAAGTAGAGAGCTATTCCAGTTTTTACCCACAGAAAACAAAAAAGCTACTCCGGCAAACCTATTCTGCTAGACTAATGTGCATTACTTCTCATGTTCTAACAAACTGAGCTTCTCCATTTGGTCATCTAACTTATTTTTAGTGTCAGATGCCTAATTAAACTAATTACTTAACACAGTTTTCCTTTAAATTTTTACTAGATATATAAGTTTTTATGTAACACATATAAGAGTGTTCCTGGCTAAAAAGGTTTTTTTTTTTTTTTTTTTTGGGGGGGGTGGGGTAAGGGAAGAAAGTGAGAGAGAAAGAGAAGGAAAATAGAGAAGACAGAGGAAGGAAAGACAGACGATATAAAAAAAAGAGGAGAGAGAGAAGAGGGAGCATATGTGACTCATGTGAGTGAGTGAGTGTTGATGGGTCTGGTTATGCGCGACTTTTCTTTATGTTTGTTTTGTTTTGTTGTTGTATTTTTTGTTTTTTTCTTAGTATTTTATTTTCGTATTAATATAACTGGATTGATTTTTTATTGAAAAGAAAAACTTGGTTTTTACTTTAACCAACACTACAAAAACAATTTAGAATGTCAAACATACCATTCTTCAGTTTCTCCCTAGCAAACTTTTTACACATAATTTTGCGTCTCATTTTAACCCTTTTCTTTCTACTATATATATATATATATACACACACACGTATATCGAGATGGTTCAAGGGACACTTAAAAAAACACCTAAAAAAACATTTCAAACCTTAATCTCATAGTTCTCGATCAAAATTTTATTATTCGAACCGTTCAATATGTGCAGAATGTGATTTTAAAGGTGGCTGTGAGAAATTAGCAAAAAAAATGATCGGGAAAGGCTTGATTTCAGCAATTATTATTTGAACTGTTCAATAAAAAACTGTTCAAAACTGTTCGGATCAAGCCCTTTCCGGTCTTTTTTTTGCTGATTTCTAGCGAGTACCCTTAAAATCACGTTGTGATCACATTGAGTGGCTTGAATCATCAAAATTTGATCGGAAATTATGAAGTCTTTTTTTATGGTATTTTTTTGAGTGTCCATGTGACTGCCCGTACATCGCTGTTAACAGGAATGGAAGGTGCTCTAAAAGGAAAACAAAAATACTGCTAGACTTGCAAAATGCGCGCGCTCGCTCTCTCTCTCTCTCTCTTCCCCTGAAACCTGAATTTCAAATAACGTGACATGAGCTATATATATGGCTTCTTCCCTCTCTCTCCCCAAAACTGTAACTGTCCCTTCAAGAATCCAACGTTTGCTTACAAACCCATTAGCACCACTCACGTTCACCCAACACCTCTCTTCTTCACCTCTGCCTCTAAACCCCCATCGCTACTCCTCCAACAATATCAACCTGCTTGACAGCTTCAATCTCGAGTCATTCTACACATCTCTTTTATCTATTTCAACCAGCAATAGACAGTTAAATCAAATCCATGCTCAGCTATTCCTCTCTGGACTACAAGCTAACGGCTTCATAATAACAAAATTCATTAACGTTTGTGGTGATCTTGGGGAGATTCGTTATGCACGTCAGGTGTTCGACGATTTTCCTGACCCGTATGTGCATCTGTGGAACGCCATCATTCGGGTTTACTCCAGGCACAACTTGTTCAGTGAAGCTATTGAGATGTATTGGAGAATGCAGGTTTGTGGGGTGAAACCAGATTGCTTCACTCTCCCTCCCGTGGTCAAAGCTTGCAGTGGGTCCGTTGCGATCGAAGCAGGTCGGGTGGTACACGGGCAGGTATTCAGACACGGGTTTGGATCCGACATGTTTTTGCAAAATGGGCTTGTGGACTTGTACGCAAAATGTGGTCAAATTGCGCGGGCAAGAGTTATTTTTGATGGGGTATATGATAAGACAATAGTTTCTTGGACATCAATCATTTCTGGGTATGCTCAGAATGGGCAGCCTGTAGAAGCGTTGACAATCTTTTCTGAAATGAGGAAACTGGATGTAAAATCAGACTGGATTGCTCTTGTGAGCATCCTGAGGGCTTATACCGATGTAGAGGATTTGGAACAAGGGAAATCAATTCATGGTTGTGTTATTAAAATGGGTCTTGAATTTGAGCCGGACTTGTGCATTGGACTTACGGCCATGTATGCAAAATGTGGGCAGGTAATGGTTGCAAGGTCGTTATTTGATCAAATGGAAGTACCCAATGTGATTCTGTGGAATGCCATGATTTCGGGGTATGCAAAGAATGGTTGTGCGGAAGATGCTGTGGAGCTTTTCCAGGGGATGATGTCTAAAAACATTAGACCAAATTTGATCACAGTCATATCTACAATCTTAGCTTGTGCACAAGTGGGGTCACTTGAACAAGCGAGGTGGATGGACAACTATGCCAACAATACCTCATATAGAGACGATGTTTATGTCAGCGCGGCCCTCATCGACATGTATTCAAAATGTGGAAGTGTAGAGTTGGCTCGAAAAGTATTCAACCAAACTAGGGATAGAGATGTGGTTGTTTGGAGTGCTATGATTGTAGGATACGGATTGCATGGTTGTGGCAAAGAAGCTATTGATCTTTTCCACAAATTGAAGCAAGCTCAAGTCCATCCCAATGATGTCACCTTCATTGGGCTGCTAACTGCATGTAACCATTCGGGTCTTGTACAAGAAGGATGGGAATTTTTCCACAAAATGAAAGAATATAGAATTGAGCCACGTCACCAGCATTATGCTTGTGTGGTTGATCTTCTTGGCCGTGCAGGCTACTTGGATTGGGCGCATGATTTTATCATGAAAATGCCAATCGAACCAGGTGTCACTATATGGGGAGCCCTTTTGAGCGCGTGTAAAATTTATCGCCATGTAATTTTGGGAGAATATGCTGCGGAAAAGCTTTTCTCATTAGACCCATTAAACACTGGACATTATGTGCAGCTTTCAAATCTCTATGCTTCAGCCCGTATGTGGAACGGTGTTGCAAAGGTGAGGGTTTTGATGAGGGAGAGAGGATTGAGTAAGGATACGGGTTATAGTATGGTTGAGGTTAATGGAAAGCTTCAAGCCTTCCGTATGGGGGACAAATCACATCCAAGAGCAAAGGAGATTAACGAGGAGCTTGAGATGTTAGAGAGGAGGATAAAGGAGGCTGGATTCGTACCAGATACGGAATCTGTGTTGCATGACTTGAATAACGAAGACAAGGAGGAGATTCTTTGTAATCATAGTGAAAGGTTAGCAATTGCGTATGGCCTAATCAGTACCCCTCCTGGTACTACACTTAGGATAACGAAGAATCTCAGGGCATGTGTGAATTGTCATTCAGCAACAAAGGTGATAACGAAGCTCGTCGGTAGGGAGATAGTAGTAAGGGATGCAAACCGTTTTCACCATTTCAAGGATGGTGTTTGTTCTTGTGGAGATTATTGGTGAGAAGAGTATGTTGGCATTCTGGGGAGCTTATAATTTTGCACCCGCTAAATAAATCTGAGAGAAGAATACAGATATGGTATTATTTTGGTTGTGGCCTCGTTGCTGTGCATCCACTTTGAAGCAGCAGACACTGACAAATGATGTTGTAAGTTATCTTTAGGCACTTTTAGTGTAAAGAAATAATCACCCAGTAAGATTATTTCTCAGGAGAAAAGATCATTCCTTTCAAATTCTTATTTGATGTGTAGTATCCATGTACATGTGTTTTTGAAAGAACAAGGTAAAGAGAAACATTTAAAGTTCCATCTTCCCAGTTAAACTCCAATTTATTCTATCCATAGTTCTAATCTGTTGGCAGTGGCTGTACGAACTGTCTAAACTGAAATTTGAAATGCCTGATAGTTTTCAATACATTATCTTCGAGAAGTGATTAGGCTTCCACAACTAGTTTGAATGGTGGAAATTAGACCTGAACTTTTTGATAAAATATCTCCATCATGTTGTTTAGCTCTGATTCTTACAGGTTGGAATCACCTGATATAAACCAGCTTTCAATTGTTAATCTCCCGCCTAAGCCAAGGATATATGTATTTGACGACTGGTGTTTGAAAGTGGAGAAATATTACCTGAATTTCACATGTTACTGCCCGGGTAGCGGAGATTGAGGCACAGACTAGGTTGCTCTCCTGAGATGATATGCGCTGTCTATGAACGATTTCTGGTGTAATAGACGAAAGGAATGTAGGATTAGGGAACAACATGATTCAGGGATGCCATGATTTAGGGATGCTGTCAGTCCTAGTGATAATGGAAATATCGCGGTCTACTTTTCATGCCAATCACAAGTGCACGGCCGGGATGATTTAATGGGGATAATTTCCATAGGAGCAGCACTACGAATATTGATGTAAGCACACATATGTAAACATAGATGTGTCCAAAACCATCTGATGCACGTGGTCCCAAAGGTTAGACGTGGAGTTCACACACATCGAATGCTTCCAAACACATGTGCATTCGGATTTGTTCTCTATTGGTATGTCTCCATTGCATTATTTTAATTAATTTCATATATTTTCATCGTTAAAAGTCAATAGTATGCAAGATGAATGTGTTCGTTCAATTGAAAATAGTTACAACTTAAGAAGGATTGTGTTGGGAGTACGGGTTATTCTGATGCGGAGGTATGGAAAACAACTCACTCTTGGCTTTGTTTATTTTAGTCATACAATGTGGGAATTTGACTCTAGACACTGATATTGAAGTTTTTGATCTCTACTGCAAATTTCTCCATTTGCTGCCTTTCCTGAAAACATAACCCACATACCATTACCGTTAATATGACATATATAGTGTCATTTTGTGAGATGCTTCATATTCCCCAAATGAAGGAGAATGCAAGGTATTTGGGTTTACCATTTTTGGGGGAGATCAAATTCTGAGGCTTATCAATATCGAGAGGGCTATCTCTAAGATGCAAGGGTGGGAATCTAGATTGTTTTCGCCAGCTGTCGCGAGGTTCTTATGCCATTCAAGCAATCCCTAGTTACGCTATGGCCTGCTTCTCTTTATCTCAAAAGTTTTGTAATAAGTTGACTCAGTATGTTAAAAGGTTCTGGTGGTCTGGGTCGCCGGAGGATGCAAAATCCATTGGATTAATGGCAAGGAGCTATGTAAATCAAAGTGGAATGGGGGGCATGGGATTTCAAGATTTTCACAGTTTCAATCTATCTCAGTTGCTTCAGAGTTGAGAGCGACAGGATTGTTTGTCACTCATTTATCTTTTTTCCATGTCATTGTTAGCCGTTAGGTCTTCGCCTTTTTGTCTCTAAAGGTAATTTCACTAATTTGTTTTCTCTCTTCTTCTCTCGTCAACTGTACAGTTTCTTCCATCTGAGTTGGTCCTTAACATGAAACTTCAACTGTTGGACGCAGGGAACAATTCAATCACTAGCTGGTCTGACCTGAAGGTTAGCCATTTTGTGGCAAATCTTCTCACCGTTTACTGATGTTGCCTGTGTCTGTACGGAATATTTCTTATTATTTGTCCTGGCTTTGTTCTACTAGGCGCTGCCTTTGTTGGTTAACCTGAGAAACCTAAATTTGCAAGGCAATTCCGTTGCTGAAAAGGACAGGTTAGCAAAAAAGGTTTCTGTTACTTCTTTCTTGGGATGTTGCAGCCATTGTGTCTGATTTAGAGCTCTTGCTGGGGAATTGAAGCCGAGTCTGGTTTGGTCTTCCAGAGGGGAAATAAGGCAGCACATTGGTTGGCTTCTCAGAGGGCTGCTTCAATTTGCATTTCATGAGTTACAGTTCCTCCCCCTAATCTTCCAAAGATTTTGGGTTTACATAGGGTGGGTTGTTCCCTAGCTGTGTTTGTCGATCAAAAAAAAGAAAGAAAGAGATATATAGTGGCTTCCATCACTACTAGCATACAAGTAACACACATCTCATTTACACAATCAACCAACATCTTCAGGCATATATGGCAAAATTAACTAAAACAATTGGACAATCGGTGGCTAAAATCATCCTTGAAAAAACGAAATTTCCCCCATTTCCAAGGTCCAAACGAAATAGGCTTTGCCTATTTTTGTTAACTCAACAGTTATAACATGAGTCCAACCATTTTGTAATAGAGCTAGTGTTTCATTTCCTGTTGTGTAGCTTTATTGGTTTGTACTCTTATATAACTGTTATTTACTTTATATAAAATTTCTCGTGCTTCCTCCAAAAAAACAAAAGGACCAGAGGAAAAACTGTTGTTGATAAAATTCTTAGGGGTGAATTATAAACTTTAAATTAAGAATGTGTGCGAATTGAAAATATTTCATAGTTGAGGGGGTGAAGTGCCCCTTCGGCAGCTGGACAGATCCGCCAGTGGAACAACCGTCATCGACAGTGGACAAAACCCCCCACAGAGCATCTAGGGTTTTGTTAATTGATAGGAGAAACCCAGAAAGCAATGACAGTGCTGAGCTCCAAGCGGGTCTTGGAGGACAACCATACCCGTGAACCCAGCGCCATCACAGCCCTTACGCTCACCCACAAAGCTCTAACCGACGTGAGCCGCCTCAATCAAATCCCTGGTCTTTTTTGTTTGATTTCACGACTTCGAATTTGATTCATTTGACTCTTGGTAGGTCTCGTGCTTGAGCGAGTTCAAGAACTTGGAGAGGCTCGACCTCAGCGCCAACAATCTAACTTCACTAGAGGTAAGTCGGTCTTGTGTCTGTTTGTGCTCCGAGGGTGAAGCATTTTGTTTGTGGGTTTGATTTGGTTTTGGTTTGTTTTGATGGGTAATGTAGGGTTTGAGGTCATGTGTCAATTTGAAATGGTTATCAGTTGTACAGAACAAGCTTCAGAGCTTGAAAGGAATTGAAGGCCTTACCAAGCTCACTGTGAGTAGAGTTCGTTTTCCGAGTTCTTTAAGCTTTTTTGTGCAGTTTCTTTTCTGGGTTAGATTGTTTGAGCAATTGAAACCAAAAAAGTGATAAGCTTATGAGCTTAAGTAGATAAAGCTGCCTCTACACTTGTTTTAAGCCAGAACCGATTTCCCTTTTCTGCTCGGTTTGTATGTTGAATACCATTTGAATTATTCTCAGTTTTCGGGAAAAAAATATAGTAATAATTGTACCTCGAAGACAACACACAATACATAGGTTAGTTTGTAATGCTGGTGCAAGGGAAGTTAAATAAAAGAAGTTTCCTTTCCCCTTGCCCGCTATTTTGCCTCTCATTCATGGCCCCACTTTCTCTCCTCATGAGGTGTTGTCATGCAAATCGGGCTTGCAGCTCCTTATTGTTCAATTTAGACAATGTAGAATTAAGTCACTGTAAAGTTATAGACTCCCTTAATGATTGAAGCAAGATCATGGATGGTACAAAAGAAGCAAGTGAATATTCTTTTTGAGTATATCGATAATATTATGTTTGAGTCATACTTGCTTGGCAATTCTATAAGCTGAAATTTTGTTCTGTTTCAAGTTAAACAATATTAATTTCATGCTTATTCAGCCAATATATGAGCTAAAAGTTTTTTCCCCATTGGCTTGTTTATCATATTTGAATTTTAATTCATCTGCTTTCTGTTTTCAATTTTGATCGTTCGGTTTGAAATTTATTGCGTACTTTCTTTCTGCATGTTTTATGTTGGATACTTAGTTCATACTTTAAGATTTTCATGCTTCATTATCCAAGGAAACTTTCAGAAGATTCCTTTAGATGCATTTGCGATGTCAATTTGCACCACCTGGTTGAAAAGTAGTGGTCCTATTCGCTGGTTTAGGTCTAAACTATTGGCATTCCCCTTTCCAGATTTAATGTATGGTATTCTTGTGAAGTAGGTGCTGAATGCTGGCAAAAATAAGCTTAAATCAATGGATGAGATCAGGTCTCTTATTAGCTTACGTGCACTGATTTTGAATGGTATGATCCAACTTGAATCATCCATCGCCTCGTTCTTTTAATTTTTGGTTTAAATTTAATTCTATATTCCCCTTGAAGAATCCCTCTTTGTGCAGATAATGAGATCGTTACGCTTTGTCCGCTTGATCAAATGAAAGAATTGAACACTCTAGGTATGAGTTTCCTTCTTCTTGGGGAACATCTAGGTGTATGCTCCACTTATCATTCAGTTCATATGTGGATGATTATGTGATGTCTTAGACCCATGCTACTGATGATGTACTGAATTAACTTGCTCCCCCTTCCAAGTAAACCACCTATCCTCTTTGTTCCAACAATTGTAATGTTCCAGACTTCCAGTTCCTGAGAGTTTTTAGATTTTTGTCTTCAATCTACTCTAGACAGTTCTCCCGGTACTTATAATTAAGTGTGTATTGCTTAACATGCTTTCTATGGTTCTATGGTCTTTATCTTTTCCATTTCCTA
The DNA here is from genome assembly GCA_019656275.1 of Rhododendron kiyosumense. Taxonomy (NCBI): domain Eukaryota; kingdom Viridiplantae; phylum Streptophyta; class Magnoliopsida; order Ericales; family Ericaceae; genus Rhododendron; species Rhododendron kiyosumense. Next base: position 427,115 of record BPLS01000518.1, read on the forward strand.
TATTATTGAAATGATTCTAGTTTTGTATCAAAGCAGTGCATGTAAGCTTCTCTAAACTGAATAACTGATTGTGAGATAAATTAGGTCACTTTAGAAGCTTCAGTCTTATATACAACTGTGTCACTGACCATCTCCTGCGTACATCAAACTAATATTGTGGTTAGAGTTTACGTTGCAATCCAGTGAGCAATAATACCCCATATACATAATAGGGCACATTGACATGTTAAATGGAGCCTCTAATTTATTTAAGTTGACCTGTCTATGCATGGTTCAAAAGCGATTGGATGATCCGTCATGTTTTCTTAACATCCAGATGTGGATAAATCTGTTAAACCTTACCTCGGTGGTTTAATGTTTCTGGTACAGCTTTAGAGGTGATGGGGAAATCATAAGCCTAACTAATTTTCTCTTACTAATACTGATTTGTTTCCAGTTGTGAATTTGGTAAAGTAACGAAACTTGCAGAGGCTGCAACCTCTTCCTTTTTTAAGTCCTGTTATTTGTCCTCACAGTTGTCAGATAAACGTTTTATGTTATTATGAAATATGAGAGTATACGTCAAGAATTTCAGTGGCTTATGAAAGTTGTAGCCAGTAGATTCATGAGAAAGGACCGTCCAATGAAAGAACAAACTTCTGAGGTCTTTTATGAGTAGATCTGTATATTGTTATTTAATAGTGACTTTGTTTTCTTTCTGGAGTGTAAACTGCAATACGTGTACCTCCGTTCCATGTTTGCTTTTGAGTTTGAGTTCTTCTTGGGTTTGGTATACTCTGCAGTTCTTTCGAGAAATCCAATCTCTAAAATTGGTGGCTCTCTGAACAAGGTGAAATCAATCACGAAGGTAAGCTGTTAAAATGCCTAGCTTCAAACCTTTTTACCCTTGTAGTGTTGCTATTCTTACTTGTTCATGATTCCAGCTCTCTCTATCTAATTGCCAACTTCAAAGCATCGACTCACTCAAGTCATGCACTGAGTTGAAAGAGCTCCGACTTGCTCACAATGATATCAAGGTAAATTTACAATATTAAGCATACGTTCGGCATATATACTTCTATAAAACCATTTACTTGAATACGATCTCCAGGATCAGTTGCTTGAGAGCTACAGGATTGTCACTCATTTATCTTTTTTCCATGTCATTGTTAGCTGTTAGGTCCTCACCTTTTTGTCTCTAAAGACTGAAGGTAATTTCACTAATTTGTTTTCTCTTCTTCTCTCGTCAATTGCGCAGACTCTTCCATCTGAGTTGGTCGTTAATATGAAACTTCAACTGTTGGACGTGGGGAACAATTCAATCACTAGCTGGTCTGACCTGAAGGTTAGCCATTTTGTGGCAAATCACCGTTAACTGATGTTGCCTGTGTCTGTACAGAATATTTCTTATTATTTGTCCTGGCTTTGTTCTACTAGGTGCTGCCTTCGTTGGTTAACCTGAAAAACCTAAATTTGCAAGGCAATCCCGTTGCTGAAAAGGACAAGTTAGCAAAAAAGGTATCTGTTACTTATTTCTTTTGTACTTCTTTCTTGATGTACATTTTTTAGTATACGTTATTTCCCAAGTGACCATTTTGGTTCTTATTGTGAAGCAGATCAGAAAGCTAGCGCCAAATTTGCAGATATTAAACGCCAAACCAATCGATAAAAGCTCAAAGAATGAGAAGGGTGACAGAGATGAGACAGTTGATGATTATTCATTTACTGCTGCTAAAAAGCAAAGGGCTCAAAAAGAAGGGAAAATAGAGCAAAGCACGACAAAACAGAACCCCAAACATAAGAGGATGAGTCAGACCAACGACGATCGACATGATGCTGCCACGGATGTTGTCATTGAGAGAGGATTGAGGCATAGAGATCGGAAAACCATGGGACTTCTGGAAGAAAATGATACTATCACTGAAAAGAAATTGAGTAAAAAGTTGAAGAAGGTCCAAGAAAATGAATTTACAAATCCTTTCGTTGAGAAACAATTGAAGCGCAAAATGGATAAAGCAAGTCGAATCCTCGAGGCGGAAGCTGCAAATGAGAATGAGGATGGTACTGAAATGGAGAAGGAACTAAAAAGAAAATCGAAGAGAGTGAAACGAACTGAAGCTAATGTCATTGATGATGGAGAAACTCCATTTACAGATATTTTTGCTATTACTGGGGAAAATTCTGAAAACAGTGCCGAAGGGTTGGATGAAAAAGTTGTTCGGGATGTTAGTGCCACTGGTGGCTTAGTTACATTCCCCGTGAAGAGCAAGAAAATCAAGAACAGGGCCAAGAGCTCTCCCCTCCAGTTGGCCCCAGTCGCTGAAGTTGGATTGGGTGGTCAATCTATGTGGGGTGATGAGTAGTTTGCAAAGGTGAGTCCTTCGGCTGTGCTTCTGGGTACTTATTTTCTCAGCTAAACATCCTTGAAACTTTATTCTCCGTCTTTTCCATCGCTTTGTTTTCCCTGTTTAGGCTTCTGTCAAGTAAAACACTTCCGTTTGTTATTATGCAAGTGTTCTGCTGATAGTAGAGGCATCTGTGATGACCGGGCGAGGTTTCAGTTTATGTCATGACATTTTTTGTAATTCGGTGGTTGGCTCAATAGACCGATGAATTCTGGAGACAAATTAAAGAACCCATTACTTTTTCTGTCCCTCGGAACCAAAAGCTGCCTAAAAGAGCCAATGGAGATTAGATTCTGGAAATCTGATTTGATGTTGTTTGGCCACATCATCTCGTATCAACAAACGAGAGCCACACTCAAATTCTCATACTGGCCGCGGTTTTAGTTGCCAGATTTTGTGGTGACATAGGGAATTATGTGACCAATGTTATAAATCTAACGCACGTTACATGCACGCCGGTACATCGGTGAAGGAACTAGGAATTGAGACTACCAACCTTCTTTCGATATCTTCGAAAAAAATGGGAAAAAAAAAAAAAACCTTCTTTCGTCCGATAAGCCGATTGTAACTGTAGAAAAGCTTTTCCATGGAGAAAAAGGTGTATGTGGCTTTTCTAAAGCATCTTCTTCCTCAAATTATGGCAACTAAAGGTCATACCTAAAGTGTAGAGTCCTAATCATTGTCGCTGAACATGGTGGGAGGCTAATCAATCCCACTCTTAATAAAAAGGAAAATTGCTGTACCAAGGATAACTGGCTCCCACGGCCACGAGATTTACTATTAACTTGTCTATTCTCTTTAATCATCGTTGAGGAAAGATTATTCATTTTTAGGATCCAAGGTCTTGGCCACTCCATAAAAGAAATCTCTTCTTAATACGACCAAGGATTCTCAAGTCCTTATACTAGTAGCTGCGGCATCTACCACCAAATGCACAAAGACTGGTCTAAAGACTAATACAGTATATTGGACTGATTTTTTTGATGACTTAGGTGTCCGGTCTGGACTAGCTTACACGTACATCAACTGATTTTGAATTACCAATCCTACCGTTCTCTTGTGGGGGTCCCAATTGAAGCCTCAGTATGTTACTTGATGGTCCATGCCAATTAGAGTGAATATGTGTATGAGTGCACTGCAGCTAGTCTTGAATTTTTTAGTTTAAAGAAAATTTTGAATTCTAAAACTTGAAAGATACACCGGACGTATATAATATATTGATGTCACCATAATCTACAATGTAATGAACATTTTCCACGAAAGACCACATAATTCAATAAGGAAGGAGACTACGTAATTGTGTTGGTGAGAAGCAGAGTCCAAGCCAAGAAGTGCTTGGCGTTGCAAATTTGAACTCATTAAAGTTGGAGTCACATCACATGTGCCTTGCTTTTTATTAACCAAAAACATTGGAATAGGCAAACTGAAAACAAATTAAAGGTTGGGGGGATTTTTGAGTGTGCTTAAATATTACATTACGTAAACTGAAATTAACGTATCCTGTTGTCCCTACAAAATGCTCTTTATTAGTCTAAGAGCTGAAAATTATCCTATATGCCTTTGATTAGAAACTAGTGGCATTCACTTTTCCATGTTCACATGTACTATTTTGTAATGAAACACACAAAGGCATATTCCATTCACATACATATGGAGATTGGCAGCTTTGGATATGACTTGATTTTGGCTCTGTTTGTTTGGGATTGAGAAATCCTATAGTACAAGGTCCTGCAAGGCACCATGTAAGGGACA
>BPLS01000518.1:434569-451882 GCA_019656275.1 Rhododendron kiyosumense
CGGTCCGGTTTCAACCGGTTTTTAAAACACATAAACCGGATCGAAATTATTTTTCCGGTTTATAAAATTTTATAAACCGGAATCGAATCGAAATTATTCAACCGATTTAAAAAATTCGGTCTGGTCCGATTTTTCCGGTTTCGATCGACTTTCCGATTTTGAATAATAGCCCTAGAAGCAAAGTAGCCTTTATTCTAAATCACATCAGGTGTCTTATATGTAGGCATATGATAGTTCAATCGAAATACTAGCCAAGCAACCAACGAATATATGACTTGCATGGGTGAAGAACCTAACAATTGGGGTGTAAACGGTTCGGGTTCCTTCGGTTTAGGCATTTTTCCAAATCAAACAGGACATTTTTGTTTGGACAAACCAAACAAATATTAATGGTTCGTTTTGGTTCGGTTTAACCAGTTTACTCCGTTTTTTCGATTTGTAACTCATTAACATGAACGCTCTTTAATTATGGTCAATTTGTGAGACCGAAAAGGCTGGAAGACGGCGCAAGTGCTCAATGTAAACTCTCTCTCTCTCTCTCTAACGTGTAGATGAGACTGTGAGAGTGACACAAGTGACTAGGACGGAAGCAACCATGCAACACCTAGGCCAAAAAACACAATATTAGATACAGTGGCTACGTAGGCATGTTGTTTGGTAGCATACAAGGTTAAAAAAGAAAGACTATTTAACCCCATATCCGTCCAAACATGACCTATGCTTTTGTTGGATTGCATGTGCTCCGCGTTTGCTGATGTGATGAGATTACTTGGTAAAAAGCTTAGCTTACATGGACCCCAATATCTCTCTCTCTCTCTCTCTCTCTCTCTCTCTCTCTCTCTCTCTCTCTTTCTCCACACACAAATCTCTGAAGTATATTATTTGGCAAGGGAATAAAAGCAAGACCCTGCCCCCACCCCCACCCCTCTGTTTCTCTAGATAAAAAGTAATGAACCAAACAAAGACTAACCTTTTGTACTTTGGGCCGGTTTACATTATCTTCCTCTAAACTTAATGTTAGGAGAGAGAAAGTGAAAGAGAGAGAATGGGAATATAAGCAATTAATAGTACTTGATAAGTTTCCATATATATAGGAAGAGTGATCGATGGAATCCACGTCCGAAAGCAGGGACCTTTCTTGCAAACCAGAGAGAGAATCCTTTTCAAGATTGACCTCACTAGCTACTATTCTCTTTCTATACAAATGGAAATTACTACTAACATTACATTAATATTTTCGGAGTCCAAGCAGCTACCTACCTCTCTAATTAAAAGGATAAGTAATTACATTGGGGAGGGATTAAATATTAGACCAAGCCCTTGATTAATGATGAAAGCGTAGTAGCGATCGATCACGTCCTCTCTTTTTTTGCCAAAAAGAAGCTCTTCCTCAAAAAATGAGAAAGAGCTTGAGGAATGAGCTAGGTTGCCTTCAACTACCCTTTATTTGAATCTTGAATTTCTTTGTGGCTTATATTCTAGAGAGGCTTTTCCTATTGAAGAAGAATCTCTCATGCATCCCGGCCTGGCCTGGCCTTAGCTTCCTTTCAAAAATTCCCTTGACAAATTCATGATCCAAACGCAGCCGAAATTATATATCCCTTTGGTCTCTTAAAGGGCTTAAAAGGACAGGCCGGCCCCATTCTCATTGCCACATTAAGGGTACGTATATGTACATAGGGAGCAACTTCTCTCCAGTTCTCTGTATAAAACTGGACCCGTGCAGTGAGTTTAGACTGGTTTTCTTGAGACTAGTTGGAAGGCCAGCAAATAAACAAACATCCAATACACCAAGCTTTGATATCCCATCTTTGCTACCTGCTTTACAATAATCAATACATCACCCAAACACAAAGTGGAGAGAGAGAGAGAGAGAGAGAGAGAGAGAGAGAGAGAGAGAGAGAGAGAGAGAGAAGTAGAGTGAAAGCATCATATTAGTAAATTGGAGTATTCTATCAATTTATGTATGTATAAATGTACAATTCAGTGTACCAAAAAAATAAATGTACAATTTTACAAATGCATTATTCTTCCGGCCACCTTTTTACATCACCCACCTAATTTTACGTCGTATTTCTGTGTTATTTTGTTTGTAAAAAAGGCAAAAAGAAAATCTATGGCTTTATTACCTGAGAACTAGCGGAGGAAGTGAGAGAAACCGAGCCGTACGACATCGTGGACGTCGAAGTGGCGGACAAGGCCGAGAGGCCCACATTGTAAACCATAGTTTCGTCGGGCTGAAAGAGCCCGAAGTTCCTCTCCGAGGTGGGCCCAGGCTTCAAATCCTCATTGAACAAAGCGAACAAATAAATCTCCACTCTAAAACTAGGCCTCAGAGGAGTCCCTTCATTTGCCAATTGCCTCCTCAAGATATTCCGGTTATAAACCGCCGCGTTTTGCACCGTTGCCCCGATTTCGTTCGGGTCGCCCTTAGAGGGCCACCCGGTTTCCGAAACCCGGACTTCCAGCCCACCAAAGCCCATTCTGGCTAGAGCAAAAATAACAGCATCCACTTGGGCATACAACATGTTGTCGTAGTGCAGTTTTGTGTAGGGGTCCACCATTCCAACATTAGGGTTAAATAAAACATAGTCCAAAGAAATATTGTTAGGCTCATCTTTGTAAGCAAAATATGGGTACGCATTAATCCAAAAGGGTGATTTAGTAGATGCCAAGAATTGCAAAATCTGAGGCATCACCCCTGCGAGTTCCGGCCGGAAAGAACCAGCCGAAGGCGGATAGGACTCCGCCAGAACGGCCAGGGAGCTGGGCGTGGAGACGTGAATGTACGAGTCTAGCCCCAGTTGGACCAGGGCTGCATGGATTGCGGTCATTGCGTGCACGACATTGGCCATCAGGGTGGTGTCGCCGCCGGTGTAGAGCTCGTTGCCGACCGCGATCCCGGTGATCCGGGTGGCCGGGAAGTAGGGCTTTATGTGGGTCCCAACCCATTGGAGAGCTTGTTGTGGGTCCATCAAATCGCTCAAGACCTCGTTCTCCACCGTCACAATGAGGTCAACCCCGGAATTGGCAAATGCCGTTAGAATCTGAGGGTTGGTGTCGTAAATCCTTGCTTTTGTGATCCTATAAGATTTTAAGAGCTCAAGAACTTGCTCCGGTGGTGGCAGATTGTTGGCAACTTGACCGTAGTTGATGCCAAGGGATTCAACTCCTCCTAGAAAAAAGCACAATTAAACAGGTTAAAATTAGGAATAAAATTAAAAAACTTAGCTATATAATGTGAATTGAGAAAGGCAAGATATAAATGGATAATAATGACTCAAAGGAAGAATGGGTTTAAGCTAGCTAGCTAGCTAGCTCAAAGATCAAGAAAAAAGACCAAGGACACGAGCATGCATCTATATAACGGAGAAAGAGGGGTACCTGAGAAAAAGAGAGCAAATATAAGAAGAGTATGGACTAAGGCAATTCTTCCAAAAAATGTTGCCATGAGAGAGAGAGAGAGAGAGAGAGAGAGAGATTTTCCTAAATGAGAAGGAAGGGGGAAGGAAGGAAGATGGGCAAGGAGGGTATATATAACACCATGATGGATGGTCTATGTTGGGAATTCCTTACTTTTCTTGTTTGAATTTTGTGTTTTTTGGGCGTAGAGGTACGTAATAGGTTGCCTTGCCTTATTGGCTCTTTCTTCATAAATTCTATTGGTTCCCTCCTCACCTTATAATTAAAAGTTATTTTAGACAATTCCTGCTGTGACTTTTCAAGAAAGCCATCTCTTCATCGATTTGACCAATATGCCCTCAATACTTTCTTCACTTAAAAGGAAAGAGAGAGATATTCAAAAAAGAATGGGGTACGTAGTGATGGTGCAATGGCAAAGCAAGATTTTAATTTAATATCCCAAATTGATTATGAAGGCGAAAGGTGACAATCTAATCTTATATACAGTAGTACTAGCCATGTAAATATTTTCTGCTTTTGTTAATTAAAACTTAAAAGTGAAAAGTATTTGATTGATGGAATATAATCAATCCCGACTGAACCTTCTCACCATTCATTAATGTCTAGCATTCTCACCTATTGGTCTTTTGATCGATGTGGAATATGATTCTGTCCCCTCATCACAAAAAGCTTTTCTTTTGACTAATTCGATTAGATATCCTTAATTTCAACACCCCACAACACTGAAATAACTTGCTATTGATCACAAATCCTCTGATCGTTTTTTTTTTTTTTTGTCTGCGAAAGTTGGTATTGTTAAATTAATTAGATAAACAGTTTGAAAGAAGAGTTAAACTCCTGACCTCTTTTTTCTTGACAATCTTTGCACCTAAGACCACTCCTGATCTCGTTGGACAAAAGACACATCCTCTGCTTTGAAAATTAATTAACTAATGAGATTTTATTTAGTTAACTTATGGTTTATAACAAAGACCTTATAATAAGACCAATTACGTAGCCCTTTGCAACAAAGCCAACAAGCAATCAATTAATTAACTCTCTCATCTGACTAGTCATGAATTGCATCTCCTCATGTTGGAATTTTCCGATCAACGGTTCATCGATTGATCGATCTTGAGAGAGAGATATTCTGTTGTTCATAATATTCTACTTTGGCCATGTGATTTCCAATACTACAGTGTCAACAATTTAAAATGAACTTTTATATATTCTTGCTATATACTCAATTTTAAACATTTTTAATTGTTATATATTAATGTGGATTTGTTTCTAGACATATCAGAAGTAAAAAAACAAATGGTTATCGGTCTGCATCGTAGTAGTGATACGAATTTGTAACTAAACTACGACGAGATTTGGAAATGTAAAAACAAAAAAGCAGGGGACATAATAAACTCATTTGAAAGATAATAAATAATTAAAAAGAAGCTTAATTGGATGATTTTTTTGGATCAAAAGAATCTTTGATCGTTTGAAAGGGAAAAGGAGAGTACACATCACCAAAAGCAACATCAATTATCAAGATATAATTGTATATGCTCCCTGCTGATGCTGAATTGGATATAATAATAACGAGATAATGATATGATAATTACTGTTATCATTTCGTAGCGGCCACCTTCTTAGCTTAAACTAAATGAGTTTATTAAATCGGAGCATAATTGTAAGCGCACAAGTGTAGACATGATGTGGCGCCCGAACTCCTGCACAACTCTAAATATTTGCGTATATTTTTTTGAATAGTGTTTTTTTTGTGTTAATTTTTGAAAATAAATTATAAAGATTAAAGAGATTCAAAGCACAAGACATCACAATGGAGCATGAGGAGACCACAAGGGAGGCATCCCAACATTTGGGCGATCAAATGCTGCTAGGAAGTAGGATCCAAAAGAAAAAATACCAAACCGATTGAGGATGGCAAGTAGCCAACCAAGACCAAAAAGGGCCCCCCCAGAAGCAACACCTCTCCGAAACCCAACCATAACGAAAACCCAACCATCTCCAAAAGCCGACGTAATTTAGAAAGATTTTATGGAATTGGCTCCCGCAATTGTTGCTTCGGTGAAAAAAAATTCTTAAAATTCTTATACTTGTGGGAAAACCCTCCAAAAAATTTCAAAATATCAATATAAAAATACATGTTGCTTATGCTTTGAGTCGCAAATTTTGCATCCGCCACTTAGTGTATTTCCTAGTGTAAATAAAGGAAGAGTAGAGGAGGGATTTTTGGTGTTTTAGAACAATAAAGTTTTTTTTTCCCCCTTTATTGATCAGATAGTAGTACTAAAGTTGTGAGAATCCTTTTTTGACAAGGAGACAGAAAAGGGCTGATGAGTGGTTGCTGCTACCTTTACATTTGTAGGTGGGAAATTCAAAGATGATTACCTACGTATTTTGGGGCCAAATTAGAGCAAGTACATCAAATTAGGTAAAAATTAGCCAAAATTGCAGGTGAACAGTGCACATTTTTCCTTTTAACTACCCATATCTCTTTCAATACTATACCAATACTATTTATTTTACCTATTCTCTATTAAAATAATACTTTTTTTTCTTTTTCTTTTTCTTCTTTTATTTTCACTATTCTTCTTCTTGATGCAGGAGAGAAAGAGAGGCTAGAAGAGAGAGAAAATAATATTGAATGTATAAATGGTGAATAGTTTTTAGGTAAATTTACCTAAGCATTGTTGCAAAATTTATTTTACCTTACCTCGGGCTATTGCTAACCTAGTGCAATGCTCATTTTGGATTTTTGCTTAGGTTAAATAAGGTAAAATATCTAAGATGCTATTTTACCTAATCTAGTGTACATGCTCTAGAACCGAAGAACTTGCTAGAGAAGTGTTTTAAGTAAGGGGATAAGGGAAATCGTATTACGCAGAACGAAAATGAAAGATGGCAACTGTCCTTTTCTGGAACCAACATATCTCTCTCTCTCTCTCTCTCTCTCTGTTGATTACTTGACTTTTATTACTTGATGAATATGATGCAAGAAAACTTAATATGGGTAGGCTTCGTTTTACTGCCGACATGAGTTGTTCTTTTGTGGCATTAAAGCACCTAATAATATTTATGTGACACAACATTGGGTGGTTAATTGTTAATACGTACTATACGATTTTAGATTTCACAAAATATACAACTTCTCAGAATCAGTTTTAAAAGCTGTTTTTGGACCTAAAGTAGCGACAGATTTTTTGTAAAAAGAAGTAACACAGATTCTTTTCACCACCAAATTTTTTTTAAAAAAAAAATAACACAGCTTCTGAGGTACTGTAATTAAGAATCACACAATGAAGCTTTCGTGCGCGCCCCATTCGAAATGGGTTGCATGCTTTGGTTGATACTTCCTTTATGAAATTAATCGGCAAATTAATTATCTTACACAACCTTAATTATCGCTCTTAATACCATTCAGGTGCCGTTCCGGTTTTAAAAAAAGTGGGTTTTAGAAAAAGAAGGTAAATTTCAAGGTCAAAAATCATGTATTTACGCAAATAATTTTTCTACTAATATGGATCTTGTTTGATAGATCTCATTAAGATCTTTTATACGGTGCAAAAAAAATCAAAAAATTATTTTTCATTTTCATTATATTTGAGTTTGAAATTTGGAAAAAAAGAACTTTTTGAAAAGGAAGGGAAAGTGGAACGGGGTTGTTTCCGAATTTTTGATAGATTGCATTCTAGACATGTGGATTTTTAAGCCTGTAACGGTAGACAAAATGTTGAATCATTGTAGTCTGTTTTCTCACATTTACATTCAGGTTAGTACCAAGCTCAAAACCTCAGGGTAGCCTAAGTTAGTCTAGCTCCTGTGATTGTTGATTAGGTTTTTTGTACTTAGAAATCTTCTTTTATTGAGTATTTTTTTTTTCATTTTTGTCATATCGAAGTGTAAAAAGGTCCAGCTCCTTTAATTCCAGACCAATTTAGAGAATGAAATGTCAGTCTATAACAGGCTCTTCCCGGATCCATTTCAATGATCGAAAACTTTCAATATTTCAAAACTCAGCTCATGGATATAACATCTAATTAATAAAGCAAAGACTACTTTAATCGAATTTCAGTTGATATGCTTCCAGACCACATTCATATTGAAAAAAATTAAATATTCACTACAAGAAAAATAAAAATTGGTGACGAAAAAGTGGCGATGAAATATAATTTTGTCACTAAATGAGTATATTTGGCAACGAAAAAAATAAATTCGTCACTGTTTTGACAACTTTCACCAATTATACATGTTTAGCGACAAAAAAAATATTTTCGTCATCAAAGGTACCCATTTGGTGACAAAATATATTTTTCGTCTCCGAAAGATTAAAAAAGGTGACGAAATTATTTTTCGTCACCAAAGATAATCATTTGGTGACAAAAAATATATTTCGTCGCTAAATGAGAGCAATTCAGTGACGAAATATTTTTTTTGTCACCAAATGCTTAACTTTGGTGACAAAAAATAATTTCGTCACCATTTTAAATCTTTCAGCGACGAAAAATATATTTTGTCATCAACTGGGTACCGTTCGTGACGAAATTTATGAATTGCGCTTTGTCACTAAATATACTTCAGACATAATTCTTTACTAAAATCTCCAATTGAGATAATTCAAATTGGGTTTGAACAATAACTCAATTGCCTACAACTTTCATGTTTATTAAAATTGCTAATTTTAATGTTTAAAGGTTCAAAATTACATTCGAAATATATTTTCATGTTTAACATATGTGTTATATATTAGATATTTCAAATATTTATTGAAAAGTGTATGTAGTGTAGTTGGTTGGAGCTTGCGTGAAAAACTCAAGAGACTCGGGTTTGAAATCTAGCAGGAGCAAGTAAGAAAGATTTCTTTTCCCATATGAAAACATCTTTTGCAACGAAAAATTGTCACCGATTTCTTGTATTGGTGACGAAAATTTTCGTCACTGATGTGACTTGTTGGTGACGAATTTTTTCGTTGTCAAAAGCACTATAAGCGAGAAATTTTGAAAAAAATTTCGTCACCAATTATTCACTTTTTGGTGATGAAATATTTCGTCATCAAAAGACACTATAGGTGACGAAAAATAGATTTCGTTACCAAGTAGGAATCCTCGACAACCTTTAGTCGACAAATTTTTTTTCGTCACCTATATTATTTGTGACGAAAAACATACAATTTATGACGATTTTCATTCGTCACCCAATTGAATTTTTCTTGTAGTGATTTTAGCTTCATCAAATACTTTTCGAAACTCATTCCTTCACGATGAAGAGTTCCTAAAATTGTTTCTCCTTGCCTCTTATTGGTAATTCCCTACTTTTTAGAGATGTACATATATAAATAGTTTGTACCTTCATAAATATTCAACTTGTTAATTAGCTAGGAAGACATGCATAATTAAGATTGGTATGAAATTAATTTTCAAAGCTAGCTAGGTCACATTTCTTGATAAGCAAGAGAGACAAAGTTGGACCAGCAAAATTGCTTTTGGCTCTGGTAATTAATTAATCTACGCCTCCTAAGTGGCACCACGGATGCCATGCATGTGATCTGACTAGTAAAAGAGATAAAAAGAAACTAAAGCTAGTACTGCATCTTGCATCAGCAAAAGGCCCCCTTTATAAAAGTCTTTACATATTTGCATCAGCCACATGGAAATAACACATTCCTATACATATACTGACGCAGCAGAACGAATTATCATTCATGATTAAATGAATATTATACCCGGACGTCGGCTACAGTCTCCTATATATATAAATGTGAGGACATCCACCATGCAAGTAGATAAGTAAACAAACCAACAAGTGATAAAACAATAGTAGAAAGATATACGTGGTTCCGTTCAAACACAAAGCAAGAACGTACTCCATGGGTGAAGAACGAGGGAGGATTTATAATGATCAAGGAGAGAATACAAAGCGCCCGTAACTCTGCACCAAACGATATTCAGTGATAAATCTCTGGTGAAACCTGAAAGGGAGAATAAATCCTTAGTGGAACCCAAAGAGATGAAACAAAACCCTCATATCAAGCCCCAATTCAAATGAGACAAACCCTTGAATTCCCAAGATTCTTATTTATACGAAAACACTAAAAATAAACCTAAACCGACTTAGAATAGAATTCTAGTCACATAAACCTAAACCGACTCGAATAAGGAATTCTAGTTACTTTTCAACAATAATCTCAAACCGCAACTCAACTAAGAAACAATAGATTCTTAGTAACCAAAGAAAACGATAAAAGAAACTAGAAAGGGACATCCATATATAACATGAATAAAATCTTTCTAAACGAGGCTCAAGCAATTTGGGATATTGATAAGATGTTGGGTATTGGTTATGATGGTAATGAAGGGAAAGTCATTAGCAAAATTGCCAAGTTAGAGGAAATTGATGAAGAACGATACAAATTAAACCAAGTTGGCCTAGGAGGAGAGGATTACTTTTAGGAGGAAGGGATATGTTAGGGGTGCTTCTTGTTGGTCTCTTGCCAACCTTGTCTTTTGGCCGGGGTTTGGGTGGTGGCATATGATAGAGAGAGTGTGTATATGTCATTTATTGAGATGTTTGCTCCTTGCTAGGATGCCATATTGTCTCGAATTCTTTTAGTCTCTGTAAACTGTTTTAGAGATTGATTAGTAAAAAAAATTTTTCGCTGTTAAAAAAAATGACAAAACAAATGGCACAAGATTAAAGTTCTAAAATACTACAACTACGCCCGTTTAGACACACCCACGTACACACTCAAACTCTCGAGGGTATGGGTTGCACACATACTTGTGAGTTTGGATGTGCACTTGAGTGATAGACTCCAAAGTCCAAACCATCATGAACTAATTAGCAGGAGGAAACCAAGCAAGAACCTACATAAACACTCCAAACCATGTTATTTCTACAATAGGATTTCCATGAGTGAAAACACTTAAGATCTTGTCCTACATCCTATCAAGTAGTGCTACAATGGAGTACATAGCACTACTTGATTTTCCCTTGCAATATCTCTTCCCCCACGTGAAAATTCTTGTTCCCGTTGCGGTGCGCGCTGTCATACTTAAGGTCCTTTTTATCTTTGTTATCCATTTTCAAAGATGAATAAATTCACTTTTTTGCCGATCAAAAGAAAATAGTGAAACAGGAAAGAGAAAAGGACTACTTCTTCATTCTCTTAATGAAGCACTAAAAAACACACCATGTCCCTCAAGAGCTAGCGGGTCAATTCCGATCCTTCTTTATCTTTTCCTTTTTTTGAAAATTCTACTCCCCACACATTCACACACACACTTTACACTAGGGGTGTGCAAAAAATGCACTAATCTGCCAACCCAACACGCACTGCCCCAACCCGAAAATCACGGGTTAAAACCATGAGCGGCCGGTTGAGTTAGGCTGGTAAAACAAAAATTCCAAACAGGTTGGTTTGGGTGCGGGTAAAATTTCTGTAGCTAAACTGCCTTTAATCCAACCCAACATATATACCTGTATATTTAGAATAATAATAACAAATAAAAATATTATCCTATCAATGTTAACGTGCACTATGATTTTTGTATGGATTGTTAGCTACTAGTTTTAATTCTTTTTAATTCGTGCACTATGATCTTTGTAATTCGTGTTCAAACATTAAGCTGGTCGGTTTGAATGCAGGTAAAATTTCTCTAAATCGCCTTTAATCCGACCCAACATATTGTTTTATGCTATTGGTTTTTGTATGAACTAGTAATTATGTGGTCTATGTTGGCTATTACCCTATTACTAATTCTATTCTATTGGTTTCATTATTTGCTCAAATAGTAAAGTTTGTTTTCAACCTGTTCTACCCGCCTAACCTGCAAGTTGAAATCGTCAAAAAAATCAACCAAGTCGCTGGTTTTAAGATAGTGATGGGTTGGCGGCGTGTTACAAAATTGTTAACCTGCCAAGTGCGGATTTGTTGAAAAATACACCCTAAACCTACCCAACCGATTCATGCACGCTCCTATTTTACACACACACAAATTTAATAATTTATTTATGGGTTTCACATACTTTAGAGTTGTAGTGTGTGTGGATCCTTATGTGAGTGTGAGTGTGTTTGTGGTTCTGGAATTGGTTTTTTTTTTTTTTTTTTGGAGGGGGGGGGGGGGTTGGGGTTGGGTGGGTGAGAGGGTAGCTTTAGGGCATCATTTAATATATACTGAATATAAGCGCATGTTTTGCAGGAAAGAGTATGTATGCAATTTGGAATGACAAGAAATTTAAGCTTTGTTAATTGTTAATCAATGCCCATAGGATATTCATTGGTGGGAATTTAAGCATGTTCTATTTTGCACTCAAAGGGGGAAAATGGGTTTTCCTTTGTTTAAGATAGACTTCACAAAGAAGGAGTTTTTTTTTTTCTCAGCAAATTTTTTTTTATTAATCTCTGAAAAGGAACAAAGATTAAAAGAAATAAAGACTGACAAGATCTACTTGAGTACTAAAAGACGTTGGCAAGAAGCCAACAAAAGAAAAGAACCAACCCTGACACACCTATACCTGAAAGAAAAATATCTCTAGCACTCCAACACCCTGCAAAAAGGAAACAAAAAAAAGAGAACACCTCCACCAACAATCAGGCTAAACAGCCGCCTTAAAAAAATAACCTAAACTAGCCCCCACAGAAGAAACTGGAAACAAGCATAGGCAAGCAGCAGACAAAAACAACCTCAAAACACCCTCACCAAAGCACCAAGAGAACGGCAAAACAAACCCAAATAGAGAACAAAGCCACGACCAACCCTGGCTAAGCAACATCCAACATAAGAAAAGAAACGCAGCAGAAGACAGGAACGAACACCCAATTAGAGAAACCAATCGAATTAGAATTCCATAGAGAGGGAGGCACCCTCCTCCAACTCTACAAAGAAGAAGATTTAAAGAGACATGCTTTTTCTTAAAAGCATTAAAGATAAAGGGTGGAAAGCAGCAAGGTACATGAATGGAAAAAGTGTTACTGTTAGAATTGGAAAATTTCTTGTGTTTGCTCAAAGATATATATCTTTCTTTCCAAGGATTCTTGGCTTTGGGTTGGTTTTCCGAATCACTAATTAGTAAATAACGAATGCGGAAGCGGGTGGTTCGGGTTACTTTTTCAAGTGCTTTAACCGAACTAAATTTTCGTGTGGATAAATTATGAACTCTGAATGTTAATATATAACCGCAACAATCTCCTAGCGATTGAGTGATAGTACGGTGCGATTATCACCCAACAATATATATCTACGACACAAAAGCTAAAACCACTCTATAACAGTAGAGGGAGAAAAAAGTTTCCCTGAACTCAATACTAATTGATTATTGTGGCTTTGTAGTGGGCCAAAATATCCGAAGGTTCAAAGGGGTCATACCACTATGGACCCATCGTTCAGTTGTTTCAGTTTATCTGTAGGATAAGTCGTGTCTTGACACATCACCACATATTTCCCGAAGGATGGACGGACCCCTGGGCACTTTGCAGAGCCCCAGAAGTTGATCCGAGCGTAATGGTTCTCACCTTGCCCAGCTAGTATGTCTATCGCTCGTTAGAGTTCTCTCGCGCAGTGGACCTTCTATTGTTTGGCGGAGGTCACCTACGTTCGGGAGGGACTTTGTTTATTCTGTGATGTGTTCACTCGGGATGACATTCGGACACCGCTGTTGTGGAACCTTCTAGAAGCTTCCGATGATATGCAAGTTGTCTTCTCTGATAACCGACTTGGCTTCTCTGCCCGATGTGATGTGACATCTCTGACATTGACTAACTCGGCTCTGCAATCCTCGAGGGGCGGCGGTCATTAAATGCTCCTGACATGTGACATCATTCGAGCGTGGTGATGCGCGTGGAAAGTAGAACCGATCTGTTCAGCACTCTACATCTTTGCCTATAAACAGAAGAGTACCCCTTCTAGGGCAAGGGTCTAAAAGCTCTCTCAACTACACTCTTCTTCCTCTTAGCATATTTTCTTACTAAACCTCTTTCCTCTTCCACT
This sequence comes from Rhododendron kiyosumense, assembly GCA_019656275.1. Lineage (NCBI taxonomy): Eukaryota > Viridiplantae > Streptophyta > Magnoliopsida > Ericales > Ericaceae > Rhododendron > Rhododendron kiyosumense. The sequence continues at coordinate 447,973 of BPLS01000518.1, forward strand.
TATTGACTAGTTCGTCGGAGCTTCTTCCTGGAGGAACACCCCCCTCTAGTTCTGCAGGTACACAAAGACTGACGTCATTTCTCTACGGTTCAACAAATGGGGAGAAAGGTTCAAGAAGATCACGGTGAAACCCAGCCCCCCATAGTCTCACTTGTGAATTTTCTGCAAGAAATTATATAGATTGAAGCATCTGCTTTAGGAGTCTACTAAGGTGGTGTTCCACTTTTTAAAAAAAAATACTTTTTTTTCAAACGAAGATAATTTCAAACTCAAATATAATGAAAATAAAAAATATTTTTTTAATTTTTTTTGCACCGTTTAAAAGATCTTAATGAGATCTATCGAACAAGATCCATATTGATAGAAAAATTATTTGCGTAAACACATAATTTTTGAGGTTAAAATTGCCTTTTTTTTCAAAAAGTACCTTTTCCACAAAAGTGGAACACCTCCTAATTCTCAAGAGATTAGGGTTAATTGAACATCTTCCTTTTTTCTCCAAGAGATAGATAAGATGAAATTCTATGATAATTGGTCACCGGGTCATGCCACACATGGGCGACCCAATTCGGTCCCGGACCCACCTAAATTCCAACAGTTTTGATGAATTGTAACAATCACAAGCAAATTTCAACTGTAATTGATGCTGGAAACCATCACATATTTGCTTCATGATCAGGAAAAAAGAGGAGGAATGGAAATTAAATTTCCAACACGTTTCCACCTAAGTTGTTATAACAGGAGAGATAAGCGCGTTGAAGATATGAAAAGCAATAATGGTTATAGGTTTTTCATATAATTCCCTTTTTATATCTTACTTTTTGATTTTGGGTTTTGTGCTATATGTTCTTCTTTGGAGGGCCTCGTCACATAAAGTGTTCTTCGGTGCTCAGGCTAAGTTTCCCTTGATGGCTAAACGGACTAAAATTCACACCAACACGAATTTTAAGACAAATTATTCTTCTCGCATACATCAATTAAAAATCTAAATAGCATAAATAACTTGTCTAAAGCACATAAACTGTAGTTTAACTTTTTAAGAGAAGCCCACTGAATTTGCTTATCTTCATCCATTATACAGTGCAAAAATTGTGTTAATTAGGGGCATATTTTTTTTTGTTATCAACGAAATCATTATTGTTAGAATAGTTAAATTAACATTTTGAAAAAAGAGTTCTCTTGACCTTGTTTCTCTCAGCATCTAAGTACACATCTGATGCCGTATGATCACCAAAAGCTTCTTGGTAGTTAAGTCACATGTTAGTATGTACATGAGACCTTTATAAGGCCAAAATGAGCTCTAAGGCATTGTCTTGGATATGGTATTGTGGAGGCAAAACCAAAGAAAAAAAAAATAACACTTAAGGCTCTGTTTGATAAATTAAAGTTACTAGTTTTTTGTTTTTTGTTTATGAAAGACAAGAAATGAGTTTTTGTTTATTTATGAAAAAATAAAACAAAAACTTGTTTGGTGGACCGGAATAGTTTTTGTTTATTTATTTGTTGGGCTGTCGAAAGTGTTTTCAAAACAAATAAAAACGCAATTTTTGTGTTTCTAGAATTTCTGTAAACTAATGGAATTGATTATGTATTTTTTAAACAAAAACAGTAACACAAACATGTTTATGGTGCCTGTTACAAAAAATATTGGAAACAAAAGCAACTGAAAATAAAAACTTTTCCAAACAGAGCCTAAATTTGTATGTTTTTTTTTTTTTTTCCTGCCTAGTTTTCTGTTTTTTTTCTCTCTCTCTAATTCTATTCAAACACAAGTGACTGAGATATCTGTTTGGCCCTTTTAGAGTTTTAAACTATATATCAATAATTAGGAAGAAATCTCAAGGAACAGAATTTTGTCGCTCGGATACAAAACATACGAGATAGAATCTTCAGAGTTTTTTTTTTGTTGGTAAAGAAGGATTTTATTACCAGAAGAGATGAATACAAGTGAAACAACGGGGCATACCCCTGAAACCAAAAGGGACTACAAAGAGATTCAACACAAAAGAACAAGACAAATAGCCCTATACATCATATCTACAAGATTTTTTCCGAGATATTCCAAGCTTTACACAAAACCTTGTTGCCATGGCTAACCCCAACTTTCTTCCAAGAATAAACCCTGTCCCTTACATCATTTATAATCCGATCATAAACTACCTCTGAGAATGGCTGCATGTTACAAAATACACTCATTTCTAGCCCTCCAAATGTGGTATACTGATACTGACCCTACCATAGTCAACTTATAGAGAGAAGAAAGAAAACCTGACTTCTTGAGGTAATGAATAGCCCAATCAATCTCCTGAGACCAGCCAGCAGGACACCTACAAATACCAAACTTCTGCAAAATTTTAGCCCAAACCAAAGTTGAAAAAGGATACTCAAAGAATAGGCGACTATGAGATTCAGTCCCGCTACGGCACAATACGCAAATGGGATCCACCACTAACCCCCAAGAAAGAATTCTATCCTTGGTAGAGAGTCTACCCCAACAAACAAGCCACATTATAAAGGCCCATCTAGGAATCCTTTGTTTAAACCAAACAATATCAGCCCATAGTACCTTAGGGAGAGGGGTTCGAAAAGCCTGCAACGCAGAGGTAATAGAGAACATACCATGATGGGCAGGGATCCAGATGACAGAATTAGCAACCAAAGGGTTAGGCTTCAGAGTGAGGGGAGTGCTCCTCATTATCTGCATGATGGCTCTGTTACGTTGCCTTGGCCATTGCCACTCACCTTCATGAATAATAGAAGAAACTTTTGCCAAAAGAGAGCTTCTTCCGACATTCCTAACTATACTGTCACCAAACACCTTATATAGGGGACCAGAGTTGAGACTACATTTTTCATGTTCACATGACATGAGAATTCATGTAGGCAAAGTATCCATCGTTACTCAGTCAAGGCAAATCAATTAACATTGGTTTAATTTTAGGGCCATTTGGCAAAACTTTTTCCGGATTTTTTGACACTATTTTTTGTTGTTGTTATCTCTTAATTTTTATTAGATTTGGGTCAGATTTTTGTCACATAAAAAAGTAGATAGTTGAAATTTATGATGTAAATATCTAACCCAAATTTAGTAAAAATTAAAGGAAACAATTAAAAAACAACCGTGTCAAACAGTTCGTGAAAAGTTTGACCAAAATGGCCCTTAGATAGTTTAACATATTTAACGAGGCCAAGAAAAAGTAGTGACTTTTTTTGAATATTCGGTGTGGTTTACCATTTGATATACGGGGAATCTTCATCGTATCATCATGTCATCTGGTTGTTTTTTCAAGAGACAATTCTAAACTTAAAATAAGACCGAAAAAGCAAAAGGAGGGAAAATGAAAAATTACCTCCATAGTGGGCTTTAATTATTTCTGGTACTAAGGCTATTTTTAACAAAAGAGGTTTTAACTAGGCCCATAAGTGGGCTTGTGGAGCCCAGCTGCCCAGATTGATCCCCCAACGGTATCCCACCCGAGGTCCCCACTTCCCCCATTTTAACGGATTCCTCCACAATAGATTTAACGAAAGTGCTACAGGCACATCACTAAATGCCACACCCAGCCACATCAGCTGATGTGGCATCCCATTTAAAAAAGAAAAAAGAAAAAAGAAGACAGAAATCAAAACCGGCTTGAATCTCCAAATCAAAATCAAAAATCTTCAGCTTCTTCCGCGCCATCTTCTTCCGCGCCCAAACGAAGAGAAAGTCGACAAAGACCTTAACCCAAACCAACCGGCCAATACAACCGGCAACCATCACCACCACCACCACCGATGACCCCGCTGCCATCAGCGCCTCCCCTCCACTGACGGTAACCACCGCCGGCTGCAATTGTGCCGCACCGCCAACCGACGCGACTACGCACCACCAACGTCTCTACGCACTCGTACTCTCTCTCTCTCTCTC
>BPLS01000518.1:456882-475093 GCA_019656275.1 Rhododendron kiyosumense
AGGCAGAAATTGCTGTTGCTGCTGGTTGCCGTCGGTGGAGGGGAGGGAAGGGAAGGGGCTGATGGCGGCGGAGGTCATCGGTGGTGGCGATGGAGATGGAGGTCGCCGGTGGGGGTGGTGTTGGCCGGTTGGTCTGGGTAGAGGTTGCTCTCCTCTTGCTCTCTCGTCGTTCGATTTTGGCCGAGGAAGAATATTCAGAGGAAACCCAATTTTGTTTGATTTTGATTTTGATTTCTGTTTTTTTTTTTTTTTAAATGGGATGCCACATCAGCTGATGTGGCTGGGTGTGGCATTTAGTGATGTGCCTGTAGCACTTTCGTAGATTTAAAATCCCCTTCACCACTTTTGATTCCATCAGTGCTATGCATTAAATGCATGTCCACATCCCCTTGCTTAAAGCCCTGCACCTCCATCTGACCCGACTCTCCCCTCAGTCCAGCTATCAACTTTGTACCACTGCAATTTCTGACTTTTTCACCAACCCCCCTTTTCTCATTGGTGGGTTTTGGGAAGCTACTTTCCAGGTCATCATCTTCAACCTTCCCCCTCAACCCCTCCGGCCCCTTGACACCTTCCAACTGCAAAAACTCCATTGTCGTGCCAATCTCATCGGGATGAAAAAACGATGATTCCTCTTTCACCATTACGTTATATTGTACCCCTTGTACCTCCATTTTAATCCGCCTTTCAATCCTTCTTCGTCTTCTGCAATCCCAAATGCTCCAAGCTCTGGTTGGCCAATGCTTTTAGGGGACAAAGCTCCCCAGAATTCACATGTTCCCGGTATCCAGCTCACGGTGGATCTTAGTAAAGCGGAATGCAGAAGAAGACGGCAGAGGCAGATGTCCAATCTTATTCAAATTCAGGAGGAGCTGCCTAGTGAAGCAGGAGAGGAGGAGGATGAGTCGGAGTCCTCTGCGGATTCCATTGAGAACTCTCAACAGATCATTGATGAGGTAAGGGCTACTATGGCTATTGGAGCTGCGTTGAATGTTAATTTTCTTCCTAATGATGAACGGGTCTTAAAGAAAATGATAGTGCTCGAGAATATGGAGGCTGCCGCCCTGCGTGCAAGGGAGTGTAGTAATTAGGGAAGCTAAGTCCGTAGTTTTCGGTGTCAATTGTGGGTATAATTTTTTTATGCAGATTGTGTCATGGAATATTAGAGGTTTGGGAAGTTATGTGAAAAAACGATTTTTGGCCAAACTTACTAAGAAGAAAAAGACGGATATGGTGTTCATCCAAGAAACAGAACTTGATTCTGTGGATCGATTAGCAGTACAAAGAATTTGGGGTGATAGCAATGTGGAGTATGCATGTTCAAGATCGGAAGGAGCATCAGGGGGCCTGTTGATTATTTGGAATTGTAATTTTTTTAAGCCTGCTAGTGTTTCAATTAATAAATCCTCCATTTTGTTACAAGGGACTATCGATGATTTCCCATGTATCATAGTGAATATCTACGCTCCTAACACTACTTTGGCCCGTCGTGATCTGTGGGAGGAACTTTTGGCCCTTAAAGCAAACCATCAGGACCCTTTGGTGTATTGGGGGTGACTTTAATGAAATAAAAGAGCTATCTGAACGAGTGGGTTGTTTGAGAGTAGATAGGGGGATCAAGGATTTCTTGGATTTTTGTAACCATATGGAGGTGCTGGACATCCCTATGATGGGAAGGAAGTTCACATGGACCAATTTCCAGAACAATGCCATTCATAGCCGTTTAGACAGATTCCTGCTATCCCAACCTTTTCTTGATCAATTTAAGGTTTTGCAATGGGGGCTGCCAAGACCAATTTCAGACCATTGCCCTATTGTGCTTCTGGATGACAATAGAGATTGGGGGCCAAAACCATTCAGGTTCATGGACATTTGGCTATCGGACCCAAAATGTTTAAAGATAGCCAAAGAAGCTTGGGAGGAGACTCAGGTGCATGGTTGGGCTGGGTTTATCCATGTTTAGAAACTAATGGCAATGAAAGATAGACTGAAATTATGGAATAAGCAAGACTTTGGGGACATCCATTGTGCCCTTCGAGATGTTGAAGCTAAACTCCACAATCTTGATACTTTATCGGAAGCGAGACAACTGAATGATGAGGAAAAAGTGGTGCGATGCTCATTAAAGTCAGAACTCTGGAGGCTCTCAAACTCGGTGGAATCGTTTTGGAAACAAAAATCTCGTGTGAAGTGGCTAAAGCTTGGGGATCAAAACACTAGGTTCTTCCAAATTTCAGCTAATAATCGATTTAAGAGGAACCTAGAAGGAGGAGTAAGGGTGAATGGGAGGGTGTTGGTGGATCTGGTTCAGATCAAAGAAGCAGTCGCGGAATACTTTCGGGCCAATTTTACAGAAGAGAGAAGGTTTAGACCAGATTTGGGAGGTATTTTTACTAGGAAACTCAACCAAGAGAGTGCAACGCAGCTTGAGAAACCATTTGAGGAGAAGGAAATTTTGGAAGCTTTGCAAGATTGTAGTAGTCTCAAAGCCCCTGGTCCTAATGGCTTTAACTTTTCCTTTGTTAAGAAAGGGTGGGTCTTCATGAAGGAAGTGGTCATCAAATTCTTCTTAGAATTCCATTCAAATGTGAAGCTTTGTAAAGGTATTAATTCTACTTTTGTCTCTCTTATTCCTAAAGTAGTTTGCCCTAGTTTATTTAACGAGTGTAGACCCATTAGTATGGTGGGGTGGGTATATAAGGTTTTGTCCAAAGTCTTGGCGAATCGATTATAGGGGCAGTTACGGTCAGTGATAGGGGAGGCCCAAGCGGCCTTTGTTTACGGGAAACAAATACTTGATGGAGTACTGATAGCCAATGAGACTATCCATAGCTGGAAAATCAAGGCGAATGGGGGTATTATCCTCAAGTTAGATTTCGAAAGAGCATATGATTGTGTTAACTGGGGCTTCTTGTGTAGTATGTTATCAAGGTTGGGCTTTGGGGACAAATGGAGGGGTTGGATCTTAGAATGTTGCTCATCGGTTTCCATGTCAATTTTGATCAATGGATCACCCTCCCCGGAATTTCACACCCAAAAAGGGCAGAGGCAAGGCAATCCGCTATCTCCATTTTTATTTATTATTGTCGCGGAGGCCCTTAATGTACTGTTAAAACGAGCAAAGGAGCAAAATTTTATGAAGGGAACCAAAGTGGGGAGAAACGGGGTCATTGTAACTCACTTACAATTTGCAAATGATACAATTTTATTTTGCAATAATGATCCGGAGGAGATGGCGAACATCAAAAGAATTTTGAGGTGCTTTCAATTGATGTCCAGGTTGAAAATTAATTTCTCGAAGAGTTCCCTTTGTGGAGTGAACGTTTCACAGGAAGCAACCATATCCCTAGCCCAGATTATGGGATGTAAAATGGAATAGCTCCCAATCAAGTACCTCGGTTTGCCTTTAGGTGCTAATCCAGGGAGGATCAAGACATGGGACTCTGTCATTGAAAAAACTGAGAAGGTGTTAAGTATTTGGCGCACTCGGTGTATTTCCACCGGGGGAAGGTTGACTCTTATTAGTTCCAATACGGCAAACGTTCCCATATACTTTATGTCCTTGTTCAAAATGCCAGCTGCTGTTGCAAGGAAATTGGAGAAAATGCAGAGACAATTTTTTTTGGGGAGATTTGAATGACAAAAAGAAAATGCACGTGGTAAATTGGGATGAGATTACTCGGAGGAAATCTAATGGAGGCTTGGGGGTCAAGAAAATGATGCAGCAGAATCTTGCTCTTTTGGCAAAGTGGTGGTGGAGATTTGGTAAGGATAAAAAATCTCTATGGGTGAAGGTGATCAGGGGAAAATATGGTTTGGATGCTAATTGTTGGTTACCCTATGGTCACGATGCTTACGCTACGTCAAGAATCTGGTTGGATATCTGTTCTCTAGATGATCCCTCATCCCCACTGGGCTATTCCATCCGGGACAGCTTTTGAGTCCAGGTAAATTTAGGCGATGCAACTGTGTTTTGGGAGCATGTTTGGCTAGGTGAATCCTCATTAAAAGAAGATTATCCTAGACTTTTTTCTTTATCTACCCAAAAGGAGGTGCTGATTAGCAATTTGAGGGTTGATGGATCATGGAAATTACTGTTCCGAAGAGAATTATTTGGGTGAGAGAAGCAGGAACTCGATAACTTGAAAGAGCGGCTTCAACGGGTTATCCTACTACCGTCGAAACCGGATGCTTTGCAATGGAGATGGTCAAGTGACGGAATTTTTTCCGTCAAGTCAGCCTTCGGGCAATGGGAGTTGCAATCCCACTCCAGTAGTGCGCTGCTTGGCTCTCTTTGGAAGAGTCTGGGCCCTCCTAAGGTGGAAATCTTTGCATGGATGGCAGTAAAGGAAAGAGCGGTGACAAGGTCTGTCCTTCTTAGCCGAAATTTGATCAGTGAAATTCATTTAGCTTTGTGCCCTTTATGCTCCTTGAATCTGGAAACTCACCAGCATTTGTTTCTTCACTGTCATTTCTCATGGAGTGTTTGGTCGATAATACTAGATTGGTGGAACATCAAATGGGTTTGCCCAAGTTCTGTACCAGACTTAGCAAATTGGTGGTTTTTTAATGGCTTCTCCAACCTGGAGAAACATGTTTGGGAAGCTTGCTTCTATGCTACGCTGTGGTCTCTTTGGTTGGCAAGGAATGATATCATCTTAAACAACTCTACGAAACAAGCTTGGGAGGTGGGGGATTTAGTAAAAACTAGAGTGGCGATGTGGATGAAGGTGAAATTTGACATCAAGGTTTACACCGTTGAGGAGTTTAAGATTTTCTTAGATGGTATCCGCAAACTGAAAATATAACCCTGTTCTTAGGAGAGTCTCCAACTGTCGGTTGGATGTGTTTGTAAATTTGGGTTCAACCAAGCTTTGGCTTAGGTTGAATTTTCTCGATGTACCTCTTTTGAGTTTTATAAAAATATTCCTTTTGCCGAGAAAAAAAAAAAATTTCTGGTACATGTGTCCAAAAGCATTGGGTTCTATAGCCCAACGCTAAAAGATAACCCACTGATCTTGTCTTCAAATTAGTGATTAAGAATGAGTGTTTTTTTTTTTTTTTTTCAATAACTACATGTCCAGGTTAACTAGCTCGCACCTGAACTAATTATGGGGCGCTGAAGTTAATGGCCAGAAAAATTCCCCAGTAACCCCAATGTTTAGAATGTTTGACATCCATCAGATTCAAACCTAAGACAAACGATTCCGTAATGTAGGATGGGTTTTATTGGCCAAGAATTGTAAAAAGGGATTGAAATAGGAAATCAAACTCCAGGAGAACGGTTTCTACAAATTATCATTAATAATTTGACACGTTTTTTTTTTTTTATAGTTTTAATTCATCTATGGTTTGGTAGTATGATTTTTTTTTGGAACGACAAAAAAGAATTTTATTAATCAAAGATTTGGTACAAAAATGATCGCACAAGCATGAGGAATCACAACGGGAAGAAGCATCCCAACACATTGACTCCCGTGGCACTACGACAGTCATATGCCACTCAAGCATGCACCCAGATCGACTAGGTTGGCAAGAGGTCAACCTGTAATAAAATAAAATTCTTTGGTACATTTCCTAGCTAGGTCAATTTTCCACTAGAAAGGGAGAGGAGTGGATTCTACTGTGTGTGGCTGGTGGCTCTAAACCTCATCCATGAAGATTTGTTATCTTCTGGCCGGGAAAAACAAATCCCCTCAGCTATTTGAACCTAGCTAGCTCCCTCAAGTCTACCGGAGCCGTATTTAGCCATCTATGGATCTCGATCTTCACCTCCCAAGAGTAATTGCTTGGAGTTGGAGAGAGTAGTGATTTTCTTTCTGAAACGTGAGAAATAGTGCCAGATCTACTTGGTCATCTATAGCTTATAATAAACTGCATCCTGTGGCCTGTCTGTGGGTTTGCATTTGTATATCAGTGGTACGTACTAAGGCAATACAGAGAGAGATTGAGAACCACCTAAATCTCAGTGTTTTTTTGTGTGTGTGTGGTTGTGTTTGTTTAATTGGTTTTTACTATTCTTGTGCGCTACACTAATTTGAAAAAGAAAACTGATAGTTGGCCTTCCGATTGCATGCACAATCGACCAGAAACTAATTCGCGGGCATGACATGTTTAATTTCATTGGTTTGCATATATAAATGAAGCTGGTTTGGTCCTCATTGGTTTCCAAACTTAGCTATAATTAGTTAAGGATGGAGTGTCAAGTATTTATATATAAATAAAAATGGCCTTTACCCAATTTTATAGGAGGGGAGACGGTATAGTAGTACAAGAGAACTTAATTCATAATCAACTACATGCATGCATTCAGTAAAATTGGCCTATAATATACACTTAATTCAAAAGTTTAAGTAAGTCTTACAACCATCACTTATTAGCTCGATCGTTGTTTAAAACTCATTGACCAATATTACAGTATCGTTTTGACGGAAGGCCCCAACTGTTTGACGACTCAATGAAATAGGTCTCATTTTCATGTTTGGTATGAGACCTAAAAATACTTTGGATCGCTACTGACTGTAAGTCCTCCTCGGGACGACGCAACTCCATTGAAAATCTTTCGAATTCCTTGGTTGTTGACAAGCCGTTTAACGAATTCGAACCGCCAGTACTTCTGCCATCACTGTTGCCGCCGCCGCCACTGCCAGATCTTTTTCTCTTGTGACATGGTAAAGAGCTGCTCTGTTCCATCAATGCAACAGTAGAGTTCATACCCGTGAGGCTTTGGACAACCGATTTGAAGCTGAGCGGATCGGTTTCGACGTACTGGGTATCGATATATACCACTTTCACTGGCACATGACTACTAGCTCCGGCCATGGAAATTCAAAACCTGAGTAAAATTCTCTGCTCTTGTTCTCTCTTTTGTTTCTGGAATATGTTTGTATATTTTAGTGGTGGGTTTTACTTTTATATAGGGGTTTGGTCTAGGAGAGTCAAAGAAGAAGAGCTACTGTATGAAAAGGTCGGGTTTGTTTGGACCCGCTGACTGGTACGAGCTGGCGGTTTCAATAGGACCAAAAGTCTGAGTCAAAGCACGCAATGTATGAACGGGTTGGATCCGAGGCGATCCGGATGGAAAACCCACATAGGCTGATCCGGCCCAAGTTGAATGGATCAACTATAATTGATTGGGATTATTTAAAAAAAATCAATTTAATCGGTTGCCAAAAGTTGGCGTGAATCATTTACTAGTAATATGCTAAATTGACTGCGAGTGTACTTTTGAATTCCAAGTTTTTATTTCACATATTGTGTGAATCATTTATATGGTATTTCGTGACTGTAATATTTATGTTAGATAAAAGGGTTCGTATCATTGAGGGGAAAAAAGGAGTCATGGGAGGTATGGGGCGGCAGTTAACCTTCCACATGAGAGATTCATTATCCCAAGTGTACTGGCATGGCGTCACGTCACGTGGTACTCGCATTTCCTTTTTTTTATTACACAAATGTGTGGTATAAAAGGATCATGTGGCACCACGAGTCATGTGACAATACGCCACCACCACTTGATACTCCTTTCGTCTCAAAATATTTGTTTGGTCTGCAAAACGAAGACTCAAAAATTATACATTTCTTTCAAGAAAAATTTCATAAATTTAAAGAATTCATCGATATTTAGTGAATTGTTGAAAAAAATTGAAGTTTTTCTTGCTACGTATTATTTTTACGCCCTCGTTTTGCGGATCGAACAAACGTTATGGAACGGAGGGAATATATTATTTTTTGGTTTGATGGTTAGGGTGTTTAATACGATTTACATGCATCTTAACAAATCTCCTTCTCGGTCAAGTCAAAGGCACATCCACACCGAAAACTAAATAATTCATAATAAATTACTTTACTGCAATCTAATATCAAGAATCAAACAATAATCATTTTTGTGGGAGCAAAATCACCAACCACCGACCAATCCTTGCACACCCTTTTTTTTTTTGCCAAAACCGATAACAAAGAATATTATTATGCATCAAAACATCAAGCTGAGCTCCGATCCCTTAATATGGGATCAAGAATCCACTTAGGAGGGAACTCAGTCCAAAAACAATACCACACAAACACACTAAACCCTTGCAAGCCATTTTATGGATTCCAAATATGAATCAAGCCCTGCTCCTCTTCCTTCAAAAGCTAGGATATCCAATAGGCTTCAAACCTGATTACCAATCACTTAGAGCCATCCTCAAATCATGTGCTGTAACTGCTGACACCACATTAGGGAAATCACTCCATTCCCATATAATTAAGCTGGGCCACGCTTCATGCCATCTTGTTTCCAAAGCCCTTCTGAACATGTATGCCAAAAGCCATGCTCTTGATGACAGTAGAAAACTGTTTGATCAAATACCCAGTCGTGATTCAATCACTTGGAACATAATGCTATCTGGGTTTGCTTTGTATAGGAATCATGATGCTGAGGTTATGAGATTGTTTCATGAAATGCATATAGCGCTCAACCCGAAACCCAGTTCTGTCACTATTGCTATAGTTCTTCCTGTTTGTGCACGTTCAGGGGCACTGAATTTAGGCATGTGTGTGCATTGTTATGTGATGAAATATGGGTTAGTGTCGAATACCTTGGTGGGTAATGCTCTGGTTTCCTTGTATGCCAAATCTGGGAATGTCTATGAGGATGCATATCATGTGTTTGAAGAAATTCCTGAGAAGGACGTTGTTTCGTGGAATGCGATGATTGCTGGATTTTCCTTGAACAATTGCGTGGATGAAGCTTTTGATACATTTAGATGGATGCTGGAAGGACCAACAACACCTAATTATGCAACTATTGCAAACATTCTGCCTGTTTGTGGCTTGTTAGAAGAGAGTGTTGGCTATCACTTTGGGAGAGAGATCCATTGTCATGTCCTGCAGCGGGCTGAGTTGGTAGCCGATCTTTCCGTTGTCAATGCTCTTGTGAGATTCTATACAAGGATTGGAAGAATGGGAGAAGCTGAGTCTGTGTTCCAGAGAATGAGAGTGAGGGATTTGGTTTCCTGGAATACTATAATTTCAGGATACACTTCAAACAGTGAGTGGTTGAAAGCGCTGGAGTTGTTTCATGAATTAATCTCTGTTGGGAGCGTTGAACTAGACTCTGTCACTCTTCTCGGCATTCTTCCTGCTTGTGCCAATTTATGTTACTTTCTGCTTGGTAAACAGATTCATGGATATGTTATCCGGCATCCTCAACTAAACAAGGATACATCAGTGGGAAATGCTCTTCTATGTTTCTATGCAAAGTGTGGTGACATAGAAGCTGCATTCAGAGCCTTTTCATCAATTTATTGTAGAGACCTGATTTCATGGAACTCTATGCTTCATGCCTTTGCAGACAGAAATCTTCAAAGTCCATTTTTTGAACTGTTACATCGGATGCTTGAGGAAAGTATAAAACCTGACTCTGTGACTATATTAGCTATAATTCAGTTTTGTGCTACTCTTTCCAGAGTTGACAAGGTTAAAGAGGCTCATGGCATTTCGATAAAGTCTGGATTTTTGCTTGGCGATGGTACACCTACTCTTGGGAATGCAGTAATCGATGCATATGCCAAGTGCGGCGACATGGAGTATGCATCGAAGATCTTTGAGACGTCATCAGGCAAGAGGAATGTGGTCACATGCAATTCAATCATCTCAGGATATGTGAGAAGTGGTTCAACTAATGATGCCCATAGGATTTTTCACTATATGCCCGAGAGAGATCTCACCACTTGGAATCTAATGATTCGAGCTTGTGCTAAAAATGATTGCCCCTCTCAAGCTCTAAGTCTGTTCCATGAGCTAAAAGACTACGGAATGAAGCCTGATGCCTTAACTCTAATGAGTCTCCTTCCCATTTGTGCTCAAATGGCCTCAGTCCAGTTTCTGAGGCAGTGCCATGGATATGCGGTTAGAGCTTGTTTCAAGGATGTTCACTTAAATGCAGCCCTTATAGATGTGTACTCAAAATGTGGTAATATCGATTCTGCCTACAAGCTTTTCCAATCAACTCATCGGAAGGATGTTGTTATATTCACAGCTATGGTTGGAGGCTATGCTATGCATGGCAAGGGCGAAGAAGCACTTGGTGTTTTCTCTCACATGCTTGAATTGGGTGAAAAGCCGGATCATGTTACAATAACTGCTGTTTTATCTGCTTGTAGCCATACTGGTCTTATTAATGAAGGATTGAAGATTTTTGATTCAATAGAAAAAATGCAGGGCATAAAACCAACCAAAGAACAGTACGCTTGCATGGTGGATCTCCTTGCTCGAGGAGGTCGAATAAAGGATGCGTATTCTCTTGCGACCGAAATGCCCTTTGAAGCTAATGCTAGTGTGTGGGGGTCGCTACTAGGTGCTTGTAGGGCCCACCATCAGGTGCAAATGGGCCATGATGCTGCCAATAAACTTTTCGAAATTGAGACCGGTGACATTGGGAACTATGTTGTGCTTTCAAATCTTTATGCTGCGGATAATCAATGGGATGGCGTTCTTGGGATAAGAAGGCTTATGAGGACAAGAGATCTCAAAAAGCCTGTTGGATGCAGCTGGATTGAAGTGGAGAAGAGTAAAAATGTCTTTATGGCTGGAGATTGTTCTCACCCGGAAAGAAGTATTATTTACAGCACATTGAGTATCTTGGATCAACAAATCAAAGAACCGTTTCCATTATTGCTGGCATAGAGATGAACAATCTAGTTGCATAAATCTTTGTCTTCTCTCTTTGTGACTCTTTCTTCTACAGTCACACGTTCTCGTCTTTATGGGGATTCATAAAGGTGGGGATAATTTTGCCAGATGTTCATATCTTCAAATGATATGGTTTTTATGCTCCCAATCACGAAGCCTATTGCATGGTATACTCTAAAAGCGGAAAGATAGTGGAACTGAAATGCATTCCTCATCCATTTTCAAATAAAAAAATAAAAAAATGCATTCCTCATCCACTCATCTTATTTTTCTCCTCTTGTAGGTCAATTCCTATTCAATGAAAAGCTATTAGCCAAGTGACGGTGCCATGCAAGACGAACTATTTTGGAGGCTATGACCAAACTACCTTATTCTGGTACTCAAAATTTTGGCACTCACCAGATGATAACTCACCTGCACTTTTGAGGGGGAAAGGGATTGCGTCAAGCATGTTCAAGGTGTAGTGCTTATTTCTCTGCTCTAAATTTCTCATTGGCATTCAGTAACCATCTCTTTCTTTTAGAATAACCCAAGGGCTTCTTGGACCTCATTGTTGGAGCAAGGCATGGTTGCTTTTCGATTATGGTCAGGACCATCCATTGCTGTTGATTGCATCTATATCTCTCGGTGTGCTTTTATGACTGATCTTTTGTGATGTTGCCTATGCTTGTCTATGGTTTTGGTCCATGTAGGGGTGGGAAAGAGACTACTTTTCTCAATTTGCAATGGAAGGTTTCTTGTCTAATTGCAAGAGGAGAGATAAGGTACATGGTATATTGGTATATTTACAATCATGTTATGCGCACAGATCTTTACACATAGACCTTGCACAGATTTTTGTGGGGCCCACTTCGGATCCCACAAAGATGATCTGAACCGCTTATTTTTTGTTAACTGAATTTTTAGGGTTCCTGTAAAAAAAATAAGCTCAATCGGATATCGGTAAGTGGATTTTAAGAATTTGTAGAGCGAACCACACAGCTTCGCCCTACAAATTCTGAATAAGCACCTATCGATATCCAATTGATTTGTGTATAAAGGTTTGTGTGAACAGACTTTGCGGTATTAATGTTGGGTGTTGTTCCTTCTATCTAAAAAATGCAATTACAAAATTTACTTTTTTTTTCTCTTTTCTCAAATAATTTTCTCGCTTCTGCATCTATTCTATCTTTGTGAACATATTTGTTTTATGGAAGTTGATTTTCGCGCTTCAAAAAAAGCTAAACCCGCTCACCTTTTGTCTTCATTAGGCAAACTCTCTGAATTACCCTCTCAATCTAAAACTTTTCCATGGAAAAGTTCTTTCTTTTCCTTAGAAGAGTTCTTTATAGGTTTTCGCGCTCCACAAAACACCTAAGGCGGCTCCACCTTTTTACATACTTTAAGGAACTTTTCTGAGGAAAAGTTTTAGATTGATAGGGTAATTCATGAAGTTTGTCTAATGAAGACAAAAGGTGGAGCGCCTTGGGTTTTTTTGGGAGTGCGAGAATCATTCCCCTTGTTTTATTATTTTTTGTAGTTTATTTTGATGGAGCAAGGAGCCGTTCCACTTTTGTGGAAAAAGAAATTTTTAAAGAAAGCAATTTCAAGCTCAAAAATTATGTGTCTACGCAAATAATTTTCTTACCAATATAGATCTTGTTTGATATATCTCATTAAGATCTTCTAAACGGTACCAAAAAAATTGAAAAAATATTTTTTATTTTCATTATATTTGAGTTTGAAATTACCTTCGTTTGAAAAAAAATATTTTTTGGAAAAATAGAACACCGCCTAACTTGCTTGATAATCTGTTCAGTTCTAATTAATGAGAGTAACTAATGTAGGAATGACAGTAAAGACAAACGGAAAGCAAGTTTGTGAGGCATTAGTCAAAGTATAGAGGAATTTTAGCAATTTACCATTTATGGCTACTTGTTTGGTTGAGGTTGTAGATGTTTTATCCTTGATTATGTTTTTTATTTTGTATTTCCTTGTTATAAAGGTTCAGAAAGTCATGTTTGCTGAAGATATATATTTTTTTTTTTTCAGAATTTTTTTGGGTCCTCTTGCCTCCTCCATTTTGGTTAGATTCTAGCATGAAGTGTCTTATTTTAAAGTTGTTTAGGGGACATCTCTTGGCCATTCCAGCCAAATACTTGTTTAGGGGTTGCTTATTTTGATGGATTGTTTTTCTAATTGTCTTTATATTTTCTACATTAGATGGAGCAACTTTGGATATTTCTTTGCTTCTTTAGTGTTTTAAGTGCCCTTTGCTCTACTGCGAATTTGGAGTTTCTCTCTTCTTGAAAGTTTCAACACGTTACACGTAGCTACACTATGTGAATGTGGAGATATATATAAAAATAGTAGAAGTAAGAACATAAATATCTCAAATAACCAACCGATAAAAATTAAATAATGAAAAAGGGTTAAAGCTTAATTAGTGAAGGTATCTATCCGAATTTCTCTCTTTTAGTCCATATTTCATATTCGTCCAAAGTACACTTTTAATTTTAATCACAAGTGGTCCAAACTCGAAAGTATCACAAGTGCCACCCCCGTGCTACTACTACCTCTAGAGTATACAAATAGGATTAATCAAAAGAATGAGTTTCTACTTAGCTTGTTCGACTTGTGATATGAACAAAACTTTTTTTTTTTTTTTTAGTGGAAGAGGATATGAACAAAACTTGAACTATAAGAAAAGATACATATCCTGGCGTTTCAAACAAATTGACATTCAAAAGCAAAGAACACAAATCTCTATGTCTCAAAGAGAACAAATCGGAACAACAGTGATGCCCAATGGAAGAGTGGCAGGTGTGTGTGTGTGTGTGTGTGTGTGAGAGAGAGAGAGAGAGAGAGAGAGAGAGAGAGAGAGAGAGAGAGAGCAAAGTGCACATAGCCACAAATTCGACTCCAATGCTTCTTGGCTGCTGGTCAATGGCATTAGCATTCCTCTTCTTCTTGTTGGGCTTTTCCCTCCTTATGGTAAATTTTGTGGAGGCCCAATAATTTTGTTAGCCCAATTTTGTTTGGCCCCAAAAGATTAATTTGTTGGCTATTATTTAGGTAGAAGTTTGTAACTTTGTACGCAATTTCTGGAGCACATGTCTTGCACATGTTTGGTGGTGGCATATTAGCTTCTCTTGGAAGCAAAAAAAAGTTTTGTCTCTTTGGAGTATACGTCACCAGAACTTGGAAAAGGAAAAAAAACGTGAGTGATGCTGTGTGTTTTGTCTCTTTGGAGTATACATCACCTGCTTCTCTTGTTGATTTCATACTCCAGTTGCTCTCATTTTCAGCTGCTATTGGAGGGTTTTTTGTTCATCAAATGGTTGAGGTCTTTCCCCTTTTTGGTTGTAATTTAGTTGGATATACCTTTGGATGTTCGTGAGATCTTTGAATCTCTTTTGTAAACTCAATTGTAAACTTTGTTGAGAGTGGAATTGGACTTCGGTCGTGTGGATGTACCTCAAATTTGGTGAAACCACGTAAAAATTGCTTTTGTCTTGTTTGTTTGTTGTATGTTGTTTGCGCATTTGGTATTTTATTAGCTGCACATATTACATTTCCTCCGTGGTTTATACTACTGGGAATTCAACCTATTTTTCCCAACACTTCCCTCTCACACGTGGTTCTCTCTTTGTTTCACTTTAGAATCTCTAGCTTTAATCTGAACCAGAGGCCTACAACCCCTCAGATAAGTCTACTGCTTTTGCAGTCTTGGTTAGAAATTCTGATAGATCAGTGGTGGATAGAGTGCAATTTTGTTCACCCTTCTTAAAAGAGGGTGAACATTATTCTCTTTCTCATTGGTTAAAATGGTATAGACCTTATCACAAAGTGATGTCATGCTTACCATGCAACACATTTTTTTGTAAGCATGACATCACTTTGTGGCCAGGTTCACATCATTTCAGCCAATAAGAAAGAGGGTAATGTTCACCCTCTTAAGTGGAGGGTGAACAAAACTCAACTCATGGCGATGGCAGTAGCCTGGGGGAAGAAAGAAGGAATCATTGAGTCAGATTGCAAGGTTCTTGTAGACCTGTTACAGCCTCACCATGCGAACACCAACTGGACTATCCAAGCTATAATTGATGATATTGTCTCTCTCTCTCTCTCTCTCTGTTAATGCTAATTATGTACTACCTCCATCCCAAAATATTTGTCTACTCCGCAAAACGAGAACTCAAAAATAATGCATTTCTTTCAAGAAAAAATCCAAAATTTTTTCATTAACTAAAAGAACTCATCGATTTCTAGTGAATTGTTGAAAAAAATTTAAATTTTTCATGCAAAAATTGTATTATTTTTACGTTCTCGTTTTACGGACCAGACAAACATTATGGGACGGAGGAAGTACGCAGCTGGTGTAATCGTAAAGTAAATAGTTGTGCCCACTAGATAGCTAGCAACAGTAGAATTGGGTTGTTGTCTTTTTCTTCCCTATGTAATATTCCATTTAAACTTTGCTCCTTGATCCATCTGGATCTCTAATACAAGATCTGCCTTTCCAAAAAAAATTCTGAACCAGAGGCCGGCAAGTTGGATTTTGACAAAATACTTTAGAATCTCTAGCTTTAATCTGGATGAGATGGCATATCTATTTTCCTAGCAAAAACTTCGGGCCCCGTTTGATATTAGCTTTTGGGATTGGATTACCAATCCCATGGGACTACTAATAATGTGTTTGGTTGCCAAAAATGAGATGGGATTACTAGTCCGTAGGACTAGGAAGCCAGGGATTAGGGGGTATTAGCAATACCCTGGGGGACTTGATATTCATAGTCCGAACCCAACCCCTTCTCATTACCAATTTCTTCTATCAATCCAATCTCATCTCAAACAAACATGATATTAATAATCCCATCATCTAATCCTATCCCAAACAAATATACTCATTATCAATTCCATCTCCTTACGAATCCCAATCGTAATCCCATCTCCTTACGAATCCCATTCATCTATCACTGTTATCAAACGGGGCCTCAGAGTTACGGTTTAAGAATTTTGAGTTTACTTCTAATATAAGGTGAAATTACACGGAGACTCCCTCGTTTATACGTTTTGGACACAGACAGTCCTTAACCTTTAAAAATGCCCAAACGCACCTCTCATCTACTGAAAATGAAAAATTTGTCAAGGCCGTTAACGGAATGAATGAAATGACGAAGATACCCTTCCTCTCTTACATGCACCAACCGCAGAAGCAAGAACGGGAAAATTCGTATCCAGATCCACGAAATTAAAAATAGAAAAGAGTAACGAAACTCTGTTGAATGTTTGTCGCTTGAACCAAATTGAAACTAATTTGCCAACATAGTTTATAACTCGGTACCCTTTACGTGCTCCCTTCTGGCAAAGAAGGATATTCTTGTGTGAATTATGATGCCATTTGTGGTGTTCAGAAGTACAAAAATCCTTGGAGCTATAAACATGAAGTCTTGAGGCAAGCTACAATTTATGCATGTATTCGTTTTCAGTGACACATGTTGGACTTTATGCTTATTCATCGTAGTTCTTATTGTTGATAACAAATATAATCAGATCTTTTCCCTTGCACATTTTTAGACGCTTAAGCATTATGGTTATGATTTTTTTGTGCTTTTGGATTTAAAATTTTTGCTTTTACTGTTTGGTTTACTTGCTTATTGCTTAAGTGTGCTTTATGTTTGTTCATATTATATCTTGAATATAAATCTTGACAAGTCCCATAGTCCATTGGTTTAAAACAATAACTGCCACTCTACTTGCTTTTGTGCACCTTAAAGTTCAGTTTTACCGCTTCTTGGTTGTGCTTATAAATACTTCACTTTAATTGTGATAGTTAATACTTATCGTGATGGGTTGTGTACATATTCCTGAAATAAGAGTGGTTGCCATCTACTTATGGAGTATTTAACAATAGAAGTATCCGACTCCATCTTTTTTTTTTTGGTTTGCTTCCTATATATAGATACATTAAAGAATGATAACAAACTAACTTCTTAGTTAATCAACTGAAGTCAAGCAAAGCGAAGCCAATATTGATTTATGACATTAGTAAAGGAGTATAGTTTAGATGATGCACAGGTTTCAGAGTACAACCCTTCAATAACTTCTAATCATGGAGCTGTTACGTTCTGCCTTTTGATAATTTTTCAACTCAACTCCCCTATTGATGCCAACCAACATCACTTTATCAAACTCCTCAATAATGCCAATGTGATTGCTTTATGAATGGCCAAATTTCTTCTTTTGATATCTGTGAGCAATTTTAGAACCAGGATTTCAACCTCTTCTGAAAAATTCTTTCAGTTGCCTCTTATATCATTCTTGGTTTCTCCCAATTCCTTCTTTTTTCCTTTCTTATTTGCCTTTGTTTATGAATTCATTTGATGGTATAATCAGATTTGGTACAGATCATGCCCTTTTACTAGTGGATGTTCAGTTGATGGACTTGTTTTAATTATTGTTCTTCAAGAACGTAGAATATGCTTAACATTGATTATATCCTCTCTTTCAAGAGCTCATCATGCACAAGATCCAATTATTCTTGTGACATCAAGATACGTGCTAAGGTGATTCATTAATTTCTCATTAATTCACTTTCAGTGAATAACGAGTTTTGCTTCTCTCTGTCGCTCTTGCTTTATTTGGTGTCATATTTCTTTAATGTTGTACCCATGATACGCGGCATACACAAAAGATTTTGCTTACGTCAACAAATTTCATGTCCCATTTTGATCTTGCTGAGAGGTGATATAAACAAATGGAGTATTGTGTGTGAGGTTTTTGCTTGTGTTGAGAGAAGTTAACTCATATGTGTCTGATATTTGAGGCACTAGCTCTGGTTGAGTAAGTGGGTGGGCAATTTTTGTTAGACCGTGGGCAAACCAAGGGTGTAGGTCATTAGGCTATGCATTGGTGGGTTCCAGTTGGTCTTGATGTTCTAGTTAGTATGGGAAGGTTAGTTAAAGAGATGGGTCAATTTAGTCATGAAGAGGGAGTATCGTCGCATACAATTCTCAAGCCTTGTTTTCATGCTTTGAGGCTGGGACAACTTAATTAATTTTGGCATTTGCAATCAGTTCCTACATTCTCTACATTATTATATGCCATAGTTGTCAAAAGCACGCCCAAGCGCGCGCTTGGGTGACAGGCAAGGCAAGGCGTAGGGTAGGTGCCTTGCGTCAACAGAGGATCAATTTCTTTCGGTCTCTCTGATCAATTAGCAGCAGTAGTGAACTTAAGTGATTCGATGGCTGTAAAACCCTAATCGCACTTGATCGACTTGCTTCAAACCCATCTAACACTGATTCGAACACTGTACAACAATATTTGAGCCATTTAGAGCCCTAATCTGCATCTTTGAGGTACAAAATCAATTTGGGTCTATGAATCGAACCCCAATCTTGCTGATTGGAACCCTAAATCACCTGATTAAACTTCGAAAGTCAGTGTATTCACGATTTTGACCCTTATCTTATTGATTGGAGTGCTATATCACCAGATTGAATCACATACGTATATACATATATATATATATACATATATATATATATAC